>LPNX010159718.1:449701-550805 GCA_001517045.1 Pseudotsuga menziesii
AATGCCAATCACTATCTAATGCCATAACTTACACAGGGCTACAATGTTTGAAGCTTGAGATGGTAAGATACCTCCATTCTGCTGAGCCAAACCAAGTAACTACATGCCAATCACTATCTGAATGCCATGACTTACGCAGGGCTACAATGTTTGTTGTATTGCTATACCACAACTAAATTATGAACCCAAATTCTCGAAAAATTCACTTTGCAATACATATCTCCATCGTATGTAAGATTTTGCAGTGCAAAATGAAAACTTTGCAATACATATCTCCATTGTATATAAGATTTTACAGTGCAAAATGAAAAGCAAGAAGCACATTTGATGCTTAAAAAATGTAACACGATCCCTCAACCCTATTGTTTTTATGGGAAAACCATTGCCATCTTTAGTGCCATGTATTCATCATGAATGTGCATGTAAGCAAGTTTCTAGTCAACCTTACCATGGTTTTTGGGTTTCTTGTTTTGTTGTTAACCCCTGGTTTCTTCCCATCAAAGGGCTTCAACTTTCCATTAAGCCACTAGGGCTTCCATACACATGAGCCACACCATCTTTGGGAACTGACCATAGAATGGGTCATTTGTACCACTTCATCAAGCTTGTCCACTACAAGGGACAATAGTGACATCAATGATAACTGAAAGAGCCAAGTCACATGTTGGCATCAATGACAACTTCATCAACACCTCTCTGAGCAATGAGGAGGAAGAAGGAACCAAAAGTAAAGAGTCATTAAATCCATCAACTTGTTCAAGCATTCTAAGATTCTTTGGTTTTTATTCAAGAATATTCTCCACAATTAATGTTCATAGTACCATTCAAGAAGGAGAAACCTCAAGTTGTTTGAAAGAAGATGCTCCAGAAGATCTTACTTGTTTCCCATTACTCCAAGAAGAGAATGAAGATGAATGCACTTCCAGTTTCCTTGTGAGTGATATTTAGACCACTGCTAAGGATGTGGGTTCATATGGTGGTGGAAAGACATATTTTGGATCAGATCCAAAAGAGGAAAACAAATCAAATTTACAGTCACCTCAGGAGCCACATAAGGAAGAAGAAGACAAGGCCACACTGCTTGGGTGTGAACCAGAAAATTTGGTGGAGGAGAAGGCCCACAGAGTATCTGTACAAAAAGATGGGAAGATGATGAAAATGGATGATAAAAATTCTGATTTTTTTAGTAGCCATGTACACCTGCAACCATCCAATCCATGGGAGGAGGAAAAGACTTCTCTTGCATCTGAGGACTGCAAGATGAAAGACAATTGTGAGAGAGATGAATTGACTCCTAGCCTCTCTGTTGGTGAACACAAAATCTGTGCAAAGAAAGGTGATGTTGTCAATGGTGATAAATGATATTTTGGATCAGATCCAAAAGAAGAACAAACATCATATATGAAGTCATCATTTGAAATCCCTAAGGAAGTGGAAGACAACCCCCACCAACTGAATGCGAACTAGGAAATTTGAAGGAGAAAAACCCGATGCAAAGGGATGGATACAGTTCAGAATTTTGGGCTCTCTTGCAGCATGATGAAGCTAAAATTCCAAGGCATGAGATGCTTTCTGATTTTTGTATAGATCACATGTCATTCTAGCCTTCAAAGATACCTTCCACTTCACATCATGGAAGTGAGTGCGTAGAAAATTCAAAGGCTGACATGTATGTTGAGGATGAGTTTTATGTGGTGGATTCATGCCACAAGAAAAATGGTCATATATGTCAGGTATTAGAATAAGAAACCTTGGTGGAGGATATTCTTGGTGAGTGAAATCATTTGATTGCATCACTAAAGGAGGACAAAAAGAATATTAGGGAAGCCATGAAAACATTTGTTGACATCAATGCCTTGGTGGAAAGATGTTGTTTAAAAGCTTCTGGTGGAGAGACGAAAGGAGAATCCTTTCCGGAGGAGTGCATAGCACTGAAAGAAGGCATGGCCAAGATTAAGGAGAGACATATTAACTTAATATATGATAGAGAACATCTCCTCATGGTGGCTGAAATGTACCATTGTGCATTCGAGAGGGAAACACAAGAGTCTGAAAGACTCTATAGTAAATGGGAGGCTGCATATGATTCCTTGAAAAGAACCCAAGAAGCTCTTCAAGAGTCAAGTTTGTAGATTGATTAAATTCAAAGGGAGTTGAATGTACCACACCCCCCATCTTGCATGGAAAAGGATCATGTGAACATTGTAGTAACTACTTTGGATGTGTTGAAGGAACCTCATGTGGAGGACAACCATGAGGAAGTAGCATATTTGCAGATGCTTGTGAAAATATATGAGGAAGAAAATCTTGGCCAAGCGCTCATTGAGATTGAGAGGAAGGATGAAGTGTTCTTATGTTAGTTTTTCAACATTAATATAGCATTATTAGGATCTTTAACTGAGAGAATAACAAGTACAACAATCAAACACAAGAGACAATGAACACAGTGTTTTTCCTCGGGGAAACCATAAAGGAGAAAACCCCGCAACTTCCTCAGAGATAGAATCAACACCAAAACAGTAAAAGCCCCAAAATAGTAAGTGATCTCTCGACAGCAGTAATCTTCTTCTTGTCTAGCCCCGGTGTCTTCTCCTTCCTCAACTATGTGCTACACTTGACTATGGATGAGTTGTGTGATAAATAGAGACTCCAGTTCTCTATTTATACTAATCCCGACATGACTAAAACCCTAGCAAGGCCGACCTATACTAGGAGAGTCTAATAACCCTAGTGCCCCGGAACTGCGGGGACTTTAACCCTTAGACAATTGGAGGGTTACCCACTATGACTTGACATGACTTGTTTACGTAATTGATCCTACCGATTGAAACATTGGGGCATGACAATATCACTCAATTACATTATAGATACATCCCAGAATAAACATCGGGTTACAATACATAAGATACATAGATGAATACATTCTGAAGTTACAAATACATCAACACTCCCTCTCAACTAGGAAGGTATTCTTTCGACACAATTTTCAGCACTGATCTTCTTCTCTATATCAACTGGATCATCTCATCATCTGCATCTCAAGTCTTCTGAGTCTTCAGGTCATATTCATCTTCAAGTCATATTCATCTTCAAGTCATCTTCATTCTTCGAATCTGGATCATCTCTCGATCTGGATCATCATGGGACATCATCACTGGATCTGGATCATCACTCGATTTGGATCATCACTGGTCATCATCACTGGATCTAGATCATCACTAAGCATCATCACTGGATCTGGATCTTCACTGCTGGATCATCATCACTGGATCTTGATCATCACTCGATTTGGATCATCATTGGCAATCATCATCATGGGTGCTATCTCATGATTCTTCTCATCATAGGAAGTTCTACAGAGCTAGCCCTTTTTCATGCTGGTTGTAGGCCTAGCCTCCATGTAGGTCTTCTTTAGCACTTATATCTGACACTAAGTCAGAATGGCCCACCCAGCACTTACATCTGACCTACTCGTCAGAAAGGCATGCCCAACACTCACATCTGATCATGTAGGAACCAATCCTATAATGATATCAGAAAGGCCCGGCACTCACATTCACCAGCATGATAGGAAATCAAACTACTATCATCTGTGAAAAGGCTCAGCACTTACAACCACTAGCATGATAGGAACCCAAACTACTATCATCTGTGGAAAGGCACAACACTCACAACCACTAGCATGGTAGGAACTCAAACTACTACCATTTGTGGAAAGGCTCAGCACTTACAATCACCAGCATGGTAGGAACTCAAACTACTACCATCTGTGAAAAGGCACAACACTTACAATCACTAGCATGATAAGAACTCAAACTACTATCATCTGTGAAAAGGCACAGCACTTACAATCACCAGCATGATAGGAACTCAAACTACTATCATCTGTGAAAAGGCTCAGCACTTACAACCACCAGCATGAAAGGAACCCAAACTACTATCATTTGTGGAAAGGCCACTGCACTTACATCTGATCATGTGGGAACACATTCCTCAGTCACATCAGAATGGCTCTCAGTCCTAGACTAAGGATCCCTGGTACCTCACCAAGTAGCTCCATTCAAAGAATGTCGGTAGCCCTTATATCTGACATTAAGTCAGAATGACCAACACTCATATATGACATGGGAGGAACCTAATCCTTTAGCCATGACAGAATGGCTCATCCCTTACATCTGATCAAGTGGGAACACATCCCTCTATCACATCAGAATGGACATGCACTCATATCTGATCATGTGAGAGGACATCTCATGGTCATATCAGAATGGCCCTCAGTCCTAGACTGAGTTTTCATGGTACCTCACCAAGCCACTCCATTCCAAGAATGACAATAGCCCTTATATCTGATCATGTAGGAACCAATCCTACAGTCATATCAGAATGGCTTAGCACTCATATCTGTCATGGAAGGAACCAATCCTCTCACCATGACAGAATGGCTCAACCCTTATATCTGAACTGCTTGTCAGAATGGCTATGGATCTCAGCACTCATATCTATCATGGAAGGAACCAATCCTCTCACCATGACAGAATGGCTCAGCCCTTACATCTGACCATGGAAGGAACCAATCCTCTAACCATGTCAGAATGGCTATGGGACTCATCACTTTCCCTTGGAGGAAACCTCGATCTGGAGAACACCAAGCTTCTCCTTGAAGTACTCGAACCTCACTCTAGCTAATGGCTTCGTCAATACATCGGCTATCTGTTCCTCCATCGCAACATACTGGAGCTTCACTGCTCCCTTCTGCACCATATCCTTGATATAGTGATACTTGATCTCAATATGCTTCGACTTGTCATGGAACACTGGATTCTCTGACAACTTCACGCTACTCTGGTTGTCACAATGTATACAAGTAGCATCCAATTGGAGATCAAATAAATTAGACAGTAGCTTCCATAGGCATACTGCCTCACAACTAGCTGAACAAGTTGCCACATACTCTGCTTCTGCTGTTCTCAGTGCCACACAGGATTGCTTCCTTCTAAACCAAGAGATCACACCTGATCCCATATTGAAGCAACATCCTGAAGTGCTCTTCCTATCGATGGCACTGCCTGCCCAATCTGAATCAACATAACCCTCCAGGTTAATCTTCTGATTTGCATTGTACTTGAGCCCATAATTAACTGTACCCTTCAAGTACCTCAGAATATGCTTTGCAGCAATCAAGTGAACATTTCTCAGATCTGTCAAGAACTGGCTCAAGGTGTTCACAGCAAAGAAAATATCTGGTCTCGTGTTCGTCAGGTACATCAATGACCCAATCATCTGACGATACATCGTAGCATCAACCGACTCTGATGAAGCATCACTCAATAGCTTCAGGTTTGATGCCATAGGTGTGGCCATAGCCTTACAGTCCATCATCCCAAACCTCTTCAGGATCTCTACTGCATACTTCCCTTGTCCAAGGAAGATTCCATCTGTACTGTGCCACACCTCCATACCTAGAAAGTAACCCAAGTCCTTCATCTCGAAATCAGCAGCAAGATTTTTCTTCGTATCAACAATCAACCCATCTGTACCTGTCACAAATAGATCATCTACATATAGTAGAAGAATCACTGGGTTGCCATCTTCAACCTTGTAGTAAAGGTTGGAATCTGCTTTACTCTTGGTAAATCCCAAACTGGATAGAAAACTGTCAATTTTTCCGTATCAGATCCTGGGTGCCTGTTTCAAACCGTACAGGGCTTTCTTCAATCTACATACATGAAACTCTCTGTCATGTGTCTCAAAACCGAGTGGTTGTTCTACATACACTTCCTCTTCTACTACACCATTCAAGAAAGTAGTCTTGACATCCATTTGGTGTATCTTCCATTTCATTACTGCAACTAGAGCAAGTACTGATCTGAGGGAAGTGTATCTGGCTATAGGTGCAAATGTTTCTACATATTCTATTCCTTCTTTTTGAGAGAAACCCTGAGCCACAAATCTTGCCTTATACTTTTCAATGCTACCGTCTGCAGCATGCTTGATCTTATAGATCCATTTGGAAGTTACAACTGAATTTCCCTCTGGTCTTGGGACAACATCCCACACATAATTCTTCATGATCGATTGATATTCTTCGATCATAGCATCCTTTCATTCTTTCTGTTCTGCCACTTCTTCATAACTGGAAGGTTCTTTATCAATGAAATCACATAGTGAAGCTACATACCCAGAGTAGGATCTGGTCCTCTTTCTTTCTCTGTGATTCTCTTTTGGAGCCCCATATCTTTCCGCACCTTGGATAAGTTCTTGTACCCAAGTAGGTTTCCTCTTATGAGGATTCTTCTCCAGAGTTGGATCTACAGGCCTTTGTGGTTCTTCAAATTCTCGATCTTCTTCTTGAGTTTCTTCATTCATGGTTGTATCATAAATTCTGGGTGTTTCTGCTTCTTCAGGTTCTTCAGCAGGTATCTTTCTGGATTTGTTGTAAGCTGTGTCTTCATCAAATGTCACATCCCTGCTGATGTCAATCTTCTTGTATCCCAGGAAATAGATTCTACAAGCCTTCGAGCTTTCAGAGTATCCCACGAATATACCCTTCTTTCCTGAAGGATCTAATTTTGTCCTTTTCTCCTTTGGAATGTGTATGTACATAGGACAATTGAATATTCTAAGATGACTGACTTCTAGTTTCTTGTCAAAGAAGACTTCTTTAGGAGTCTTGTTCTCGAGTACTCTATGTGGAGTACGGTTTTGTACATACATCGTTGTTCTGGCAACTTCAGCCCAAAGATGCATAGGAAGATCTTGATTATGAAGCATTTCTCTTGCAACTTCCATGATAGTTCTATTCTTGCTTTTTGCAACCCCATTATGTTGTGGATTATAAGGAGTGGACAACTCCCTCTTAATCCCTAAGTCTTTGCATAGCCTCTTGAATTCATTTGAAGTGAATTCTCCGCCATTGTCTGATTGAAAAGTCTTGATTTTTTTTCTTCAATACGGTTCTCAATCAAAGCTTTGAATTCCTTGAATTTGCTGAATACTTCGTCTTTGTTCTTCATGAAGTAAACCCATGTATTCCTAGAAAAATCATCAATAAAAGAAACATAATATGCATACCTGCTTAGTGATCTTGATGACATAGGACCGCATACATCGGAGTGGATGATTTCCAAGATTCCTTTTGCTTTGCTTTCGCTACTTGGAAATGTCTTCTTTGTGTTCTTTCCCTTCGCACATCCTTTGCAGACCCCATCATGTTGTGCTTGGATTTTTGGAAGACCTTCAACAAATTTGTTTGCAATAGGTAGTGCTTTGTAATGTATATGTGCAAGCCTTCTATGCCAAAGTTCACTTGGCTCTACTGTCTCATGGACCATTGCTTGTTCTAGATGACCCTTCAATTTGTACAATCCTCCTTCTTATTCTCCAATCACTACCACATCATCGATAGTCTTTCCTCTAGGCCACATAATGACTTGACCATCTATGAATGCAACCCTCATTCCTTTTACATCCAATGCTGATATGGAGAGAAGGTTCTTCTTGAGTCATGGTACAAACAATACTTCCTTCATTGTTAGAGATTTACCAGAGTCTAGTTTATATGAAGATTCCCCAATACCTTTTATTGGATATTGGTAGTCATCTCCTAGTCTCACCTTGTGAGGTGATTCATGTTATGATAGTATTACAAAGGATTCCTTGAATCCTGTCATATGTTTGGAAGCCCCACTGTCTATAAGCCAATCATCACTACCATGAGTAATGTTACCTGTGAGAGCAGAAATCAAAACATATTCATCCTCGCTTGTAAAATCTTCACTTTCATATCTGGATCTCTTCTTGGATGGTTCATCATCCTCTACAGCATGAGCATGATGTCTTCTTTTGTTCCTCTTCTTCTTATGAGAGTGGTTCTTGTTGTTAGGACAGTATTTTGCAAAGTATCCTTTTTCATAGCATGTATAACATCTCAATCTAGATAGGTCCTTTCTATTGTTATCCTTAGAATGAGAGTTCTTACCTTTGGATTAATGAGGATTTCTTCTTCCCCTCTTGGAGTGAACTATGAGGGATTTATCTTCACTTCCCATCTTCTCTTCTCAGGTTGCTATCCGAGATTCTTCTTGAGAGCATTCTTCCCATAGTCTGCTGAATTTGACTAACTTCTTTCTTGCACAAATTCCTTGGATGAAAGAATCCCATGACCTAGGAAGTCCATTCAGTGTTGTCATTAGAATCTCTGCATTCTCCACTTCTTCATCTACAGCTTCTACTTGTTCCTTGATCTGAGAAACTCTTGTGAAGTAAGACTAGATGGTCTCTGCATTCTAAATCTTCACATTGTTCAGTTGATTCCTCAGAGTCGTCTTCCTGTTTATGTTCTTCCCTTCAAACAACTTGGTTAGGGCATCAAACATAGCTTTAGGTGTCTTGAGAGAGGATACCTGTGGGATAAGGTGATCCTTGATAGAATCAACAATGATCCTCTTTTCCATAACCATCTTCTTCTTATGTAAGGCCTTTGCCTCATCTCCCTCTGGAACTGGAACCTCCTCATGGATGTAGGAGTCTATTTCATTTTCTTCCAGGACCAGGGAGATCCTATACTTCTAGGCTCGGAAGTTATCAGCTCCCTCAAGCTTTTCATCAAGCTTGGTATGATGAGACATCTTAAACTGAGAACCTCAAATGGAAATACAAAATATTTTAGGTCTTACCAGGTCAAGATGTTGGATCTGAAATTTGAGCTGAAATCCTACAGAGCTGGTTCAGGAGCAAATTAGCATTTTTCTTTTCCGAAGTTCTGTCCACCCAAATGCCTTGAAATTTATCCCTAACTTCTATTTTGGGGAGGATATTAATCCAGGACTAGGCTCACTGAAAAATTCCTCTTCTGTGAAAAGCCCTAATTTTTGGCAGCAGTGTCAGGTCCAAAACTGAAAAACCTCAAAATTGGATTCTGCTTCGACAGAAAGATGCACCCTAGGGAGGAGAGTTATTCCACCTTACTTTTGGTGAAAAATTGTGGAGGAAGATCCACAAACTAGGAAGCCCTAGTTCCCACAGTGTCATCTTCTCAGGTTAGCTCTGATACCATGTTAGTTTTTCAACATTAAGGTAGCATTATTAGGATCTTTAACTGAGAGAATAAAAAGTACAACAACCAAACACAAGAGACAATGAACACAGTGTTTTTCCTCGGGGAAACCATAAAGGATAAAACCCCGCAACTTCCTCAGAGATAGAATCAACACCAAAACATTAAAAGCCCCAAAATAGTAAGTGATCTCCTGACAGCAATAATCTTCTTCTTGTCTAGCTCCAGTGTCTTCTCCTTCCTCAACTATGCGCTACACTTGAGTGTGGATGAGTTGTGTGATAAATAGAGACTCTAGTTCTCTATTTATACTAATCTCGACATGACTAAAACCCTAGCAGGGCCGACCTCTACTAGGAGAGTCTAATAACCCTAGTGCCCCGGAACTGCGGGGACTTTAAACATTAGAGAATCGGAGGGTTACCCACTATGACTTGCATGACTTGTTTACATAATTGATCCTCCTGATCAGAACATCGGGGCATGACAATATCACTCAATTACATTATAGATACATCCCGGAATAAACATCGGGTTACAATACATAAGATACATAGATGAATACATTCCGAAGTTACAAATACATCAACATCTTATCCATGGGAAATATGGATGAGGACATTCCAATTGAATCAGCAAGCAAAGATTATTATCTATTCATGGATTGGGTAGATAAATATATCACTAAAATAGAGGATCAAGGATGTACTAACATTGCTTGCATCAATAGAGGGTTGTTTAACATGCATGCTTGGAAGGAGACACCTTATGACATAACCTTATGGATGGTATATTTTGCTCAAAATATGTGGCTGGTCACATTCCATATGGATCTACAAATAAAATTCTTTATTCATCCATTGATTGTGTGGATAGAGACATCTTTGGAATGAAGACCTTGGGAGGTAAAGAATTTTGTTTCTGTAATAAAATTTTTGTTGTGATTGACATTGTCCTGACATGTGAACATAAACAAAGAATTATTTTGCAGCCATTAGATACCTCCCATACATATGCACATGAGGTACATTGCGGTTTGCATGTGCTTGAGGAGTTTGAGGTCAAGCAAGATGAAGACCAAGCACTTGCATGGTTCCTAAGAGATTATGAGTTTCCTCTGGGAAAATATTGTACAAATTTGAAGGAGGCACATGATCACACTGTCACTGAGCCAACTAATGGAGGAAGTTGTGCATCCATTATCTTGATGAATGAGCATTATAGGGAGTTGGTTCACATTACTTCACCCCACACTTCTATTTCAGCCACATCATGTGGGGATGAAAATTGGGTGAAAGGATTTTTCTTGTTGATGCCACAAGAGGAGCATCATAATCCCACTTTTCCAGTTGAGGGATTGATAGTCAATCCATGTGGTTTGATAAGGGAATTATTAGTAGCTGAATTATTCCCACATGAATCTTTCAACATGAAAGTTTGTTCGTCCATGGATTGGGTGACTATACACATGATTGAGATGTGTGGATTGGAGGGTAAACATATTGCTTGCATCAATGGAGAGACATTTGACACATTAGATAAATTGTATGAGCATTGGCATGAGCGTGTATGGCTTCTATATGATGCTTTCAATATACATGGAGGAGCATGGGATAACCACCCGTGTCTTCCTAACAACAGTGACGTGAGTTCCAGTGCTAGCTTGCACATGGGTTTTTACACTTTAGAGAGGCTCAAGATGATTTGGTCCCACATTAAGAAGTTCCATGCTTGGTGGGAGAGTCTCAAAGATATCCAGTCTGTCATGGGAAGTGATCAATTGTCAGTGTGGTGGTATGATTTTCACATCCTCGTTTTCATCTTCTATGATGATAAAATTTTGTTGTTGTTACTGATTATTGGATGGGTGGGAATAGTACCATGGGACCCTGGAATTCTTTGGAATGAAATATTTCCAAAAGGGACAGAAAAATTTGGATCATTGCAGAGAAGGAAGTGGGATCCAAGAATTCTACTCAGTTACCTTACTTGGTTTGACAATTTTGTTGAAAGAAGTGGTCATTGGACAAACAACTATAATTAGAGTGGTGCAACAGAAGCATGGAGGACAAATTTTGTAGCACTCTAGAGTGCTTTTTCTTGAGGACAAGTAGACTTGGGAGGGGAGGACTGTCACGTCCCTCCCTTGAAGGGACCTTGAAAGTGTTGACCTTGTCAAGTGTCTAGGAGTTAAACGTTGAATTAATTAATGATGCCTAGGAATTTTGATTATTTAAAACTATGGAGGCATGTCATTTCTAAATTCATGTTATTTGTAATTAGTTAATTATTATGAAAAATAATTAATGGTGGAAATGAGTTCTCAAGTAAGGAGGGTGCATTAGGAAACTTTCCTAGGATGGACAAATAGAAACAATGCAAAAGAAGGAAAAAGAAACATGTCATAGAAAATATAGAAACTATCCAAATTAGTTTCCAATTTGGTGCAAGGATGAAAAGCAAGGAAATATTACCTTATGCACAAACTTGATAATTACTCAAGGAGGGTGTAGTTTCTATTTTGGACTGAAGGATAGAAACATGGAAACATTTACTAAGTTTCATACTTGCTATTTTTCTCAAGGAGGTCGAATTTCTACTTTGGGTTAAGTTATACAAACAATAAAACATCATTTGCAAACCAAAATTGCTAATCCCATCAAGGAGGGCCACTCATGGCTTAGGAAAAAGATTGGCATGTGGGTTACTTGTTCAACAGGTGAAGGACTTGCTCAACAAGTCACCCAAGGTCTACTTAAGGGAATTTCCAAATCCATTATTCAGTTGGGTTAATGTATGTTTTGTAATTGGTTGAAGATCAAGCTTCATTTTTTAGTGGTGATCCTCAATATGTTGAGTGATGTGCTCCAAGTCCCTTGTTCCCCTTCTCCCCTCTTCTTCCCTTCTCATTGCAGGTTGTATTGGAGATATGGAGCAGATCTCATCCATTAATGGAGTGTTAATGTAGGTTCTTAAGCCATTTCCATTTTAGTGCAGCACATTAGCGTGATTGGGACACTCCTCCATTCGAATCTTAGAGCTATCTTCAAGATTTCCTCCTTTTATGAGAGATTGATGATCTAAAGTGACGAATAGGTATTGATGGATCTCTGCCATTAATTGAGATCATGTATATTACAATATTGAGACATGCCACTACCATGAAGGTCCGCATTTGGTGATATTGGTAAGATCCCATTTATATTTTTTAATTATTTGATTTTTTTCTATTTTTGATACACATGGAAATCAAAAAATACATTTGGTGATATCGGTAAGATCCCATTTCTATTTTTTAATTATTTTATTTGCACAAACGTATGTCCATGATGACCTTATGGTTTCGCATGACATTGATGTAGGGTACGAGGATATGAGATGATCGATAGTGATGCTGAGTGGACATTATAGAACATACATAAAAACATGGGCCGCTTGAAAAATATGATCCCCATGGTATAAGTCGAGGAATTTCCCAAGGCGATGCAGAGGCATGTGGTTGGGGTATCCCATCCGTGGGTTAGGTTTTTCAGGCGTTTGGAAAATGTCATAGTGTGTTGCCATGATCATCATCCATGCCGACATGCATAGATTCCAGGATATTCATTTTGTATTGGTTATGTATATTATGGCAACTTAAAGCCCATTTTGTACTATGATACCATTTTTGGAACTCTTATACGAAAATAAATACTAATAGTGATTGGTTTGATGTATACACATGTGTCTTAAATGAAAATGTTTTTATGTACATGTGTCTTCAATGATGAGACAAATTCCAATCTAAAACATAATTTGCATATGAATTGACAACATGATTATAATGTCTAGGTATGTGAATGTATGTAATGTAATCAAACTATCGTTCCGACAATATTACCCTTAAGTACCTTCTCAATAACGTAGGATCTCTAATATGGTACATGCCATTCAAATGTGACACAACTAACTGCGATTCAAGGAAAACTTCAAGAGATCGAATACCATTTGAAATGAGATCACATAATAGTTTAATCACGACACTATATTCAACAACATTATTTGAAGATGGTCGAAGGCATACTCCTCCCTAAGACACCAGTTGGCCCTCAGGTACATAGATAACCCAGGAAACCGAAGCTAGGTTTTGGGTGTGGCAACTGGCATCATCAACGAATCCTAAGTATATCGAAGACTATGTAGACATTTTCCACAGAATAGGAAGCATGTCAACAAACCAATAACACTACAAGGGAACAAAAAATGAACTACGCAAAATTGTACAGTAATATACATGGTACCATCCTAAGTTGAAGTACAAGCATAATATTTCTTGAGATAGATCCCATTTATAGGATCCGGCAAGGAATTCCCTTCATAGTCCTCTAACTGGAAAGCTCATTTCTCTAGGACATGTTTCAAAATGTAAGTCCCATTCCACATGAGGTTGAAATTACCCACCACTAATGGTTTGCTAACTTGGTCATACAAGAGGACCAAGTCACCTTCAATATAACGACAAGGACAGACAAACTTATCATAATGGGCATTGACACGATGCTTATTTATCTCTAGAGCCACCATGACATCTCGACACTGCTCATTTAGGTTCTCTAAGTGGACTAAATGCTCTTCTAACTTATAAGTGTCATGTAGAAACTCTATGGCTTGTTTCAATGAAGGAATTTCACATTCAACCAGTAAAATCGACTCCACCCCATTTACTAGTTGATATAGAGAAAACTTGGTGGAAGTCTTATCTGTGGTCCAATAAGTCCACAAAGAAGGGTATAACATGATATGCCAATTCGTTTTGCTTTGTCTGATGGTTTTTGGTAGAATGGCCTTAAGGGATTTGTTAATAACTTCGACTTGGCCATTCAGTTGGGATCCCAAACCAGATTCAGTGACAAGATCCTTAGGTATCCCGAACTAGATGATAATTTAATTGAATGTGAAGTGAGAAATTGTCTCACCCTCATATTTTATCGTAGGCATAGACTCCGTCCAGTTCATGAAATGATCTACGAACACAATAATGTTATGGTCCCCCCAGCATATGCTAGGTTATAATCCATAAAATCCACCTTCCCACTTGGTGAAGGGATTGACGATGACAATCAAGTGTAATGAGGCAGGATGTGAGCGCATGTTCTGTGTAAACACTTGGAAAGGGTGACATCGCTTGACCAAATTAACACAATATTTAAAGAGAAACAACCAATAATAACCCACTCTTAAGATATTTTGGGATGTAGCAAGCCCAAATAAATGACCACCACACACCCCACCGTGGAAATCATTTAACACAACCTCAGCCTCATCGTGGGTCAAACAATGAAAAATGGTATCCACCTCATGGAAATATGAAGTCTCACCGATATTGAGGTAGTTCTTAGCATTATTCCATAAGAATCATTGCTCATCCCCCGAGAGATGAGGAGGAAACTTCAAAGTCTGAAGATATATGATAATGTCGCCATACCAAGGGTCTGTATACGAAATGAGAAAATTGTGTTGATCCACAAACAAGTCCTCGTGAATCATATCTTCATCCATACTAGGGATATTTTACATCATCTCAACCAAGATTGATGACTTATTCGATTTATCCAAAACAAATTCGAGGCCGAGTTCTTGCAAGATAGCAATCCATTTATTATATTTCCCCTATCATTTGTCTAGTCAAAATGAATTGAAATGGATTGATATGAGCTATAACCTTAGTATGGAGAAGAAATATATAATGTCATAAATGTTAGACTGCATGGACAATCCCTAAGGATAACTTATCAATGTGAGTATATTGGAGTTCTGCATCATTAATATTTTGACTAAGACAATAAATAACGTGCTCATGAAGCTCATCATCCTCTTGAACCATAACCATACCAATTGTCTCTGAGATGCAACCACATATAACAAGAAATACCTACTATAGTAAGGTGGACTAACCATGGGGGATGATGCCAAGTATTTCTTAAGAGTGTAGAAGGACTTTTGGTCTCGCTCATCCGATATGAACATAGTATCCTTCTTCAACAAACACATAAATCCCTTGGTCAAATTGGCATAATTGACAACAAATCAACGTAAGAAATTATCCATCCCCTGGAGACTCTGAAGGCATCTAAAGGTGTTTAACTGTGAATGGGGGAGAAAATCATAGTATTACCTCAAAATTTAACAGATCAACCATAATCCCCTCCTTAGATACGATAAATCCCAATAAACAACTGACCATAACACAAAACTTGCACATTTGAGGATTCAAACAAATTTGATAACTGTGACATATTTCAAATGCCAAATGCAGGTGATCCAGATGATCCACCCTCAAACAAGAGTGAGAAACTAAATCATCCAAATAAACTTCAATAACATGTTTAAGGTCGTGAAAGGAGAAGGTCATGGCCCGCTGAAAAGTAGCTTCGACGTTTTTTAGGCCGAAAGGAATTTTCTGGTATGCGAAGGTACCCAAGGGACATATAAATGCAGTATTTTGTTGATACTTGGGTTTAATATGGATTTGATTGTATCTTGAAAATATTCCCATAAATTAGAAAACCTCACTTCCCGCACATTCATCCAAAATATGATCAATGAATGGCATGGGGAAATTATCTTCGGACAAGCCCTATTCAGGTCTCTAGAGCTGGTACATACACAAATGGTCCCCTGCTTCTTATCGATATGAACGGGGTTGGATATCCATTTGGTTAAGGGAAATGGATAGATGAATCCAAATTTAAGCAACTTCTTTATCTCAACATTAATAGCAGGAACTTTATGAGGGTTCATCGCACGTAAGCGTTATCGAACAAGTTTAGTGTTTGGATAAGTTTTGATTTCATGTTCAACAATGTGAGGATCAATCCCTGGCATTTCATCATACGACCAATCAAATACATCACAAAATTATTTGAAGAGATCTATGTATATTTTGATTTCATCAGGTGAACATTCAGCCCTGATGTAAACGTTCTCGATTTTACCAGGAATCTGAGAAATGTTGATAGGAATAGTTGGAGATATATTTGCAATGTTCCCTTCAGCATATCTTCCATGAGTGCCTAATGGGATCACAAGTTGACTGAAATTCTCGCTTAAGGTCATCCTAAATTCATCACGCTGGATTAGTTTGAGGTCCAGGAGGAAGTAAGATCAATGATGCATCTCCTCCCAAGGCTGTTATGGACCATTCATGGCCTCAATAATAGATTCATATGAAGGAAAAGTGTTGTTAAGGAAATCATGTGAGCATAACAATGCAACCCACCAAGCAGGTAGCGCAAAATTATCCTCCTCTTCCATCTGTGAAGGGTAAGGATCATTGTCTATAGTAAGATCAAGTACAACTTGATAAGTGGTTTGTGCTATAGACAATGAAATTTATACCCTGGTAGGTATGAGATCCTCATCTGAATTGATCGGCAAAGGAAGATTCCATGTTTCATCCAAATACATTGTGCAAAATGGGAATGAACTCAAAGGTGGTGGAACACCACTAGGAGTATAATCAATAGCTAAAATCGGTGCCGAAATATTAAAATTTCCCATCAATGAAGGATACACTCTGATGAAAACATTCTCAATTGCCAGCTGAGAATTATCAATAGCGGAGATAGTAGGACCCAATGATGATGATGAACTTGAATTATCAAATGAAAACTGATCGATCGTCACTAACATATCTTTGCTAGGGAATCATATGACACAAAATGTGGATGATACGATCACTTTCATAGAGAAAATCCAGTTTCGGCCCAGTAAAAGATTATAGTCGAGGGGTGTATCAACTACCTCAACTTCGACCGGTATGGTCTTCCCTACAAACTGGACTTGAAGGGAGGGAATAATGCCATTGGTATGAATGAATTTACATCACAATTTGTTAGCATAGTTATAGATTTACAACACAGGAGAGCCAAGGCCTTTCCAACAATCCAAATACATCATGGAGGTCACAACTCCTTCATCAACAATTGTGCATTTAATGGTGTTATTCAAACACTCCACATGGACTTGAAAATACACATGGTAAGGAAAGGGAGGCTAGACTTCATGAGTATTGAAGCTAAAAACAATGGAGCCATTTAGGTCAGGTACTCCAAGAACAACTAACAACACCCTCCTCTGTGAAGGACAAGTCTGAAACACTTAAAGAGTCAACATCGCACAAGGATTCTGGCCCAAATCCTCAATGATGGAATAATGTTGGGCGGGTCAGGAATTAGGACTATGCCCCGAATGCTTTAAGACCCTCTTTGGTACCTGTGGTATAGATTCAGGCTTATTGATATGCACAGGAATCTAGGGAGGTGGAGGCTCTTTACCCATGTTTGGTTGTGATGGACCATATATTTGTGAATGAGTCACAACTTTGGCAACTGACATCATGCTGATACAATCGTGACCATATTCCATGGCTGGCAATTTTTGATTCCCACTAGAACTACCGCTAGTGTTCAAGGTCCTCGAAGCCATATTCTGATTATGAGGAAGGAGGTCAATCAACACAGCTCAAATCTATACGATGAAGTTTGAGGTGTCCTCAATTTGAGGGAACAAGTAGGTGAGATGGCCTCCCCCACAAAGCTTGCAAGGGAATTTGACCTTTCTATTAGGTTTCTTCCCCCCCTAACAACCTCATCATTATTTTCATTGTTCATATTGTCCTTTCTATTCCCACTCTGTTTGCTATTTCTTCCCTTTTTTCTATTCCGTTCGGACTATTGGCTACCCTTCTTGTTGATGTAATTGTAACTTCGGAATGTATTCACTTGTATTTCTCATCTATTGTAACCCGATTTTTATTCTGGGATGTATTTTAATGTAATTGAGTCATGTCATACCCCGATGTTTATTCCAGGAAGTTTCTATAATGAGAAAGTCATGTCTAGTCATTGTGGATAACCCTCCTATTGGTCAAGCGTTAAAGTCCCCACAGTTGTGGGGCCCTTGGGTTATTAGACTATCATAGAGAAGTCAACCCTAGGTGAGTCATTATAAGTTGGGGCAATAGTCCCCACCTTTTTGTTAAGGATAAACCTCCTTGTTGGTCGGAGGAGGGGAAGTCCCAACAAGTTCTGGGGCACTAGGGTTATTAGACACTCCTCGAGATGTCGGCTGTAGTAAGTAATTGTTAAGTGAGGCCGACATGTTGTAGTGGGTTCCAAGTGAATGGAAGAATATAAATAGAGAGTGAGTATCTCTATTTATCACACACACTCACTCATTGGAGTGCATGAGTGAGAGGAGAAGTTACTGGGACAAGAGAGAGATTGTTGCTGCCAGGAGATCATCTTTATGTTTCTGGGTTTTACTTTTGGTGCTGATTCTATCTCTGAGGAAGTTGCGGAGTTTTCTCCTTTATGGTTTCCCTGAGGAAAATTCTTTGTGTCTCTTGTCTCTTGTGTTTTATTGATGTGCATGTTATTCTCTTAGTTAAATATCCTAAGATCATAATGCTAGCTTGAATGATAAAAATATAACACTTTTGGTTCAACGAATGCATAGAAAGTACATCCGTTGATTGGGTGGGAGTGGAAGAGTTCATAGGTTATCCATTCACAGAATGGTTAATAGAAAAAAAAATCATTTGATGTGTAACCTAGTCAACAATTATGGTACTTACGAATCCAACAATGCCATCGACAAGCAACCCGAGTTTGAACTTAGGATGGATGTTTGACTACAGAGCGCCAGTGATAATCTCGTAAAGAAGCCTAGACTGAGCGTAAATCAATTCTAAAGACTAATCTCTAAATATAGCTTGTTCCTTGGTAGTCACTCTATACGTTGAAACATCCTTCACAATATACGATAATAAAGACTCCAGGAACCATTCCAATAAAAATTTAGGTGGAATGTTGGCCTTGATCAACCGCTTTCATCTTTGCCACTCTTAAATGTGATTAGAGATATGGGTGGACTTATCCTTTTGAAATGTTGGAAAGAGCTCAATACCGGCATCATAATGCACTGACAGTTAAAATTAGTATAGGAATACCAAGGATAAGTCATTGAAAGTATGATACGTGACCCCCAGGAAACTTTATATACCATTTCACGGTAGAACCTGTGAGGGTGCGTTGAAACAGTCATAGTCAAATCGAATCGTGGTTCAGTGAATTCAAAGAGAACCATAGGTGGGATGTAGTCACATGATCACTATGTTCCTCACCATTCTTTCCCTCAAAATTTGTAATATCCAAATGAAGTTTGGCGAGGACAATGAGGCACATCAAATCATGACACTTCGGGTCATTGGTAAGTTTCAATAGGTCACGACAATTCAAAGTAGCCAAAAATGGGATACTAGGTTGTGCCATTTGGTTCCATGTTCCTTGGAAGGGTTGGTTCATATAGGGTTGATTCTGATAAAGGACATGGCCTTGAACAGTAGGATAGTAGCCTCCTCCCATATGACCCATATAAGGATACATGGGGATTTGGTAATGAGGTATTCCCTGAGAAAGAGGAACCATGTAACAATATTTATTGGATTGATAAACTGGTTTACCCCTAGACACCTGGTGAGGTACGTAACCTCTAGACACAATTGCACCAGATGATGAGGGGACAAAGTAGTTAAACGGATCATATATTCTTGAGGGACCGTGTGAGACATAGGGAGGGTTTGTCATAAGAAATACATTCGAAGGAATCCGTGTAATGGACAATGGGATATAAGAAGGAATGTAATTTGTATACCCAATGCTCATGTATCCACCACCACTATCATGGGAATGAACACTGGTGTTAAGATCGAGTGAAGGAAGTGAAAATGCTCCAAAAAATGGAGTAGAAGGTGGAATATGATCACTTCTGAATTGATTTTCTAGGTAACCGGGTGACGCCCCCCTCGATCCAACACCAAGGTCTATACTAGAGTTTGGGGTGGGTGATAGAATAATAGTAGTAATGTTGTCGAATGTAAAAGGACCTGAACTTGAGGGAACTGACTAAGTCTTGACACTCGACCTTCCTGAGGAAAAATTTCGATAGATGAATGTAAATTTTGATGAATCTAGTTGTGTAGTATGGGAAGTACCATCCCCATGAGGATTGGTATAAACTGGAGTCCTATGGATCCATATAGTAGGTGAAGGAGGAACCTCAAAGTCTCCTCCCCCCATTCCAAATGAAGGGGATAGAGGGAACTCTGGGGATTCTTAAGTGGTACTCATGGTACAAACTGTGTGGGAACCTCCGTGGATAAGAGGTCGCCTATAGTGTCTAATCCTCTTATGAAGAGGAAGCAGAGGATCACAAGGTAGTAATCCTACTAAACATCAAGATCGACAAGATGCTGGAAATTGATCACGATGACCCAACAATAAAAAGACTCAAGTAACTACGATCCCTAAATCCAACTAGCACACACAGAGCATACCCATAAGTAAAAGTAGGTCAAATGTAAACAAGTCAAGAGTGAGGACAAGTGAGCAGGCTAAATGCAGCAAGTATGTCTCACCTAGCAGAGGCCTGAGACTCCCATACACTAAGAGCATAGGTGTGTAACCAATTATAGTTTCTCTCGGTTTCAATGCATAAAGCGACTATGTTGTCTGACCTCTACCTAACCATGACACTGATAGAATAACCTATGTAAGCACGCCCTGCAATAACTAGGTAAGGAAACTAAGTTCACCGCAATATAATCGTGAGGGATCTACTGTATCGGAAGGATAACAAATCCTGAAGCTCAAAAGCATAAAAGGTACCTCAAAATCCCCCAAATACAAATAAGATCCTGGAAATATCTCAGGTGCTCAACAGAAGGTAGTAGAGGGCTATCCCCACCACCAACGTGTGCGCTACCTCATACTTAACTCCTGTGCAAGAGGATCCTCCTGAGAATACTAATTATACCAAGTATTTCTCTTCTCACCTTGACAAACACCTAATTATTTTGTTTCATAGTATTGGAGAAGTTTACTCTGGCAACATCCTATTCCAAGACTCTAAAACCTAAGCTTGTTGGTGCACCCTATAAAATAAAATTGTTGTAATCAATTTTAATTTAAGCATTAATTTTAGAGGTTGTGATGACTCAAGAGATATGGAAGTGTAACTAATGATGTTACGACTTAGCAATGAAAGCAAATATGTGCACCTAAATGCAATGCCAAATGCAACTTCGTTTTAAAATGAAAAATGGCATGCCACTATATTTAATGCACAAAAAATATTTTCCTTTTCAAATACCAATGCAATCCTTCCTATATGAAATCCTAAACAGTAATCTCATCTAAGCAAACCTAATGCAAGTACATATTTCAATGCATATGCAAGATGCAAGTAAACATGGAACTATGGAATTATTTTTTTATTTTCAATATAAATGAATGAAATGCAATAGAAGTCACTAAAAATATTTGTCCTTACAACAAGCAGCAAACACAATCCAAGCAAGACACCGAGACTAAAATACTAATGCACTAATGGCAGAACAAAATGAGAAATAGATTGAAAATAATTACTTTCAAAGAAAAATTAATAAAAAAGAAATCTCTAGTCACAATAGGAGCAATCAACAGACAACATAGGTATCCAAGAAGACTCAACCACACTCAGAATCCACTCATAACCTTCACGCATCAAGAACTCAACCAAAAAGGTAGATGTACGTGACTGCTTAAAGAACAGTAGCGTACATACAAGATTATGTAGAGTACTGTTAGGATTATTAATCCTCCCAGGGTCAAATGTCTATTAGATTAATTTAGCCAAACTTAGGAACCTTAATTAATTATTTGGGTCCACTAGTACAATTGGGTCTACTTGGCAAAATGGGGCCACATGTACCAGTCATTGGGGTGTGGGGAACACTGCTAGAGGTTAACTGCCACTTACTACATGTGCATGCATAAGTTTGGGCACCTCCTAGACCAATCCCTACATTTTAGGAGCCACTGGGAGTCCCGACACCAACGTACATCAGTTATTTGGAGTTAGTACTAGTCAATCTTAGTTATCCCACAGTTACTTTCAGTTGGTCCACAATCAGTTAGCTAGCGCAAGCTTTGCATGGCTAATTCATGGCTGCATGTGGAGTAGGTGCCTTTTCCCACCTACCACACTCAGTTGCACTGAGTTAACTAGATGCCACTAATTGATTGAGTTGGTTGGACATCTGGGAGTTGATTTATTGGACTCCGATATTGATTGAGTCACCATGAGTTAAATGGTTAGTTAGATACAGTCACATGCAGTGGATAGATTCGAATCCATCCCTAATTGATTCGAATTCTTTTCCTATGTAAACTATTGTAACACTAGATTGATTATTGTGAATGATACTGTAAATTCCTGAGAAATGCTTGTTTGTTTCCTGTGTGGTTTGTTTTGCTCAATTTCTATCTTCATTCTCCATTTGTTGCAAAAATTATTAGAACTGCATGCTTGAAGATCTAAATGGCATTCAAACTCTAATAAGTACATCCCTTGTATATACACAACTATATGTTCTACAACCCTCATATACAAAGAGGAAGGTGGTAAAAATAAATCCAAGAGCCAAACCACTTTAAGGGATTGTCAATGAATGGACATACTACTAAATGTGACACAAAAAAGTAGAGAAACAAAGAGAAAATCAAGCAAAAAAATTGCACCCAACCCCCAACAAAAAGGAAATTCCCCAGCAGAGTCACCAATTTTGTTATAGAGAAAAAATTCCTATGGCTTGGGGTGGACCACAATAGACAATATGACACTAGAAATCATTCCATTCTCATGCATGCTAGATATATAAAAGAAACTTATCACTAGGGGATAAGAATCGTACATGAACCGGATGTTAGAATATGACCACTGTTGAGCTCTCGATCAAAACTTGTCCCTACACTTCGTCCTCAACAACAAAGAGATATACAAGCATGATATATAATGTGTTAGTGTCTAATCTAGATTATTCAATTTAATCATGTATACAAAGCGATTACATCCATTGATACAAATATTCATAACCACACATGAAATTGGACGAGAAATGGATATTCTATTAATGTAAACATAGATACAAATGACAACCTCTATCGACACCTAGTTGGAACCGAGCAACCGAGTCCCTCCACCCGGGCCTCCACCACTTTAATCCTCCAGGAAATGGCAGGCTCACAAGTACAATGGAAAGCTTGGGAAAGAGAACTAATGTTTTCTATTGGGCCACGAATTTGTCCATTTTTCCATCACTTATCGACATATATTTGGTCCCTTTTCTTCCCATTATCACCCATTTATCATTCCATTCTCCATCAATTTGTTGTAACTACGCGTAAAACACCATACTACTTCCATTGATGTTTTAAGTGGTTAATAATGATTATTTTACTTTATCTTTGATGAATTGAAGACTATTATGCATAATTTTACTAATCATGGTTTGTGGAGTGATTTGTCACGTACAAGACACTCACAACTAGCCGTTACAGCCTTAACAAAAAATGCATGCCAGATAAGAACACCTTGAATCGCATCTCGAATTGCGGGAAGATGGAAACAAATCTCAAAAATCCGAGACATGGGTTTTGTGCGTAACAACCTTATTTCCTTGAATCGCTTGGAAATCGCCAAACAAAGCCATGGTTTGCGATATACAGCTGGTTCTTAGAGAGGGTATTTCCCATATTTACTGTTGCGACCAGTTCCAAAGTTATTAGTAGTTACAGCTGTGTTTTAGCTGTTACAGATCACAAGTTTGGGATTTGGTTCCTCATTTCCCTGGGAGAATTTTATGTATAAATATGTAATCAATCTCATTGAGGGGGGAGGAAAGAAAAAAATGTTATGTTGTAGGATTTGATCCAGATCTATTGTAATCATTCCATTCTGATAATACATTCTGGCAGTTTCTTAATTATGGAGTTGTAGACTTTCATTGGAGAGATCCAGCTCTGCTTAGTGGAGGAAGGGCCCTCTTCCCTGAGCAGATGCTGGTAGCATTGATTGTAGGTGTTTTATTTTGTAGATGTGTTTATTTGTTAGTTCATGCTTTCATTCATTAGATTTATCATAGTTGTTTTTATTATTTAGTTCATGCTTTCATTAGATTTATCATAGTTGTTTTTATTATTTAGTTCATGCTTTCATTAGATTTATCATAGTTGTTTTCCTATTAATTCATCATAATAGATCGTTGTCCAACATAGCACTGCTTCCAAGTTTATGTAGTTAGATCTTGCTTTGTAAGAGTTTCTTTTTATTTACATGTTTGAAGTGTAATTAGGCTTACAGTGTGATTTTATGAATAGGCTTAGGGTTTGATTTATTTTCAAGAAGGTGTGATCTAGTTTAGAAAGAGTTTCGATTTCATACCAATAGATAACAGTGTTAGGTAGAAATTGTGCTTGCATAGATCTTGCACGATAGATTTGAAATAAAGGACTTCCTTGAGTTGACAATTTATGTTTAGCACTCTGCATGTTAAGTTTTAATTAACTGGCATATAGTGGGCCCAACATTTTGGCACTATTGCCGAGGAAGTTATAAATGGTGCAAAAGTACACTTGACATTGTTTTGTAGATGCATTGTTAAAGTAGGGCATGCAGGTTGCATAATTATATTTGAGTTTATTGAATTTTTTTTAGTTTGAATTTTTTGTCTTTACATTCAATTTTATTTCATTTTCAATCTTTGGAGCACAAATATTATCATTCCCCTTAGTGGTGTTGTAAGCACCACCCATTCTACTAACAAGTTGACAGGAACATTCGAAGGAGGAGCCTCAGAATAGTACATGAAGAATCTATGAAGAGATGGTAGGTAAGAAACATGGAGAAGTTATTACCTTCGAAATTTGCCATCAGAGATTCAGGAAGAGTGGCGCTAAAGAAAAGCATCCCCCCACATGTTCTACCAAATTTTCACGGTTTGGAAAATGTAGACCCTTGTGTATTTTTATTTCAATTCGAAGCACTTTGTAGAGGGTATGGTTATTGTGATAATGATCAAAAGTTGAATGTGTTTCCCCTTACTCTCAAAGGAACAGACCTTCGATGGTTCATGAGCCTGGGTGGGAATTGTATACAAACTTGGGAAGGCATGAAACATGTATTCTTGAAAAGGTACCAAGATTATTGCAGGGTCAATGAAGACATCTTCAAAATGACATAAGGAGAAGAAGAGAGTCTGGAGGAATACATAGAACGCTTTCAATATAACCTCCAAAGATCCAAACAAAGGAAACTAGGGAAGGAGACCTTAAAAACACTTCTACTCAAGGGAATCCAAGTTAAATATTTAGAAATACAAAATATGATGGGAACAGGTAATGTATTTCAGTTAGCATATGATGATATTTGTGAGTTATGTAGAAGGTATTCAAGAGGAAACTTCAAGACCGGTAAGAATTCTAAGGAACTTTTATCTTTATTTTTGAAATTTGCTGCAAAAACAAGATTTTTACGAGCTGAAATCAGTAACGTATTTAAAAATTCTATGCTGATATCAATGATTCACTAAATTCAAAATTGGTTGTTTTGTAGGTTAAGGAAAAGCATGAGGAATTTGAAGAAAAAGTTTTCCCTCGGTGTCAGAAGAAACTTCTTGCAATGGATTATCCTTTGGATAGTCTCACAATTTTTGGCATATGTGATTTGAATCATTCCACAGATCATTGTCCCTCCTTACCAAGGATTAAAGAAATATATTTAAGAGATCTGGGAGTTGCAGCCAACTCATTGCAACCGTCATGGCAACCGTGGCCTACATTTATGGTTCAAAATTCTATCCCTCCATTTCCTTACTCTCATACTCAATCATTGAATACTCTTCCACCATGGAAGTTGTTGCAACCTCAAGTTAACTCTTACCTATATTATCCACAAGGTTGGAATGGCCTATCTTATGATCACATGGCCACTCTACCTCATGCTGCAACACAACTTGGTCCTTCAATTTCAACCTAATAAATCAATCCTCTACATCAGCCATATCTATTTTCCCATCAAACTCCTTCGTATCCAACAAAATTTCATTTCAAATCCACCCTCTACCCTAACCATAATAAAGCAGTACAGTATGCTTACAGTGTTGAACTGCAAAATGTTCCTACCTATACCTCTTGTTCTACCTCACCTACACTATTGCAAAAATACTGTGCATTGTTGCAGCAATTCTATATGAGGCCTAAACATGTTTTAAATCCAAGACTTGGAAGTGAAGTTTCTTATGATCATCAACAAGTTAACAAGATCAACAAATTTGATGAAGAACATACATTGGAACCAAAAGCGTCATTCACATCATTAGATATGAATCTCTAATGCATTGAGGAAGATCATTTTACTAAGGAGCTTCATGGTGTAACATCCATGAGAAATCAAGGGAACAAAGACTATATTCAAGCTTGGTTTCAATCTTTCATCGGTCTGCAGCATCATTCCATACTTCACCATTTCTTGGCACCATCATTTCAAGGGAAGTTTATCTCTCATATCCTAGCATTCATAAAGTTATATTTTTCTGTTGGGAGTATGAGCATACTTGAGTCACTTCTTCAAAAGTGGGTCCATTGGAAATATGCATACACTTGAACAATTTTTATAATTCTTAGTAGAATAGGGTAGGGTAGAACAACATAATAAAACCATGCTTTTGTTTTTTTAGTTTTTACTTTTGAATAAGTATGCTCTCTTCCCACGCCTTGTTGCGATCTGGAAGATCAGAAAGTAGAAAGATAAGGAATGGGTATGAGATGTTTTCAGGAATTCTTTGGAATTGTTGACTATTTGAACAAAATGCTTAAATCATATTTTTCTTCAATGTTCAAAATTTAATTTGTCTATATTTGTTACAAGAAAACAAACTTTCCTGAAAACAAAATTACAATAATTAGGGAAGGTGAATGAAGGATCCACAGGAAAATGACCCAACGATTATTGAACCCTTCAAGGTTGAACTTGGGCATGAATTTGTCAGCTGCAACAACCAGCTGTTACTGATTTCTGTCAGCTTCAACAATGAGTTGCAACACCCAGCTGTGATTGATTACTGTCAGGTGTAACAGTGAGATGCAACACCCAGTTGTGACTCATTACTGTCAATTGTAACAGTCCGCTGCAACACCGAGCTATGACTGTCTTGTAGGTGAGAATTTATTAATTTGAGATACATGTGTGTTGCACATCATGATATGTATTTAGTTTTCATTTATATATAACACATCCATAAAAATACACATGTTTTATTTCAACATTATATCATTTTTAAGAGTTGCAACTATAGCTGCAACAGACCATGTAAGTCAATATAGGTGTTCAATTCTTGAAATTTTTTTGTATGGGTATGTGATATATTTAAATTTACATCATTAAAAACATTCACACCTATTCTGGTCACTTTTGGGGGGTCAAATTTCATTTATTAAATTTTTGGTGGCATTTTGGCTTGAAATTTTTACTGAAACACAGTTGGGACAATTCATTTTTGGGACACCAAATGGACTTATTTTTAAAACTTGTTTACATCCCAATTATCCCTTTGAATCTATTTTCCAAAACAATTTAAATTTTTAATATTGGGTATCAAACGAAAAATTTATGGTCAAAATACTAACAAGTGTCAAGCATGAAGCTTAGGAACATAGCTGGGAAGTAAATTTTTGGATTCCTTATTGGACATATATTGAAAACCTATTTCATTGGTATATTCTCCTATGAATCTAGTTTACAACACAATTTGAATCACTCCATTCCGATATCGTAATCACATTTTATGACCAAAATACCGACTGCCTATCACAAATCAGCATTCCTAAAACTCTATTTCCTAGACTGTTCATTGGCTTATTTGACCCATCAATTCTTATTAAATTCAAAAATTGTTCTAATTGAGATACCTAGATGAATCTAATTTCATCTCCAATTGGAATCACATCAATCCATTATCAAACGAAAAAGTTAAGCCTAAAACCGTGACTGTTGGTCTAGTCGAGAATTCAAAAAAACATCTTGTCATGCAGGTTGTTACTGAGTGATTTGGAATATCATTACATAGAATTTAAAAAACCTGTTTCTGGAAATAGACCTATGAATTTAATTTCATTTGGCTTTATAATCACTCAAATTGGACAAGGAATGAAGAAGCTATGATCAAAATACTGTTGGTGAGTCTAGACGGACATTGCTCTCCTGCAGGTATAAAATGGATTTTGCTTTGTTCATTTTTATTTGGATTTGTTTTATAAGTAATTGCTTGTTGTTTTTTTCATAATTTTTGGGTGAGGAGAGACCAATCATCTCTCTTCTTCCATCATATCATGTTTTATTACAGGCAAGTGCTAGGTTTTTGCAGGTCCTTGGAAGAAAAATGTCAATACATGCACGAGTGACTCTTGAAGACTTTTTCTCAATTTGCAAATGGATTGAGCACATAAAAAATGGAGATATTGATGTGAAAAAAATATAGAGACCAATGTTTCATAAGTCAAGTCCCATTGCTACATGCCAAGAATATTTTTAAGATGACATTAAGTTCATCACACTTGTCATACCAATTGCTACCGAAAGAAACCTCTCAAGAAGCCAATTGTGCTATAGTAGATTCATTCACCCTCCTCATTTAAAAATCCTAAAAATCCATTCATGTCGAAGTCCCACTTTCCACTGCTTATGTAGTCAACCTTAACCTTTTTATTTGCCATCACTACTACATCACGACTTCACATATACTTTCCATTTCTAAGTTTCATGTTGGTTCTATCTTTCACTATGATTCTTCACAATCATTTATTTTGTACTCGTATTGGGTGATGTGGAATTCATTAAGGTCCAACTTCCAATGGTCTTATCCCATCGACTCCAACACATCATCTGGGATTGATATTAGAGTTTTATAGTGCCCTGGTATCTGCATGAATCAATGGCAGATTTCCTTGTTGTAAATCATGGGGATTCATCAATGCTTCTTGATTAACAAATCTTGCAGGTGACTCAACTCCAACATATCCATTCGTACCTGTCAAGATGCACTAAGGTGCTTTAGAGCTCACTGTCATCAAAGGTGAGTTGCTTCACGTTGGTTAACGACATACATTAATGGCTGATAATCCAATGATTTCTTTCCATGCTTGACTTCAGCACATTCATTTGCATGGTAGGAGTTGTACCTTGGTTTGTAGCAGTTGAAGATTATGTGATCTAATGGTTTCAACAGTGACTTGCAACATCATTTGTTTCAGTAGTTTTGCAATTCCTTTCCATTTTCATTCCAGCAGTTGATTTTCAGAATAAGGGAAGGAGCTTTCTGCTTTTGTGGTAGAATTTCTTCTCATCATTTGTCTCGGTAGTTAGTCTTACATGCAACCAACACAACATCATGGATCAAATTCATCCTCATCCAGTTTCAGTTCTCATATACATCTGTCTCAGCATCAAATCAGCCTACATAGCTCTAGCATACACCAGTCTATTCATGTTAACCAAGGCTTCCATTGGGGTAAAACTTGAGGTAAAATAGCATGAGTTTTTGATTTATTAAAGATTTAGGAATATGTCGTGAAGAACCACTAAGCATTATCCAGTTATGTTTTCTATATAACATTTTATGTCCATCATGATTCACATCCTTTCCCACTCAATTCTAACACTTCATCATTCTAATTCATGCACATCCACTTCAAAGTCCTACCCAACATCTCACCAACCCAACTGTTCAAGCATGAAAAGAATCAAATGATACCTTATTGTTGTCACGCAAGAACCAACAATAGGAAATCTTGTTGCTACCACACAAGAACGAGCAGTAAGAAAAAGAAAGCTTGTTGCTATCACACAAGAACCAGGAGTAAGAAAATAAGCATCCGCTCATGCACATGGACAAGCCTAGAAAACCATTGGAAGAAAGGAATATTTGCTACTGCTACACAAAGACCAACAATAAGCAAAGAATTTGATACACATGCACAAGCCAAGGTCGCTACTGAAACATAGGAATAGGATCCACAAGAACCTACAACATAAAAAGTTGATGTAGAAGCCATTCCTTCTCAAGAGTATGCCATCACACAAGCATGATGGAAAACAAAGGCATGATTTCTTTGATTTGTTTGCTTGGTTCAGTGGTGTACATGATGGTTCACATCTTCATAAGTCAAAATTATTGAGAGCCACATTTTATATGGTATATGGATTTTCCACCATCTTATACATATGGTAAATGCATTCAATGGGTTGGCACACTCATAGTTGATGACAAATAGGTTGCATACAATGGACTGTTAAAATATCTTTTCCAGCCTTTTGATTCATGGCCATCTTGTGTGAAACATCATGGTTACTTGCTTCCACAAATAAAAAAAACACATTCAACCATTGTATTCAGGCCTTATGGAAACATTTGAACAAATATGGAATGTCATATCAATAATGTTTTGAACAAGATGATGATGGCAATTTGAGAACATGATTTGGCTATATTTGATCTCTGTTTTCGTTGTCATTACAACCATTTCAAGAAACAACCATCATTTCTAGTTTATGAATATGTTTCCATCAAAGAAAGGAATATGGTCCTTGTCTCATCTTTACTATCCACTAATGCATACATTGGTTTTAACCATCATGAGCATGATACATGCACAATGGAAATCCTGTAGCAGCCTTTTCAAGGTCTAATGTGAGTTTTATCTCGGCAGCATGAAGTAATGATTACTCCCAGCATTGGTCATTTGTTAAGGTTGACAGAATTTCTGAAATGAGTTTGATTGTTGTGGAAGGTGCAAAAGAATGCTTGGCCTCTTGTTCAACGAATAGTCCTATAGCATTGGCAAGGCTTTGATGGTCAATAAAACATGGTTGCCTCTATTTACAATCCTAAAGGAAGTTTCCATAATGATTTGGGCATTTTTGTTCTGAAACAAACACATGCTTCCATATAACAGGGTGTGAAACAAGGGTAGGTGATTTGCTCCTCCCATGCTCTGAAAATAAATTTAATCACTTTAATGTTGCATTCAGTTTCTCTATTCAGCCCTTTTACATATATTCATATATCATTTCATGCTCATCATTTTGAGGATTCGGTTGGTGTGCCAATTGTTGGAGATCATTGGTAATAATAATAAGTGTTCTTCTTTCAAAATCACAAAGAGGCAATATGAAGAATTGATTACACACTTGGGCTGAAGTTGGTTTTAATTGCATGAGGACATGCTCTACTCAGCTTGGGGGATAATGGACTGCTATGCGTTCCATAGAATTTGGTGAGAAGAGACAATATATAAGTGCAGCATGCATGCAGACTATAGCAAATGCAGTGAATCCCAAACGTAACATCTAGGATTCTCTATAAGAACTTATTGCAGATCCAAGGGAAGCAATCAAACACAAAAAATTAAGTTTTACAATTGTTGTGCTAGAGCTCTCATCATTCATTTGCAACAATGGTTTCAATTAGTTTTAAAATGAATGAATATTTTCTTGCATAGAAGTTGGAAGCCATGTGATATTTTTCATTTTCAGGAGGTCAAATATAGTAAAACCATTTGTGGCAGCATTATGACAGTCCATTTAGCAAATGTATGTGATTTTAAGACAGCAGTGAAGCATCCTCATGATAATTTTAAATTGAAAAAAATGCAGATTTTGATTGAAGGATATCTTGAAAATGGTAAACTAATTTTTTATAAAATTTTGAAGGAAGAAGCAATACACTAGGAAGATCAACTCTGGTAACTTTTAGCTCAATCCAGTGCACGATTTTCTAGAAAATGACCATCATCACCTAAAACCATCTTGCCTATATATCGAGATTCGTGCATCATATGAATTTGAGCTTTGGGGAGCGGAAGCATTATGGTAAGAGGAACATACTCACAAATTTTCAAAAAACAATTCTTCATGGATTTAGAGAAAATCACCATTATCACCTACAACCAATTTGCATTTTTCTCGAAATCTGTGATGTGGGTTTCTCTAATTTTTGGTTTGCAGATGCATTAGAATGGTAAATACTTGCTTACAAAATTTTAGCTCAACCCAGTTTGTATTTTGTGAAATATTGGTTCAGGAAGTTTAGCTGCAACACATTTTTTATTCATGTTTGTCCACAAAAGTGCAGAAATTGAAATGAGCATATCTTGCAATTGGTAAAATGGATTCTCATGATTTTTGGATAAAAAGTGGATAGTATCAAGATGAACAAACCTGGTAAGTTTCAGCCCAATCCAATGCACAGTTTTCGAGAAAATGGCCATTATCACCTACAGCCAATTTGCATTTTTCTCGAAATCCGTTATGTGGGAATCTTTGATTTTTGGTGTGGAGGTGCATTTAACTAGTGAAAACCTGCCTCAAAATTTCAGCCGAACCTAGTTCGTCGTTTGGGAGAAAATGACTTCGGAAGTTTTATGGTCAAAAGGCTGTGACTCCGTTAAATTTAGCACTCTTTGGCTGTGACCCCGCCAAATTTAGCTCTCTTTGAGCTGCAACTTCGCCAAATTCTTCACCGAATTCTCCACTAAATGAGCCGCAACACCGTAAAAATATTGTCTTTTTCCCGTTTCACGTAGCTGCAACACCGTAAAAATCTTGCCTTTTTCCCGTTTCGTGCAGCTGCAACACCGTAAAAAAAAAATCTTGTCTTTTTTCATTTCACATAGCTGCAACACCATAAAAAGCTTTCCTTTTTCCCATTTCGCACAGCTACAACACCATAAAAATCTTGCCTTTTTCCTGTTTCACGCAGTTGCAACACCGTAAATTTTTTTCGTATCTTATATATATAATGTTTTAGTTTTCCAATATGGCCTAACTTCTTAGGTCTAACTTCAATGGTTAAGAGAATAAGTTATTATCCTTCCCATATAGGTTCAAATCCAGTTTGTGACATGCTTTCTCCTAGTGGCTTGATTAGGGTTGGAAAAGTACAAATAATTTCACTCCTACTTAAGTGATTAAGGGTGGGAGAATATGTTTCCAAACATTTATCTTGATGGGATATCTTGAGTGGTTCAATTCTTTGAGTTTCATGCAAGAGGTGCTGGTGGAAATCCATAAGGTTGGCCACCTTTTTGCATGCCTCATTTAATTTTTGGCTTAGAAAGTTGAGCACCATAATTAGCGCCAACACGTTTTCTCTAAGCACCATTCACAAAATGTAGGGAAGTTCCTAAGGGTTCCCCATGGGGTTTTCCTTGAAAAAATATAATCCTTTAGTTCAATCCCAAGGGTTTATCTCAACTTGTTGTATTCCAATTTTGTTAGAAATTTGACTAACTAGTTCTATGCTAGTAGGAAAATGGTTCAAATCTCGTTGGGTAAGGTGCATTAGCTTATGTTGATTAGTTTACAGGGGATTCCATCCATGAATGTGAGGAAGTATCTATTAAATTTACCTAATACATTTTTTTAGCATAAATTATTTATGTAACCTCGAAGGTCTTGGGGATTTACACTCTTAAAAAAATATAGAAGAGAACCTCATGTTATAAAACCTAAACCACTAATCATTATATACAAGAGAACCTCTTGTTATAAAACCTAAACCACTAATCATTATATACAAGAGAACCTCTTGTTATAAAACCTAAACCATGCATTGTATATATGAGAACCTCTTGTTATAAAACCTAAACAACGCATCCTTATATACAAAACAAGAGCTATGAAATGGCAATGTCTTTGCGTCATGATAATTTGGAATCTTGATTTTTGCTAGTTGACTCTATGTATAAAACAAAAAATATGATACCTATTTGAAAGTTGAGAAAATAGAATATGATACGTATTTGGATAAATGTGCACAATAAAGTGGGTTTGCTATGTAGATTTGGTAACTACGGTACATTTGCAAGCCAATGCAGGGATGATCTTAGAAAAAACATCAACAATGGAAAGTTCCATGGTATTATTTAACCAACTATGGACTCACGCAATGTATGGGCTTGATACGGTCAATTCATCTTTAGTGCCAATCCATGAATATTATTAGTGGATCTTGCACATATTCACAGATACAAAACTATCAAAATCCTTAAAGAATACATGCACTCATAGCTACAAATACAAATAGTATTGAAATATTTAATAGACATTAGCATACAAAATATTTATATTCATCATTGCCAAAAAAGACAGAGGTAGAGCCTAATGTGAAACAATTTTCTTATTAACTAAGAATAGTGAGGGGGAGAGGCAAGGGAATTAATTCAAAACCCATCTAGACATTCTTTGTTTCTTTGAATAGAGTATATGTGTATGAATGAGTAAGAATCCCATAAAAAGTAAAATGAAGGGACAAATATTTAGCCCTTCATTCAATAAACTTGTACATAGTTAAAGATCCTTTATAGGTTACAATAATCCTAGAGGTTTAACACTAGTGCAGAGTATAGAGAAAATTTACAATTAAATTCTAGTGTCCAACAACTACAACAAATTCATTGAAGAAGTCCCATAACTCAAAAACTGTGATCCTGGAATCAACTCTAAGCTGTAACAAAACCATGGGAATATATTAAATAACAAATAATAATTGTTAACAGTCTTGCATGGAGGAAAAATCAGCTTACTTGTGATGCAAGTCCAATGCTTGGTCCATCTCAACCTTGCATGGAAAACCTTGGCAACAGAAGTGATACATAAGAAGTCGCATTATATGTGTAAACTTGATATTTAGGTAAGAATGTATAAAAATAAATACCCTCGCGAAAACAATGGAGGGTTGTTTTCATTCTTAGGACTCATCCATAGCCCCTTGACTAATCAAAAGTTGATCTCTTCTAGTGAAAAATAAAAGTAATTTGATGATTCAACTTGTCACAACTGCTAGCTTCTGCCTCGATAAGCTTCACATCACCTTGAGGTATTTATTTATGACACTGGGTCATGTACTCTTTATTCATGTCTTAGCGATGTTAGTGGGACACTTGTCGGATCACATCCATAATGATGTGCTTCTGTACAACAAAACTATTGTTACCGTGTAGGCACTATATGTCCCACATGGACATAATAAACAAATAAATAGGTGATTTTAAAAACTATAGTACAAATACAAACAAAATTAGAACCGCAATATGGTCTAAGACTCCAAATCATTTGAAAAAAATAAGCCCTTTAAGAGTAAAAAATTGTATTCCAAAAAATAACCAATCATATAAAGGGGCATGATTTGATTTTCCACATTACATGGTTCAATTTCCCACCTTACCACCATATCTCTATTTCTAATCCACTAGCAAAAATGGAACAACTACAACACAAGTTGCAATAATAAGTTCACATTAACATAAGTTGCAATAATAATTTCATATAATTAATTAACTTATACATACAATTTATTATGAAGAAAATAACTACAACACAAGTTGCTAATAAGTTCACATTAACATAAGTTGCAATAATAAGTTCATGTAACTAATTAACTTATACATACAATTTATTATGAAGAAAATAACTAATTAATTTATATATAAAATTTAGTAGTCATATAATATTGACATGATAACATAGGAAAATAAATCAACTCTAACTTTTATTGATTGAAATATTGATATGATAATATGGGAAAATATATCAACTCTAACTTTCATTAATTGAAATAGAATGCACAAAAAGGGGTGGCAAGGATGGGGTATTATATTGCTTTGGTGGAAATTCAAAGGTTGAGTATTCTTAGGGAGTCGGAATCGCATCAAATAATGAAGCAAACACATATGCTATATTTTAAGGAATAATGGTTCTTCAATCCCTCTAAGTTAAAAAAAACATGATCTTTGGAGATTTGCTCATGATAGTTAAAATGATCAAGAAAATAACCATGAATGGAGGAATGAGAGTAAGAAAAATAAGTCACTGTATCATTTGGAAACTAGGCATCATGGAAAAAGTTAATATCTACCACATCTTCCATCATAAAAACAAGAAGGCTAATCAAATGGAAAATAGGGATATACCTACTTGGATAAAGGAGTCCTCATAAAAAATGAGGATCCTCAAGGCATTGATTGGATACTTTAATCACCTTGCACGACCAAAAACAATTTGCAAAGGGACTTTAGTCTCAAGACCCACTCATTAGAAATCATCTAGAAGTCAAGTAGCACTACATCACATTAGAAGGACATGTAATCACTCTCCTTTTCAATTCGAGCAAGGGAGCCTTCAACTCTCAATTTTCTCCGGATCTCCTTTCCTATTGTGAGATACATTGGGTACATATTTTTAAACATCATTTATTATGGATTGAGTGTGAAGGTGAGTTATATCCTCAGAATTGGATGGAGAAACTTAGAGCTAACAATGGGTTAGCATGGGAAGAGGGAAATTGATGATTGCAAGATTTGTACAATGTTCAACTAGTAGAGAAAAAAGATAAGCATGACCTTTCCTTCTCTTTTTTACACCCGAGTAGAAGGCACTCATGGTCTAGCATCCCCAATAGTCTTCCTAGAAAATTTTGTGCGTGCTTAGATATAAGTAATTCATCGAGTAGACTCTTGAACTCCCTTGCTCTGTTGGAAATTTTCTAGGCATTATTGAACCTACTTCCATTGGGATACATATTGTTATGCTAAAGGAGTAGTTTTGGATGTTGTCCTGGCAACGACCAATCCATCAGTAGTTGAAATTAGACTAGAAAATTTCGATCATTTTCATGTCACGTCCCCTCCCCTCTATCTGCCGAGAGAGAGGATGCAACTCCAATTCTCTGTCTATCAAACGAACCGGGGATCTATCCCCATGAACATAAGAAATCATGCATTGAACATAAAATACACATATGCATATGCACAATAAATTATAATACATCGGAAGCAAACCTCATTCAACACATTCATATGTTCATAATAATTCTTAAACAAATACAGTTGCAGAAATTAAATACACAGAGAATACTTGTCTTGAAAAAAGATGTCATGCAACTAGCTATGTCACTGCAACGTTCCACCCAACCATAGGCCAGTGGGCTCATCAATCTCTCGGCACCATTGCCACTCCCGAGCTAGGCATGATTTACACAAGGAACTAGGGAACACCAGGCTCACACATAGCCAAATACACATCAAAGTTCAGCCAAGCCAAACACAGTTGGGTTTATCATGCTGCTAAGGAAGTGGAAATGTAGAATTGCTAAGCTAGTGAGCTCAACCATAGAGCTATGGACACCTACACAAGATATATCTATATTGGCCTTCCACAATACCTACACACCCAACACAAGGAAGTATTTCCTTCACTGCTACACAGTGCCTCAGGCCATACCTTCCCTTCCAGTGCTCTTCAAGGTGTGCATAGAAGATTAGACAGACCCTCTTGATCTCTTTGTGAGGTTCCTCTCTTCACTAGGTTTATCAAGCCAATTTCAGGCCTCTTCCACTCCTAAGTCTCACAGACCAAAACAAGGATGCACATAACAACAAAATACAAAATGCTGGGTATGTAGAAAAATGTTTGGCAACCAAAACAAAATTTCAAATGGGGAAATCAACCCTGGGTGAGTAATTCATTTTGAAAAACGTTCTTGGGCAATATAGGAGCAAAATCGACCTCCCCAAACCCCCAAATCGTGAATCTCTGCTACCCATTCACTCAGCAAGACAAAAACGAATTTCTGGGTATGGAAAAATGAGGACAATGTAGGAAATCATGAGGAAAAAACGCCCCAACTGCTCCAGCTGCGTGAGGAAGAGAAGCGCATGGGTGAATAATGAAATGGGCAACAATTTCTGTGTGATAACTTGCCCCATAAGTCAAAATACGTTTTTCAAAAATGATGGCTTGCCCCAATACAAATTTGACTGCCATACTTTTCCAATCCCAAGGCATTAACTACCTCAACGAATTTCTGGAAGAAATAAATGATTGGGAACAAAAGACAAAATGGGTAGTTGAGAGATTTATGGGTTTTCCCATTGACATTTGGCTTTACACTATTGGCTCAAGGGTTTGAATAATTTCCCTCCCTATTCCTTGTGAAATCATGCCTCCATCTCTTTGTTGCATTGCCATAGCTAGTTGTGGGTATTTTTTTATTAAATTGCATATTTACATGATGTCATAATTTATATTGTGCTTGGCTAGCACTACAACCATCGACATCCATTTTAATTGCCGAACCATAGGTATCGATTCTAATTGTCGATACATAAAATGTTAAATCCATGGTGGGTCCTTAGCCTTGAGCTCCTCACCATGATTTAATAACGATATTTACATCATTTGCAATTTTAATATAATGGGGTCAAAATCGGGATATTACATTTCATTTCACAACAATCTCTTCTAAAATTATGTACAGTGGTCACACAATGACAAGTTTCCCATGTTTTAGTGATCCTGGATATAATAATATTCTGATTTAAATAAAATGTTAAGGATAATGCATGAATATATGGATGGGTTGAGACAAGTCATCAATTACCTAGCTAATAATTTAGAAACTCAAGACAAAAAACTAGGATAGAAATTAAATCGCAGGAGAATATCACTAGAATGGACATACTGGTAGAGGAAATGGATGTGCACTACAACATGGTCCTTGGATTTGCTTCAAGGACCTAGTTAACATCAAGGCAACCAATGTTTTTAGAAGGCTCGACAATGGAGAATGCAAAGGAAGAGTTACAATGCATCAAACAAACATAGTAGTAATTGGGAAAGCTCAGTCCTAGAGATATGGTAATCAAAAGCAAGAGGATGCTTAGGGAGAAAGTCCATAATGGGCATCTGTTTGCTAAATTTTTCCATATTGTCTTTTTTTGCATTTTGATTTTGGGCACCTTTGTAAGCCAATACAATTATAGAAATTATTGGCCAACATATTGTTTTGGTTTTTAAAGAAGTTTAGAGAAAAAATTCAACTCAAAAGTTCAGCTCAATAAAACCATGTTGTACAAATTTTTAAACTCATATGTACTAACTAATCAATTTAGTACACCACAGCTCCTTTAAAAAAAATACACAAAAATATAAATAATAACAATATGATTACAAAGTATTTGAAATAAGTCTAAGCTTATGAAACACTTAATTTTTTATGTATTTATATTCTATAATTTATCTAACATATACAGATTTTGAAAAATTAAAATACAAAGGAATATGATCAATATTAATCATTAGGATTTTATCTTTGATAATGTTTTGATCTTCCATATCTACTAACATGCTCACCTTATTTTATTTTATTATTTAAAAAAAATAGCGTTATAATACAACTAGCATAGTTCTATTTTAAACTTAGATTTATCAAGCACCAAGAGGGATCCAATTTCTTGAGTTGTGATTTTTTTACCTTAAGTTTTTACACGTTGAGACAAATGTACGCCTTGAGAAATTTGATCCTTCTAAGTACTTGATAAGCACCTCATTTAAGATGGGTCTATGATAGTCTTAATTTTGTATCCGATTCAAGATGGATCTATAATAATTTTTATTTTTTATTTTATAGACAAACATAGATTTTTTTTAATTTCCTTTTATTTTTGATAATATCACATTACATAATGATATATGACAACATCTCCCTTATAATAAGTTGTAAAATTCTATTGGTTCTCCATTACTCATCTACACATAATTGATCACATCTAAAATATTCCATTTCCATGGGTGAACTTCCATTTTCATAACCTGCATTTTAATAGTCATTTATCCTTTGCAATATAAATTGACATATTATTTTTAATGTTTAATGGTTTTATAGGATTCACATTCCTTTGGACTTTAATTTTTATTTATATACAATTTTGGTTTGAACTTTGTTTAAGTTTATCGTGGTATATTTCATCACCGCTATTGGGTTATTTATAACGTAAGGCATTTTAAGTTTGGAATAGCACATTCCTATTACATTAAAAGTTTAATTGCGGGGATAGCTCAGTTGGGAGAGCGTCAGACTGAAGATCTGAAGGTCGCGTGTTCGATCCACGCTCACCGCATGCTTTTGTGGTAGTTTTGTCTAACCAGGATTTGTCGAAGGCTCGGCAGAGAAATATAGTATAGAGCACTTACATCCAGGATCCGTTGTGCAATGGTATATCACAAGGTTGTATGTTCGATCCACGTTGAGTTGAGATAAAATCATAAATGCCTGTAACTTTCGAATTGCGTTATAGAATTGATATTTTAAAGAATATTTAGCTAATTATCGCCATCTTTATTTAGATGGTAGATTTCGTCTACGGTTGAAAGTTTATAGTTGACTTTGCTCCTTGCCCATTCCATAGGTCAACGAGCATGGAACAATTAATGGTTGAAAGTCAATACTTGACTTTGTCCCATGCGTATTGGATAGGTGGAATTTGCAATTGCGATAATATTCATTGTCAGACATTGTTTTCAAAGTCAACAATTGGCATTGCTCCATTTTTATTGGGAGATGTTTAAATATTCGACGATTTGGCCTATATAGAAGTATTTCATCGAAATTTGGAGTTTTTGTATTTTGAAAAAACTGAATTTAACTATGTTTTAATGGCAATTTTGATGATAGAAATGGATTCAACACCGTCAAAAGCCTCCAAGGCACATGAAATTTCAGAGTTTGACCAATTTTTTAAAAAATTTCTGCTGTTTTTTTCAAAATTGTGCCAAAAAAACCTAAATTTTCAGTTCGAAATCGTCGAACATTTAGACTAATGGCAAGCATACTCATATTGGATCGGATCCCATTATTGGATCTTCAGTGTGTCCTTCACTCCCATACGATATGATTGATTACCTTAAGGATTATGGCATCTCGACTCTACAGGATGCACGTAATCTTTCGGTGGGGGCTCAAACTTATTGGTTATCTGCTGTTGATCTGGAGATGGGGGGATCTTGGGCTTCTTGCTGGAATAGTTATATCACAAGCCTCGAGTCTGGGGGGATTAAACTTAAGCACACAGTCGATAAACTTCTTTGGACATACAATGAAAAAGATGGTATGGTTACTGCTGCACTGGTGTATGATCTAATGATAAAAACATTACTGGAACCTTATAGGGATTTTGTTATGGTACGGTTATGGCGTGGCCTGTTCCCATTAAAGATAAAGTGTTTTATCTGGCTGGCCACAAACAATAGAATTTTGACTTGGGATAATCTAACTAAGCATGGATGGATAGGTCCGAGTAGATGTGTTTTGTCAGTAGGGGTGAGGAGACCATACACCATATCTTCGTCGATTATTCCTTTACTTCCTCGGTTTGGACCAGGCTCTATGGTGTATACAACTGTGAATCTCCTCTCACTGGAGGATCAGTAGCAGATCTGCTGAAGTGTTGGTTTACAAAATATTCTGAGCATGCTTTCTGCAGATAATTGTTGGTCTTCATTTGCTGGAGTATATGGAAGACCCGAAACCGATGCATTTTTGAAAGAATGCTTGTATCTGCTAATAGTGTGTTATTTCAAGTGGATCATTTGATGCAGTACTATTTAGTCCCTGTTAAAAAAGACAAGCTCAGAAGTATTCATTGCCATTAGTAGTTCCCACTCCCTCACTTTCAAGCTTGGGTGTGGTCCTTCGACAAACACAAGAGCATAGCTCTTGGCCTTATGGTCTCTTCTTTATGTGGCACATAAAATGGGCCTCCCATCTCTGCAGATTTATGGCGACTCTTCGGTTATCATAAACTGGGCCAACTTCAAAGCATCTCTTTCCTCTCTGGAGTTGATCCATTGGTGTGATAATATCAGGTCACTAAGTAGTGGTTTTTCTTGGTTGGACTTTTGTCATGTCTACAGGGAGCACAATCAGAGTGCAGACAACTTATCCAATGATGCCCTTGTCTTGACCCCTAGTTTCCTTTTATTTTCTAAAGTTTTTTATGGCTCCATCATCATGAGTGGTGAATTAAAGCTCTTTTAGAGCATTGTGTCGGAGCTCAGTCTCCTCTCTTTTTTGGCACTGTTATACATGTATCTCTCTGAGATCTTTTAGTTTGTGGGGTGGGCATCTCTGGATCAGTTCTCTAGGCTCTCTTTGTGCTCCTGGTATCAACTGCATTAGTAAGTCCTCAGCAAACAGTGTGTCATATTGTGACTTCCCATTAGATCCTTTGGGGAAGCAGTTCTTTGTATTTCTTGGGTGACTTGGTATTGGCTTTTTGCTTCAGATACTACATAGTAATTTATGTAACTACTCTCAGAGGGGAGGCTCATTTTGATGCCCTTTGATTCTCTTTTGAATATCAAGGACAAGATTTTTTCATCTGAAAAAAAAAGACTACATGATTTCCATTGGATAGATAGAATCTAGAATTGAAATATCCTTAATGGTCAAACATTGCTTCTCTTAGGTTGTTATTGTCGTGTATAGAGTGATTTATTAATAAAGCTTGCTTTACACTACATTCGTGTATGTGTTCTTTTTTACATTTATTTCTACGATTTTTTTTTTAACACACGCAGTTTTACAAAGTTCCTTTTTAACCATTTCTTCATAAATTTGAAATTAAATAAAAAGATATAACATTATTAATTTGTAAAACCCAACTTACACACTACTACAGTATGGCATTTTTTTTATAGCTTTTCTATCATCTTTTTCTTACAACTAGGAAAATGTGATGCATGATGCTTTTTCTTGCATCTTAATCTTGTGTAATATCGTTGGACTTTTTTGTAGCCTTCTTTTTAAGCATACCTTTTTTATGCATTGTCATGTTTTTACATCATGGATTGTAGGCTTTGTACTTTGTTTTTCTCTTTATCATCTTATTGGTGTCTGCTCATCTTAATTTTGTGTTTGCTAGTCGTTGAGTGCATCATTGCAAATTCTTTTATGCATGTAGGTAGCATCAAGGATCCAGCTTCATTTTTAGCATTTGGATTAGGGCTCAAGGGTCAAGATTAGGTGTTGGTAGGTTAGGTGAGTAAGGAAGGTAGGTTACATGAGTTAGAATAGTAACTTAGGTAAGCTATGTGGGTTAAACAAGTTAGGTTATGGGTTAGGTGGGTAGGTTAGGTGAGTTAATGGAATAAGCTAAATGAATGGATAGGTTAGGTTAGGTTAGGTTGATAAGGTCATTTAGCTTTTGGTAGCTTATGAGATTCTAGGTTATATGGGTTATGTGAGTCATGTGGGATAGATGAGTTGGGTAGTGGGTCAGGTGAGTTAGCTTTATGTGCAAGGAGGGTTAGTGAGTTAGGTAGGTTATGGGTTAATGGTGGTAGGTTAGTTAAATTAGTGGGTAACAAGGTAAAGTGTGTTAATGGGTTAGGTTGATTAATATTTGGTAGTTTATGACATAGTAGATTAAGTGGGTTATTTAGTTTTCATTTATGTCATTTAGGTGGATTAGGTTGTTAGGATTATAATCCTCCCTTGTCCAATTTGGTCAATTATGTCTAAATTAGGAGTCTTTTCAGTCTATATTTAGTCACTAACACCATTGGGTCCACATGGCCTAATTGGGCCACATGTACAAGTTACTAGAGTATGGGGAACACTAGTTGAGGCTAATTGCCACTTACTGCACTTGCATGCATTAGTTTAGGCGCTTCCTAGACCAATCCCTACAATTTAGGAGCCAATGGGAGTGCCAGAACCAACCTCCTTCAGCTGAGTTCAGTTAGTGACTAGTTAAGCCTATTTAGGAGTCAATTACATTCAATTACATCCAGTTACATTAAGTTAGCCAACCATTAATTAACTGCATGTGGAAAGGCACCTTTCCTCACCTACCACATTCAGTTAAACTAGTTAACTTATTCTAACTGACTATGGCACTGATTTAGACCCTGGAGCTAACTAGTTAGGCTCCGATAGTGATTTAGACATGTCTAGTTATTCATTTAGTTAGGTTGAGTCAATCAATTCGAATTTCTCTCTCATGAATTCGAATTGACTAGTTATTAATACCAGTGTATTACATTGGATTGATTATCCATTTTTTACTTTTGATTAATGAAAGCATACACAACTGCAAATTATTATTGCACTATTTCATATCATATTTTGAGTAAATTTGCTTGTGAAATCTACTTGTGAGTTATGTTTTGCTTCATAGATTCCTGTGAGCTCAAATTTAATATGGTATTAGAGCCTCGGCAGGACAAGGAACTTCTCCTTCTACAGATCTTCTACTGGATCCATTTTTTTTTAGCAAAATTGCTCCTTCCTACTCTGTACCAGAAGCCGAAAATTTTACCACATAAATCCTAAGCAAAGGAATTGTTAATCAAGCTAGCTTGATTGACTAAGATGGGTGTGATGAAAACTTGAAATGTGCAGGTAGTCGACCTTACTTTGTTTTTTTTGTAATTGCAGGTACAATTTCAAATGGATTTGAAATTATCAGTTCCTCTTCTTACTCCATCCACAAGATATTCAGAATGGAAGACGAAGATGATTTCATCACTGAATAGAGAAGATCTCTATGAGGTGTCTATTGGACTTTGTAAAGAGTCTTATGAGAATGAGAATGACTGGCTAAATGACGGTGATGAAGATTCTGGAGCAATATGGCTGGCCCTTTCTCCTAGCTTGCGCTACCTCACTAAATCTGTTGAATACCCAAAGGATCTCTAGACAAAATTGGACATAATATTTGGAAAGCATAATGAGGATCATAATAGCACTTTGGAGAGAAAACCCAGCACCATAAGAATTCTTGATCCAAAATTCTCAGCCTCTACTCTCTATGATGAAGTTGTTCAAGATGAAGAAGAAGTAAAATCTTCTACATAGTCAATTCGAATTGAAGAAAGTCTCCTTGCAGTGACTCCTTCTCCTGAATCTGCTCCAGAAGTTTATGAGATATATGATATCTCATCTTATCATATGGCTGATACAGAAGAAGACATTCGAATCTCTGATATTAAAGAAAAACACTGCTGCATTTCTATGCAAACATTCTCCAGTAAGACATTCGAATCTCTGATATTAAAGAAAAACACTGCTGCACTTCTATGCAAACATTCTCCAGTGATTCTCCTTTAAATTCTGTGCAAAATTTGCCAGTGATTGCTTCCGAAAGTGAAGAGGAATTTGATTTCTCTCCCTCTAATGTTGTTGCTGGTGTGAAGATAAGTAATACCTTGGATATTTTGGAAAAAATATCAGATTGTAGGAGTGATCCATTCACTCTCCTTGATCTAGATCTTCCAGCAAATTCCTACAGGATTGCATGCACCAATATTCAAAATTTTGAAGAAGGAGAAAACTGTGCATCTACCGTCTCGGTGGACCATAATTTTGGACCTGATATGAAATTATTTGGATCTGATATGATATTATTTAGTTCAAATTTTAAATTCCAAGAGCTTTCAGTCATGCTTGTAGCTACTCCCACCAATTTCGATGTGAAAAATAAAGCACCGCAAGTCTTCTTCAAACTTGTTGTTGGGGATTTGATGTTAGTTTCCTATTGTGAGGTTTTTGATATTTTATTTTGTGAATCGTTAGTTATTTTTGAAGCTATATCACATTATGGAGCTCAAGCATTCGCTCTCCACAGTCCTAGGGCTTCTCTACCTTTGGTCACATGCTCATCTCCTCACAGAACTAGTAAAGAGAAAGACATTCTGTATCCGCCTGGACACTTGCTCCTAACACTTGGGGCTGATTTTACCACTCATGGTTTGATGTTAAAGGCTGCAACATATCAGTTTCTTGAGTTTTCCTAACATGGTTCGAATCCTCAAGCACTTTTTCTCTCTAATCAGTTGATTTCAGTTGCTCTACATAGGTCCAGTTTTCATCCAACAACTGCCTATTTTTCTGATTTAGTTGACCATATTCTTCTTCTTCCAAAGAGGAAGATTCATCCATACATAAGATGGAGAAGTCTACATGCTAGGCCCCAGGATACCTGTGCACAGAAGAACAAGATTGATCATGATTCTACCTGCTTAGTTTGAGGGGGGGCTTTTTTCCCATGTGGTTGTTTTCTCGTTTCCTTGTTTGTATTAAGCAGTTACTTTGTTTTAGTTGTAATGGGTGACCTATGGTCTTAGTTTTCAGGGCCCACAAATTTTCTAAGTTAGCATTTAGGGGGGGTGTTAGGATTATAATCCTCCCTTATCCAATTTGGTCAATTATGTCCAAATTATGAGTCTTTTCAGTCTATATTTAGTCACTAGCACCATTGGGTCCACATGGCCTAATTGGACCACATGTACCAGTTACTAGAGTGTGGGGAACACTAGTTGAGGCTAACTGCCACTGACTACACTTGCATGCATCAGTTTAGACACCTCCTAGACCCATCCCTACAATTTAGGAGCCACTGGGAGTGCCAAAATTAACCTCCTTTAGTTGAGTTCAATTAGTGAGTAGTTAATCCTAGTTAGGAGCCAGTTACATCTAGTTACATTCAGTTATCGCCAGTCATTAATTAAATGTATGTGGGAAGGCACCTTTCCTCACCTACCACATTCAGTTAGACTAGTTAACTTATTATAACTGACTGAGGCATTGGTTTAGACAACTGAAGCTAACTAGTTAGGCTCTGATAGTGATTTAGACATGTCTAGTTATTCATTCAGTTAGGTTGAGTCAATCAATTCGAATTCCTCTCTCATGCATTCGAATTGACTGGTTATTAATACCAATGTATTACATTGGATTGATTATCCATTTTTTACTTTTGATTAATGAAAGCATACACAACTGCAAATCATTATTACACTATTTCATATCATATTTTGAGTAAATTTGCTTGTGAGATCTACCTGTGAGTTGTGTTTTGCTTTATAGATTCTTGTGAGATCAAATTTAATATAGGTTAGGTGGGCTTTGTAGGGCAATGGATTATGGTAAGTTATGTGGGATGATGGGTTGGTAGGTTAAGTGGGTTAGTGGATTAGAAGGTTAGTGGGATATGTTAAGGGTTAGGTGTTAGTGCATTAGATGAGTAAGGTAAGTTAGGTTAGGTGAATTATGTCAATTACATGGGTCACATGAATTAGGAAGGTTAGTGGGTTAGGAAATGTTATACAGGATAATGGATTAGTCTATTTATTATAGGTTTTGGACTTTTCAGTGGTTTTTGGTCAAAATACAGTAAATTTCTTTTGGTAAAATCCAAATTTGGAAGCATTTAAATTGTGTTTTTTAACGCATAAATGGATTCAACGCCCTCAAATACCCATACGAGTCACACTTAGATTATGCAATTTCCACAACTAATATATGTGCTTCTATTTTTTTTTAAGATTTCCAACTAGAGTCTGAACAAAAAGAAACCCCAAAATATGCACCAAAAAGGTAAAAAACACTAGAACATTTAGACTACTCCCAAGATAATGTGTTAGCAGGTTAGGTGGGTTAGTGGGGTTAGGTGGATTACGTATGTTAGTAAAATAGATGGGCTAGGAAAGTTACATGGGTCAATGGAGTTAGGTGGTTTAGGTAGGTTATTTCAATAGATGAGTTAAAAGGGTTGGGTAGTAGCATGTAGATTTTCACAGTCCATTATGTAAATGTGTTGGTTTCTAGATATGGCTGTGTGGAGATTTGGGAGTCCCACGTTTGGAGTGGACACTCCACCCATCTTTGGGGAACAATAGAGCTCAAGAGTGGATAGAGAGTTTGAGGTTCTTGTGATGAATAAATATAGAATGATCGTGACTATTAGGAATAAGAAGTCAATGTTCAACATGGTTTGGGCATGAGAGGTGAATTAATGAAAAATGAAATTACAATGAAAATACAATAAATAATGAATTGAAAATTGAATGAATTAGTTGATGTACCTAATAAATGGTTTAAAATGAGTAAATTAAAAATAAGTTAATTAATGGGAAGAATTAATAAAGTTAAAATAGAGTAATTTTTTTAATTATTAAGGGTTAATAAGGGTGATGTAGGTTAAAAGACCAATACATTTAATTAGAAAAGGGGTGCAATTAAAGTAAAATAAAAGAAGAGTGAGAATAAAGGAAGAGTAAAACTAAAGTAAAGATAAATGAGAATAAATAGGGGAAATGTTGGGAAATATTTTATCGATATGTAAGTATATAATAAGTGGGTGGTTAAAGGTTCTAGGCAAATTTTATCGATATTTTACAATGTGGGTTCTATGGAATGCTAGAAATAAATCTATCTTCGAGGGATATAAGCTGTCAGTGTTGGGCTTGATTCAGTAGGTGAATCACTTTGCTTAGATGTACTGTCCACCTTCAGAAAAGAGGAAAAAACCCAGAATACTGGGCCCGGGTCCAAGTCTTGTATATCCATGTGGTTTTTTTGATGGCACCTCAACTAATAGTGGTGGCATTGGGTACAACCTGCTCCTAAATGAAACACATTCCTTTGAGTTTGCTGTGGGGGTCGGTCAATGCACTAACACAAAAGCAGAACTGGTTGGGCTTTGGACCCTTCTGCTTTCCACCCATATGATGGGCATTCCCTGACTCCAAGTGTTTGGGGACTCCTCAGTTGTCATTAACTGGGCAAAGGGCAAGTCTTCCCTGTCTCCACCTGAGCTACTATATTAGTGTAGGGAAACTAGGAAGCTTTGCACACACTTCCTAGCTCTGTCATTTGACCATATCTACCGTGAACATAATAAGCAAGCTGATTGTCTCTCTAAAGCTGCTCTCTCTTTGGCTCCGGGTATTGGCACATACTATGAATTTTTTGAGGGTCAATTGACCTCCCATGGCAATTTTAAACTCTTTTGAGTCGGTGCGGGACTTTGTGCCCTTTCTTTTATGCACCTTATCTTCTTGTAGTGAGTTGGCTCCTTTGGTTTGCTGCTCTCATGCTCTTCATGTACATGGTAGATATGGATGGACATGATAGTTATTACTAATGGGTATATTTTTTACTTCATAGTTGGCATTTGACTCTCCCCCTCAACACTCATTGTGTTATGTATCTTTTGGATTGTACGGCTTTACATCTTGTACTGTGTCCTCTTTGATTGTAGCCCATTTCCTAGGTTTGCTATGTAAGATGCCCTTTGATTCAATGAATAACAAGGACAGTCTTTTTTCTTTCTGAAAAAAGAAAGTGGTTAAAGGTTAAAATTTACCATAAATGTGTACATTAGAAATAAATTATTTAAGGAGAAGAATAGAGTAATAGAGTAAAATTTACATTTGTAATTAGAAGAAGGTTGAGATCTATAATTAATTAATTAATTAGAGGTTAATAATGAAAAAGAGGGGGATGTTGTTTAAAAGATCACTTAAAAAAATAAGATTAAGATAAAGTAAAAGTAGAAATAAGTTAAGCTTAAGACCAATATAGACCCATATAACTTTGGTTCTATGAAGCGCCCAAAGGAATCAAATCCCTTGAGGTGCAAACCCACTTTTGTAGTGAAGGAAAGGAAAGGTTGCACCTCAAGGGATTTGATCCCTCTGGGCGCTTCATAGAATTAGAGTTATATGGATATATATTGGTTGCAATCACGGTTTGTGTGTCAAAATAATGTGATGTTTTAACATATTCCTGGTAATTATAGTTAAATTATTTCATAAACTTTTTAATAATACAAATATATACAGATAAAATAAGATAATGTTTAAATACAAATGTATTACAATGTGATCACATGGCGACGACCTTTAATATTAATATTATTATTATTATTATTGATTAGGAATTTATAACTGTTTGAAAACAATGCAACACAGTGTTTTATAACCCAATTAAATCTCAAAAGTCAGATGATCATCATCTAACACCATAATTTCTAACAAATCATATTCTTATCTAAACTTTATACCATTCCTAAAGGATGTGCATGCATTATATATAATGAATTCAACAATCTAAAAATGTCAAAAAAAACTTAGGTAAATAAATGAAGTTTAGGAGAAGTGTAAGTTATTATTTTAGCTACTATTACAACTGCTTTACTGATGTAAAAACCTAATGATAATATCATAAATTAAATTTCAATTTGTCTTCTCAGGTGATCATAGAAAATTTTAAATCTAAAGAACATTAGTTAGAAATCAATGCATTGTGGGAAAGATATAATGCAAAATGTAATATCCCTCGTAACATTGAAAATAACTTTGTTAAAGTTTTGCTTGTAATAACCGATAAATGCTGTAAAAACATTATTTATTAAGTAAATCATGAATGTTGGAAACGAAAGTTGGGAAGCCATGCAGTCAATTGACAGAACCTAGGTTTGTGTTAGTAATTGAATACTCAGCTATATTTAAGAAGACAAGTGGCCAGTATTAGGAGGAGGCACTTACTAGCTATTAAGCCCTTAAGAAAAGAGGAAATGCATGCAAAACTAGAAAGGAATGAGATAGAGCTTCCAGAGAGCACTAGAAAAAGTGCAGGCTCTAAATTAGGTTATGGGAAATAACTGTAATACTCTAAAAATTCATAACAATTTTCATGTAACATAAAATGTTCGTAGTCGTCACTGCCTAGGAACAATTAACTGCTAACAGTTACTTAAAAACAGTATTAAACTAGAACTGAATATTTTCTTAATCTCTAGTTTTGTATACTTACTAGTTTTTTTTCATAAATCCATGTTAAGGATTTGATTTAGCGGGTTATGATTTGAAATAACAGGAATTAAAACATATGTTTAAATTCTAGTACTAAGTTTGTTTTACTGTCTTATGACAAGTAGGAAAGAACTTCAGTTGAGATAGAGGCTTACTTAGTTTATAGCTAATGCAGTGAAGTGATGCTTCTTTTACAGGTCCTTTACAGGTAAGAAGTTTGTTACTAGTTTCCAGATCGAGATTATTATCTCAACTAGCATAGAATAAAATGCTAGTTAATTTATTTATTTTGCAGCTTGAGCAGTAAAAGAGGTATCGTTGATCTGGTTATTTATGTTCAAAAATAGGTTCTAAAAGCATTTTCAGTAAATTGAAAACTAGTCCAGTTACTCCTCTATTTTACTGCAACCCACTTATTCATTCAACTTTCATGAATCTAATTTTAGTTTAATGCATGTATTCAATCTAGTGGAAGGCAGTCTGTAAAGCAGATTTCTTTCCACAAGAATCCAGTTAAGTTAACCTAGGAGTCCTATGATCTAAGTATAAACATTAAGTATATTGATTGAAGGACACACATAGAACTAGTACTTAGTGCATGTGATAGTTTTCTAACTATTCTAAAGCTTTAAAAATTAGAGATGCACTAATACAATTGTTTTTCTTCACATTAAAGTGTTATTACTTTTTATGCAAGGAAGGAGGAATTATTTTCTTTAATAACACTATCCATCTAAACCTTTGTAAGCTTCCCATTTCACAAGGGGGTAATCAAGTCTAAGTTCTAATATCTAGACTATTATAACAAACTATAAATCTTAGTATGTTTGCAAAACTCACATACATATAGGAGTAAGGTTTTGATGAGTTCTTTTTCCAAGTCCAAAACTCATTTTAGTGTGATGTTTTAAAAAATCTTCCTAGGTTAATGTTTTACTTACCTAACTTCTTGCTTAAGAATAGGGTTGATAAAAAATATAACTCTAGCATAAGCATGGTGTTTTCTCCTCAATAAATTAGTATTCAATAGGTCAAATTCAGAAAATTTATTTTTTCACAGTGATCAAGATTTCAGGGCACATTATGAAATATTTTTATGTGTCTAATAAAGTTGGAATGCCTTCTATTCCGTCTTTTCACAAAAAGCAAAGTTTAGCTTTTGGTGGCTTAGGCAAACGTCTTAACAGTTCATTAGCCACCAAAAAGCCCAGCTTTCGACAGCTTAAAGGTTTGATCCAGGAATACATTAACCACTGAAAGCTCATTGACTCCATTTTTTAATAAAATTTTGAAGAAAAGCTTTCGGTGGCTTACGAGAACTTCTCAACAATTCATTAGCCACCGAAAATACCATCTTTCGCAGCTAAAAACCAGATCCAAGATTACCTTAACCACTGAAATCTCCAAAAGAATAAAATGGTTAGTACATCCATCAAAATCAAGCACCGTCAGCATGAGGAGCGCCACTATCGAGCACTTAACCGCCGAAAAGACTAGGACTGCGGAAAATCATGAGTTGGTAAAGAAGAGGTTGTTATGAAACTAAAGTGATTGATAAAAGACCCAAACCCTAGCTACCCTCCACCTGTCTCGTGACTGCAGCCGAACCACCACAAAGCGTTAAGTCCCAATTAAAATGATCACTGCACTGGTCATATCACGGTTTTCATCAGAACTTACTGTCCCCCTGCTCAAGTACCAATCACTGATCATCCCCTCAAAATAAACATCCTCTCCTCAGCCCACTCCACATTTTCCTGCATGCATCCTCACCGATCCAAGCCCTTCCTGAATCCAACATGGTAATTTCCTTCCCTAGGGTTTGAATTTTGATTTTGCAAGTACAAGAATAGTAGTCCAAAAATGAAGAAAGGAGGAGGACTTTCCCTCAGACAAGAATTGGGGGACATTGGCTATCTTGAGTCACACCCAGAGGTATGCCAATTCTTCAAAGATGTAGGCTGTTACAGGTTCTGTGAGAAAATTCATTTTTTCCCACTAGCAAGTGGCAAAATCCTTTGATCTATGTTTTGATGGCTCGAAGGCATTGATAGGTAGAGAAGAGTTCTAGGTTGATGAGGCCCTAATATCAGAAGTAGCAGAACTCCCAAGAACTGGGGAGAAATGGATCAAAACCACCATCATGAAGGATGTGGAATTAAGGTCTTACTTGAAGCCTGAGCACAAGAATGTACTATGGAAGAAAAGCATCCCTTCAACCTGGCTTGAGGAGAAATGACAACAGTTGTTGAAAGTAATCCTGGTTTATATAACTTCTGAAGGCATGTATAACAGGGTGATGATATACCACTTTAAATTGATGAACCATTTTACTGGCAGGAGCCCATTGAACCTGGCTTTCTACCTACACAAGAGCCTGACCAAGATGGCCCATCAGGTCAAAGCCCAGCCCACCAAAATTGCAGGTAGGCTATCCCATCATGACATGATAAAGCTCATTGTCCAAGAACTGCTACAAAGAAGAAACAGAGCATGGACATACTTCTTATTTTGGAATGAGTTTGAGACAGGATTGCAACCAGAAGACAAATGGAAGTCCCCTTCAAAGAAGTCCACCACTCCCAGGAGTGGCAAGAGGAATATAAGGGCCATCTCACTAGTAGTAGTGGATCAGCCCTCTCCAACGCCCAAGACCAACAAAACCAAGAGAAATCTGGGTTTCAGTGGAAAGGCAGAGGAAGTTTCAGCACCAAATAGAAACATACACGAGTTCCATTTGAGAAACAAGCGTGTTATACACGCTTTGCTTATGCAAACACTCGCGTGTACCTTAATTCGACATTAAAAAATATAAATCGTGATTAGATGAGATTAGTTGGGCCTTAATCCATAACTATCCCAACTGTCTCAACCATCCTAACCTTCGAAACCACTCTATTTCCCAATGTATAAATAGAGGCCTTGGGATGGGGCTAATCAATCAATCCTAGAAGAGAAAATTTATGCTGGTGGTATACCTTCAAAGTCTTGGAGCAGCAAAACTCAGAGTCCTCATTTGTAGAGGAGTCCTTGTGTCAGAATCTGGGTTGTATTCTCACCTATTCATTGTTTTCTAATAAAGAGAATTCTTCTTCCAATCTGTGTATTGTGATTTTCTCATGTATATGGATTAATGAATGATGTTATTTATATTATTAATATGTGTTTCATCTAACTTCTAATATATATATATGTATGAGATATTGCTTGAAGAATTGGCTCTTTGTAGGTGAAGAGAACACCCCTAGAAACTTTGGAGAAGATTGAAGCTAGAGAAGACCAAGCTTGGATCAACCGTCATAAACTGGGAAAACCAAAATCTCTTTCTATTCTCATTTCATTCTCTGTAGAAGTTGATTGTCTGCAAGTCTATTAGTAAGTTGGTAACCCAAGACCCTAGGTTACAAGGGTGTATTGTCCTGTACAATAGAACTGGTGACTCCGATGGGGAGTCCAGCTTGTTGTGGGTTCATCCTGTAGGTTCTCGTTACCAGTCTTTTTTCTGATTCTGATTTTGAGTGTGATTCTTTTATCTTGCTTTTGATTTACAGTGTAGTGTGCCCAAAAGTCTTTGCCAGTCATTTTTCTTTGAAACAATTTTAGTAGTACACACGGGTTGCTTTGTGCACAGTCGCATATATAACCTTGTATACATGGGTTACTGTATAAGACAGTCGTGTGTCATACGCAGGTTACTATATAAGATAGTCGTGTGTCGTATGTGGGTTTCCTACATACATAGTCACGTGTTTCCTGTAGCAGCCTAAAAATTGGATAGGGTTTACTTGTCCCTGTCTCTTTGGTTTTTTAGTTGTTTGGGAGTCTTCTGTTTATGGCATGACTCTATGAATATGAATTTTTTGTGCCACAACATTTGCTTGTTCTTCAAGCCTTTGAGCCTTTTGTTTGAATTTTTTTCATCTTGTGAAGTGAAGGTGGTCCTCCTGCTTGGTCTGTAATTTTGAGTGCTTGTGTCTAGGTCAATGATCAGGGCTTTGGATACTTTATACTATGTGTTGTGTTTTGTGGTGTCAGTTTTTCACTCCTTCTTTTGTGAATCTAGTGGACTCTTTGGGTTCAATAGTTTCTCCAAGTCAGGTTTTTTTTCGAGTCTTCTTCCAGTTGGTTGAAGTAGGTCTTTTCAGGTCCTGTATGCCTCATTTCACATTTTATATGCCTTGATTATTCAAACTTGCTCAAAACTTGCATTTAGTTGCATTCTAGTTTTTGAAGATTTTGAAAATAGAAGAAAACATTTTATACTTTTGCATTTAGTTGCATTTAGTCGTTTCTTTTCAATATTTTTTGAATAAAATTCAAAAATTATAAAAAGAAGTCTTAGTTTTCTCGCATTTAGTTTTGAGTTCATTAGCTTCTATTTGAAAAAAGAAAAGAAATTTGGTTTAAGTAGTCACAATTTACTTTGAAATTTGCTTTATACATCATTTTTCTTTTTCTTATCGAGTTTATAACACCACTTTGTTTCACGCCATTTACCTCTGACTAAAAACAGCCTTCTAAAATGAACGATATAATTTAAAATTTATTAGTAAATTTTATTTTGTAGGCTCCTACACCAACTAGCTTAGGCTAGACTTGTGGATTAGGGAGTTTCAACTCTCCACAAGTGTTTAATTTCAGACTTAGTTGGCCAATCAATAGGTAAACCCTCTTCTATGTTGATTGTATCTGGGAAGCTCCTCTCAAACGAGAGTTAAGCACGAGGTTAGGTGGAGACTTGGATTGAGGAGATAACCCTCTGATTCCTTGTCAAAGTGTAGACCAAGGTTTTTGCGCATCTGGGGACTTTTGTCAATACCACCCTTTAGGCCCCGTGCAGTGTTGATGTTGACAGGGTTTCGGGCTTTGCTACCCTGCCCATACGTACGAACAAGGATTGCGACTATCCCCCCAGTCTGTCAATATAGTTGCAGTAGCCTTTAGTCTCTTTGACATCTAGGGTTCATACACAAGTACACCGGAAGGCTATTTCTGGTTGACCTTGGATGGGCTTGGATGGTAACCCTAGTAGAAGGTGTGGGAGGGAGGTTGGGTGATTCCTCCACTTGTGCCTAAGAACATCTACAGGGACACCAAGCAACTGTCTCTCAGCTTTCTTTTGGAAAGCATATCTTATACCCTTTGTGTCTGTTTTGGATTTAGGAAATTTTGTAGTGATTGTTCTGTGGTTTGTTTGTGTTTAGTTGGCCTTAGGGTGTGTGAAGAGTCAATTTTCAATCATGGAGGACCAACCTATTAGAAGTCCAAGAAGGTTGGGACTTAGTGAATGTGTTCCTTAATCACTTCCAACTTCCTATCTAGTATGATGCCAGTACAGATTTATCGTCTACCTTTCGGTAGGACAAAGCCACTCACATTTCAGATCATATCCAAGAGTGGTGAAGGCAGAAGAGGCTCATCAAGGCCACTATCCCTCCTGAGTTTTTTCTAGAATGGTTCCTTAAGTCCTTATTTTCGTATATATCTAAGGATGTATCCACCTCGGGAGTAACTAATGAGGAAGAGGCCATCCTCAGGGCCCAACAGTTAGATTTGGTATACTCTTAGTCTGGGATATTACATGAAATTATACCTGAGGCACCGCGGTCTTCTCATAGTGTTGAGGAAGAGGCTCATTAAGGCCATGATCCCTCCTGAGTTTTTTCTAGAATGGTTCCTTAAGTCCTTATTTTCGTATATATCTAAGGATGTATCCAAGAGTGGTGAAGGTGGAAGAGGCTCATATCCAAGAGTGGTGAAGGCGGAAGAGGCTCATCAATACCATGATCCCTCCCGAGTTTTTTCTAGAATGGTTCCTTAAGTCCTTATTTTCGTATATATCTAAGGATGTATCCACCTCGGGAGTAACTAATGAGGAAGAGGCCATCCTCAGGGCCCAACAGTTAGATTTGGTATACTCTTAGTCTGGGATATTACATGAAATTATACCTAAGGCACCGCGATCTTCTCATAGTGTTGAGAAACACAAGCTTAGACTCCATGCTGATGGTGTGGTTGGTTCAGTTTAATCTCCCACCATAGATTCCTTGGATAAACAACTTCATGAGTTATATGTCAAGCAGTCTATGGCAGAGGTAGAAAAGGCTTCCCCCTCACCTCAAAATGCAAATGTTTTTGCACAATCCTCTCAAAAGGGAAATCAATAGCTCGATGGGAAGAAGAAGAAGGGGAAAAAAGGTGAGGGAAACCAAAACAAGCCAGATCCCGCAAACAATGTTGATGGGGGGAAAAAGATAAGAAATGAGTGAAGTTTCCTTGCAAGTTGTTCCAGGAAGATCACCTAACCCATCAATGCCCTCTTATAGATCAAGCTCAGAAGCTGCTCAAAAATCAGTAACCGACTGTCCTAAAGGATCCATTTTCCCAAGGACATAATGCAACTTCGGTTTCTAACGTAGATGGGGGCACCACTAATGCCCCTGACCAAAATTATATCAACATGGTTCAATTCGAGACATTACTCCAAACTAGAAATAAGAACTATGAGACAGAGGCTCCGGAGAACGGTAAGTCTATAGGTGAAACTTCTAACCCTCTCACAATCGAGAAACCTGTCGAACCTATGCCTAAGATACTAAAATGTGTCTTTAAGAAAGCATTGCATAATCCCAACGCAAGGGATGCAACCAGTTACCCTGTAGTTGAATATTTAGCCCAAACCCCATGTGCAATGTCGGCTTTGGAGGTGCTACAGAATTGTCCTGCCCAACGAGATGCACTTTTAGCAGCCTTAGGTAGTATGGATTCGTAGAGCCTTATGGCAAATTTAATTTGTCTGATGTTAAGATTCGCCTGCTGTATCATGTGGTTTGGTCAGTAGATGTCATCCATGGGGGAAAGACCATTGGAAGGACAGTTGTTGACGAAGGTGCTTCCACATGTGTCATGTCTTTATCTTGTTGGAAGGATCTTGGATCCCCGGAGCTAGTTCCATCGAACACCTTACTTATTGCTTTTGACAGAAGTTCATTCCGTCCGCATGGTATCCTACGAGATTTTGAGATTAAACTGGTAGGGAAGGCAGTGTCTGTTGAAGTGGAGTTGATTGATGCTCCATCAGATTATAACTTGCTTCTAGGGAGAAGTTGGACTCACGCTATGTGTGCGATTGCCTCGGTCGTTCTTCAAGTGGTAGTGTTTCCACACGAAGGGAAGTTGGTCACTGTTGACCAACTTAGTTTCACTCGGAAGGGCCGTATGGAAACTAATGAGTCCATCGTACCATTGGTTGATCAGGTCAGAATAGCTAATGAGAGCTTGGGGATTGGTATGTACTCATCATTAATGGGCACTTTTGATATCCCAGCCCCTGTAAACTATCTATTTTATACCTGTATTGGGAAGTCTGTCGAGCCAATTGTCGATAAAATAGATCCTAGGTTTTTTCTTCCCATGATGAACCTGAAATGCCCTTATTAGCAGTGGAAGTGACTTGTCAAGATATAATTGACACCATTGTTGATCCTATTCCGAATCCTTTGTCAGTCTCTGAAGATTTGGAAGAAGCTTATTTTCTTGCTTAGGCAGAGAACTCAATATATTCTATTGACTGCTTAGACATGGTTTTGCCGTTAGATGAAGCCATTTTGGAAGCCATGAGTAGGAAAGGTAAGATCCACGAATATATTCACTATAGATCCTACTCCCTTTCAGAACTGAGTAGAATTGAGCACCATGAGTTCGATATGAGATTGACGGAAGATGTTGGTTCTACCAATATCTTTCCAAACCCTGACGTCGTTGAAACTATGCATATTGATGCAAACTCTTTCTTAGAAGAAGTTGCCATATATACTACCCTGTTAAAGGAATTTCACGATGCATGTTCCTGGTCATCCTTACTAGGAATTGATCCATATATCATTGAACATGGAATCCGAACCTACCTTGATTCTAAACATGTTCGACGAAGATAGACAAAATACTATGCTTAGGCTTAGTACCTTTTCGTGTATTTTTATTGTATGTAACTTTATGTACAATGGTTAGCCAGTTTGTGTTCTTACATTATTTGTTGGTTGTTACAGATGTCTTCCAAGTTGTTCGTATCAAATTTCATTTAATTCATATGCGAACTATATTTGAGATTGACATTTAACACATATTTAAGAAAAATACATAACAGATACATTATGAACACATGTAAATAAACTGACAATATATATATATGTGTGTGTGTGTGTGTGTGTGTGTGTGTGAATATCTGTCCATAAGATAGGTCGAGTTTTTGATCCTTAGATCCAGTCATGACTGTATAAATATAAAAAAATATACAAAATTTGGATCGCAATCCATAAAATGCCCCTAGATCTAATATTGACCACCCTGGTCACCCTGATCACTAGCCTCCTCAACTTCTTCAACTGCAGTAGCCTTCGCGACTTCTATGTAGACAAGTATAGCCTTGGCTACCCTTCGCATAAGGTGTATCCAAGTAGGTGGAATGCTGACAACAAGTTCCTGCATGATGGTAGGGATCTACTCAATACTGATGGTTGGGACTCTATAGGTAATCCTGGCTATCTTCCCCTCAAGTACCCTAATCAAACCCTAATATTCCCCTGCCACTCGTCGTACATACATATTGGGATTCCCATCAGAGCGGAAAGGCCCAATATCTGCATTTTAAAACATCAAAATGGATTAAAAACTCTTATACATATGTATATATCTTTATGATAAAAATTCATAAAAATTTTAAAAACTTAAAAAGTAAAATACCTAGTGCTCCCCATACTCCTCCAGGAGGGATGATGAGATCATTGTCACCTTGAAAGTCTAAACCATGTATGGAAACTACTTTAGTGCTGGAAACTGTTGCCCCTACCACAAGTAGAAATCGTCGTCATACACGCTCTGAACTGACCCACCGCCGCCCTGGCGAAGGAAAATCTCTCCCCACCTAGTCAGTCTAGGCTGACGAGGAGAGAATTCTGGAAGTGGTACCGCAGGGCTGATTTTGGGAACTCTCTCAAAAAAGAAGGCCACCAATACACTGGAATATCCAAAATTCTTCCGCCGGCCTCTCTTGCAGTCAGAGAGTTGTTTTTTCATTATCAGGATTATTCCCAAGCACTAGTAAAAAACAGTTCCATGTAGGCACTCTACAACAATCCTCATTTGGTTCTGAGTAGTAATGTGAAACGATGATGATCATGAAACCCTCACTATAGTACTCACTAGCACTTGCAGTGTGAAGTTACTAATATGTACTATAGGGATGCATGATCCTTTTTTTTGACTCCCGGGCGTGCAGTAAGTGTTCATGTAATCCTGAAAACTCATGGGGTCACTGCCCCTGCCAGTACCTTCTAGGTTGAAAAGTGTTCCTTTTCCAGATAACCCCGTGATGAAGTATATGTCTTCTAATGCCACCTCCAAGTTCTCACCTTTAAGGTCAAATGCCCCAAGGTCATGGTCCCAGTAGCCAATAAAAAACTCGAGCAAACAGACATTGACCCGCATGGGTGAACTACAAAAGAATTTCAACAGCCCACTTTTCCATAAATCTTACACAGTGGGGGCACTACAGAGTGCGTCTCAGTCCATATTTTCATTTTCTCGTTCCCTCCACCCTAACACCATGGTTAAACCTGTTCATTAGAACAAGATTTACCACTAGAATCCATGAAAATTCTTTAAATTTTGGCCCTATTTTACTTTTTCTATGTCGTGCAGTACATGCGAGTGTCTTTTAGAAAGGTCGCATGTGACACGTGGGTTTCTTTCGAGTAGGTCATGTGTATAATGCGTGTACATGACTATGTAAGTCTCCTACTGTTGTTCATGAATAAACACCCTTATAACCTAGGGTCTGGGGTTACCAACTTACTTCTAAAACTTGTAGACAATTAGCTTTAGTCAAATGCAGAAAGGAAATAGGAAGAAATATTGGACTCACCCGATTACCAATAGTTGATACAAGCTTTATCTTCTTCTGCTCTGCTTCTCTCCAAAGCTTTCAGGGATGCACCTCCTTCACCTGCAAAGAGAAAATTCTCCAAGTACAATCTTATACATATATATATATATATATATATAACAGGTTAGATAAACAACATATATAGTACTTAATCAAATATATTCATCAAACCCTATTACATGAAAGAGACTCAACACAATGTTGGAAGAAGAATTCTCTTTATTAACAATCAGTGAATGAGATAAGTGTACAACCCAACGCCTAAGACAAGGACTCCTCTGCAACCAAAGCACTCTGAGTTCTGTTGCTCCAAGACTTCTGAAGATATACCACCAACATAACTTTGCTCTCCAAATTTGATTGATTAATGCCTTCCCCAAGGCCTCTATTTATACTTTGGGAAATAGAGCAGTTTCGAAGGTTGAGGAGGTTGAGACAGTTGAGATAGTTAATGATTAGGGATCAACTAATCTCCATTAATTGTGATTTATATTTTTTAATGTCGAATGGAGGTGTACGCGACTATTAATATAAGCAACCCGCGTATGACACGCGAGTCTCTTAAAGGAAACCTGCGTACATATCTGTACGTGGGTTGTAATGGAGATAGTCACGTATAGTACACGAGTTGTCAACGAGGATAGTCGCGTATGTATGCGAGTTTCAATGGAGATAGTCGCATACACCAATACATACTTAGAAAAATAATGTAGCAAGCTGGTTGAAGGATAAATGCATCTCATGTCATGCCCATCTATAGTGTTTTGGAAAACTTCAATCCTAAAATGTCATTTTGTGTGCCAACATAATGAATTGTTGGCACTTGGACGGAGAAGTTCCATTTGGGTTGATAACAAATTCCCCCTAATGTGTGAGGTCAGAGGGAAGCGATGGACGAAATACATTATAATCATTATCTTTGGAGAACTCAGAAGTCCAATGGAGCAGAGGTAGTACCTGAAACAAATACATAATAATGTCATATACAAAGTCATATATGAGGATGCTATGTTCAATATACTGGAACACTAGCTCTTTTACAATATTTGAGTACATAATATAGTACGGGTACAAGACCACATATATTACAAAGGTGGATCAAAGCCACAATATACAATAATGATGAGTCTTCAAAGATTTGGAAGCTGTGTAAGTAACCACAACATAATCTTGCACAACTTAGTCCATGAATGTGGAACTAAGGTCTTCATAAACAATCCCAAAGAATCAGTACAATCCAAGCCATGCGAATAGATGTTATTGAAGTCGAACATGGAGCAGATTCAACAGATTGTCAATCAATAGGTGATAATCAACAACTGAAGCAAAGGAATTCACCAATAATGAAAGTGAATCCTGAGGTACGATCATCAAAACTCTAGGTCTTCGTCATCAGGAAGTGCTGATGTGGAACCATACTATGATAAGGAAGGCAATATATCCTCCAACGGATCGCAAGAGTGACTAGGAACCGGGTAAAGGAAGGGAGACACAAGTAGTAACATATACAACAACGATGGGATCAGGATATAGATCAGACACGAGGTTAAGTCCTTGAATAGTGAGCACGCCACAGAGATGACCCAAGGCAGCTTTTTAACTTTACAAATAGAACAACTAAACTTATATGTCATGTGGGAGACATGATCAGATTCCCCAGGTAGAACTGACAAGAGGAGGAGTAAGAAACTCGAAGTAATAGTTGAACTAAAAGTGAACACTGAGACATGAGTATCGAAAAAAACAGAGAGTGCTTTGTTCAAGGATGACACGCCGCCACTAACTGAGAACCAAAATAAAACTTCTTCCTTACCTTCCCTATTAAATTTTAACGAGTCCAGGAAAGTCAACTCGGATCTCTCTTCATTTTTGGACAAGCTTGAAGAGAAGAGGGAATAATGCTTTATAGTGTCACTGATTCATGGATTTTATGAGCCCGAACTAGTACATGCTCACTCGGTATTTTCATATTTAGAGAGTCTGAAAATTCCAAAGAAGACTCTAGGGGGGTCCTTTTTCATCCAATTTAGTCTCCTGAGGCTGGAAAAGTATAAAGCATACCACAGAAGAACTCTCTTAACTTCCGGAGAAGAAAATGTGAACCTTTTTCATACTTAGTCAAGGAGGTCCGAAAAAGGTTAAATTACCACCTACCCAATGCTCCTTCGAGAGCAGCATATAGCTTGAGTTTTACGAGTGTGAAGGAAAGCAAGATCACTCGGAAAGATCCATTTGAGTCCGAGAAATGGGGCTTACAACAATAAACTCGATGCTTTGTTCTTGGTTTTTAACGAGCATGACAAAGACAGAAAGAACACTTGAAATCTTTTTCATGTTTAGGTCCAGAGCATGAAAAAAAGAGAAAACTGAGCTCATACCGGGTGTTCTTTTTCCATAAATTTAGTCCCTCAGGTCTGGAAAAGTGATAAACCTATGCCTGAGAATACTCTTCTCAATTCCATAGAAAAGAGAGTGATCCTTTCTCGTATTATTCCACATGGTCCAAGAAAGAGATAACCTACCACTAATGTGGATGCCCATTCACGTATTCTTAACGAGCCTGAACGGAAAAGTTTATTCGGCAGTCAAGTCTATTTTAAGGAGTTAGACCTGGGCCTAAAGAAACTCCATAAGGGTGGGGAGTCCTATAAAGGGATAGCTTGTAAAAAGAGACCAAATGAGGTTCAATTTGGTGTGAAAAATAGCTGAAAAGATTCCCCTGAACCAATGACAGTTGCAATATGAGTATCAAAATACAATAAATAGGATCTAAATGGGGATACTCATAGGAGGAAGGTCCTATTCACGAAAGAACAATGGTAAAGACAAGGAACTAATGGTTAAAAATACCATAGTCCGTGGTCAAAATGTTAATGCTAGGTTTAAGATGGAGTAGTTATAAGTGCAAAATGCATGTGAAATGATGAAAAACCATTCTATATGAGCAAAAACACCTTAAAAATGATAATGAACTTGTCACATGGAATAAAAGATATGGTATTCGTTTTATAAATTATGAACTATAGGGAAAAAACCCACTTGAAAAATAAATTTTCTATAAATAGTTCGAAACATAAATAAAAACTCACCATTTGGATTTTTAACCATAAAAGACAAGTTTATACCTCTACCTTCAATTGCTCGGTGTGGACAATCCGGTGGACCATTTCCAAAACCACAAGTGTCAAGTAAGACTACACTCCATGCTCTTTATTTTGATCCAAATGATTTGTTAAAATTGAGCCCTAATTTTATATTTTTAGATGTCTTCAAAAAGCAACATTGTGTACGTAGGTTTGATATAAAAAAAAGTCGCGTACATGTGTTCTGTACGTGGGTTGTCTGAAGAACAGTCGCGTACAGTATGCGACTTGCCTTAAAAGACAGTCGAGTACGCTGCATGAGGTGAAAAAAGAGTATGTAGGGTCAAAATTTCCAAATTTTATATGAAACTAAAGGTTGGCAATTGCTTGGTTATTAGGTTGAAAGATGGTGCTTGAGTGGAGGGAGCGAGAACATGAAGACATGGACCAAGAATCTCTTCAAGATGACCCCACAGTGAATATTTTATGTCAAAGTGGGTTATTGAAGTTTTTATGTACCTCACCTATGCGGGCCAATGTCCGCCTCTTAGAGTTCTTAATAAATTATTGGGATCATGACTTGGGCATGTTTGACCTTCAAGGTGAGTCTTTGGAGATTACTTCTGAGGATGTCTATTTCATTGCCAGTTTATCACAACGGGGAGCTCCGGTAACTTGGAAGGCACCGACAGAGGCGATGACCCTCTAAGTGTACATAACTATATTGATATATACTGCGTGCCAGACACACAAAAGTGGGGTAGCTACATCCCTATTGTTCACATATGCGACCTTCCTTTGCAGGTGTTGACGAGTACTATAGTGAGGGTTGCAGGGTCGTCATCACTCCACCTTGAAACAAGGAACCAAATGAGACTAGCAGTAGATTGTATGCAGGGAGCCCTATATGATTGGTGCTCGGGAGTGATCCTGATTATGAGAAAAAAACTCTCTGACTGCAAAAGAGGCAGGAGGAAATTTTTTGGGTATTCTAGCATACTAGTAGCCTTCTTCTTTGATAGAGTGCTAGGATTGAGTCCTACAGTGCCAATACCAGTTCGTTCTCCTCGTCAGTCTAGGATGAGCAGGTGGGGAGAATTTTCCTCCACCGGGGAGGTGGTGGATCGGTGCAGAGTGTTTATGATGATGACTTCTACTTTTGGTGGGAGCGACAGTTTCCATCTTTGGAGCAGTTTCCATATGCTGGAATGGATTTTCGTGGTGATACTGACCTCGTCCTCCCTCTAGGAGGAGCATGGGGAGAGTTAGGTAATTTTTATTTTCAAAATTTCAAAATTTTTATGAATTTTATATATAGAGATATATACATATGTATAAAAGTTCTAATCCTTTTAAAATGTCAAAATGCAGATATTGAACCAGTCCGCTCTGAAGGGCATCCACACATGTATGTGCATCCTGTCTTGGGAGAAGACCAGGGTTTGATTAGGGTTCTCGAGGGGAAGCTGGCCAGGCTTACCCAGAGGGTACCTACTTTATGGATTGAGCACATCCCAGCCATCATGTAGGAGTTCATGGTTGGTGTACCACCTGTCTGGATATGCCTTTTGAGGCGGGTAGCCAAGCAGTACTGGTATACATAGATGTTGTTGAGGCTATTGAAGCCGAAGAGGTTGAAGAAGCCAGAGTACAGGGTGACCGGGGGGACCAGGGTGGTCCAAGTGACCAAGGTGGTCAAGCTTAGACCTAGGGGCATTTTGATGGACTTTGATCCATATTTTGTATATATTTTTTGTATATTATACAGTTATGACTGGATCTGAGGATCAGAGACTCAACCTATCTATGTAGACAGATATTCACACACACACACACACACACACACACACACACATATATATATATATATATATATTTTCTGGTTTATTTACAAATGTTTTTTATGTGTTTGTTGTACTTTTTATGTAAATTGTGTTAAATTCCAATCCAAGATGTAATTAGCGTATGCATCGGTTAATGAATTTCAATTCCTTGGAATATGATTGAATGTAATGAACTCAAAATGTCTTTCCAATAACCTAACTTCCATAAATTGACACAATAGAATAGGGTACCTGATAAGCCTGATTGAGATGGGAAACCACTAGTTGAGAGTCCAGTCGGACTTCTAGCTGAGTGATACCACGTGACAAAGCGTCCCATAGAAGCTCAATGATAGCCCTATATTCAGCCACATTATTGGAAGCAATACCTAAGCAAGCGCCTCCTGAGGCAACTAACTGTCCTGAGGGCGAATAAATGACCCATGCAGCCGAACCTAAATTACAAGTGTGGCGACTGGCGCCATTAGCGAAACCTACGAACCTCTTGGAAGACATCTAAAACAACCAGCAGATGGTATAAAAAACATAAACTGACGAACTAGTGTACATAAAAATACATACAAGAAAATACAAGAAAAAGTGCTAAGCCTAAGCATAGTACTTTTTCAGGTAGAGCCCATTTCTAGGCTCAGCCAGCTTATTCCCATCGAAATCTATCAATTCATATGCGCCTTTCTTTAACACTTTTGAGATGATATAAGGTCCTAACCACATAGACCTGAACTTTCCTGCCCCCAGGGGTTCTTTGTCTTGGTCCTAGAGCAAAACAAGTTCCCCCTCAGAGAAAATTCGAAGCTTGACCGATTTAGCATATTGGCTTTTGAACCTATTTTTATGAGTTTGGTTTGTTGTCAGCGCATCTCTACACTATTCATCAAGGTGTTCTAAATGTAATAAATGTTCTTCAAGCTCATCAATATCAGGTAACACATGAATAGAAATTCTTAAAGACGAGATTTCACATTCAATCGAGGTAACAGCTTCCACTCCATGGATGAGTTGGAAAGGAGAAAAACCCATAGCAGTTTTTACATTATTCTGATATGCCCAAAGTGCAGGATATAACATGATATGCTAGTTGGAACAGGCTGCATTAATAGTACATTTGAGGAATGTCTTCAAAGTTTTATTAATAGCCTCGACCTGACCATTTGCTTGAGGATAGAATGAAGATGAATGTTCTTGTCTAAATCCTAGCATAGTGGTCAATTCAGTCAGCATGCTATTTTGAAAATGACTACCATGGTCAGTGACAATCACCTTGGGTATACCGAATCGTGCTATAATTTGATTGAACACAAAAAAAGCTGCAGTTTCCCCATCAGCTTTAAAGGTGGGCATTGCCTTTGCCCATTTCGTAAAATAGTCCACAACGACAATGATATATTTGTGCCTCCCAGGCGAGGTTGGGTTACACGTCACGTAATCAATCCCCCACTTCATGAAGGGGCCCACTGAGATGACGAGGAATAACAGAGCGAAATGTGACCGTATTTTTTTGGTATAAAGCTGGCAAGGGTGACAACGCTTCACTGCTTCCACACAATATTTAAAGATTGTGAGCTAGAAATAACCGACACGTAATATCTTTTGGGTCGTTCCTAACCCAGATAAATGACCCCCACATGCTCCACTATGGGCATCATTCAGGACAATCTCCGCTTCCTTGTGGGTAAGACATCGACTCAAAATGGAATCTACCCCTCTACGGTATAAAGTATCTCCTATGATGAGATAGTTCTTGGCATGTAGGTGTAGTTTACGTCGTTCTTCCCGCGAGAAATCTGCAGGATACTTCAAAGTCTGGAGATAGATAAATATATCTCCATACCAAGGATCAGAGGTGGAAATCAAAAAAATGTGCTCATCTGGGAATGAGTCTTCTTCAATAGCTACATCTTCATCTACTGGAAATTCTGCAATAAGATCATCAAAAACTAAGGATTTTTTGGATTTGGCAAATTGAAAATCTAAGTCAAACTCTTGGAGAATGACTATCCATTTATTGAATTTGCCTCCAACTATCCGTCGGGACAAAACATATTGAAAAGGATTAACATTCACCACTACTGTCGTAGTCCTTAGTAAGATGTAGTGACGTAACCTCTGAACAGCATAAACAGTTGCTAATGCCAACTTGTCGACGTGGGATTACCTGAGTTCAGGTTCGGATAAAGCACAGCTAAGATAGTAAATGACATGCTCTTGGAGCTTATCATCCTCCTTGACTAGGAATAACCCTATGGTCAACTTAGACGCAGCCAGATACAATATAAAATCCCTAGAGTAATCTGGCGGATGCAATAATGGTGCCGACAACAAAGCTTTTTTCAATGCCTCAAATGCGAGTTTTGCAATTTCATCCCATACAAATGGGGTGTCCTATTTTAGCAGGTGCATGAAACCCTTAGTAATCTTGGCATAGTTTACAATGAAACGTCGAAGAAAATTGGAATTTCCCTGCAGGCTCTGAAGCTACCTGATAGAACGAGGAGGAGGCAGATTTACAAAGGCCTCAACTTTTAAAGGATCCACCTGAATGCCTTTGTTAGAGACAATGAATCCGAGCAATCTCCCTGACTCGACACAGAACACACACTTGTGGGGATGCAAGTGAATTTTATAGTATCTGCATCGTTCAAATATCAAACACAAGTGATCTGGATGGTCAATCCTCTTACGAAAATGTGTAGGCAGATCATCAAGGTAGGGTTCGACAATGGCTTTAATATCATGAAAGGAAAATTTCATTGCCCGCTGAAAGGTAGCCCCAACATTTTTCAATCCAACGGGCATTTTCTTGTACACGAAGGTACCCCAAGGACAGATGAAAGTAGTTTTATGTTGGTCTTCCGGTTTTATTTAAATTTGATTATATTCGGAGAAACCATCCATAAACGAAAAAACTTCACTTCCCGCTCAAGCATCAATAATTTGATCTATAAATGGCGTGGGATAGTTGTCCTTAGGACAGGATTTGTTTAAATCTCTAAAGTCAGTACAGATGCGTATGGTCCCTTGCTTCTTATCAACAGGAATAGAGTTGGATACCCATTTCGTCAAAGCTATGAGATAAATAAAACCGACTTTCAACAGTTTTTCCACTTCAGCCTTCACTGCCATCGCTTTACGCGAGTTAATATGTCTCAAATTTTTATGAATAGGTTTAGCATCAGGGTATGTTCGGATCTCATGCTCGACTATAGATGGATCAATGCATGGAATCTCCTCATATGACCAGAAAAAAACGTCGTGGAATTCCATAAATAAGGCGGTATAAATCGCAATCTCCTCAGGAGAGCAGTTTGTGCTGATATGTATATTTTCCACAACATCAGTGTTTACAAATATGTTGATAGGGATGGTAGCAGAAATATTTTCCATATTCCCCTCAGCAAACATTCCTTCCCTTGGTAAGGGATTAACGGCATATCAACATCGTCTACCAGTCTCATATGAAACTCTTGATTCTCTATCTTGTTTAACTCTGGAAGAAAATAGGATCGATGGTGAATATCTTCACAGATCTTATCTCGTCTGCACATGGCTTTCAGAATGGCTTCATCCAAAGGTAAAACCATATCTAAGTAATCTGTAGAATGCAAAGAGTTTTCTGCCCAAGTAGGAAAATCGACTTCTTCCAGTTCCTCTGAGACTGAGAGGGGGACTAGAATGGGATCAACAGTGGTTTGGGTGATAGCTTGATAAGCCACTTCCACTACCAATGAGGGCACTTCAGGTTCATGGTGGGAAGGGAGAACCCAAGAATCAGTCCTATCAACAACCGTGGCTATGGAATTCCCCACACTAGTAGAACCTATATAATTAATCGGAGATGGAAGATCAAATGTGCCCATCAATGATGCGTACATTCCAGCTCATAATCTCTCTGCAATAGGTTTGGCCTAATCAACCAATGGTACAGTGGACTCATTAGATTCCATGCGGCCTTTTCGATTAAAATTGAGTTGGTCAACAGTAACCAACTTCCCTTCGTGTGGAAACACTACCACCTGAAAGATGGTCAATGCAATAGAAGACATGACATAAGTCCAGCTTCTTCCCAAGAGAAAATTATAGTCCAAAGGTGCATCAATCACCTCCACCTCAACAGACACCGCTTTCCCTGCTAGCTTAATTTCAAAAGCTGGTAGGATACCATGCAGATGGAATGACCTTCCGTTGAAAGCAGTAAGCAGGGTGTTTGACAGGACGAGCTCTGGGGATCCAAGAGCTTTCCAACATGACAAGGACATAACACATGTAGAAGCACCCTCGTTGAAAACTACCCTTCCAATGGTATTTCCACCATGGATGACATACATCGATAAGGCTTCATGGTAAGGTAGGCGAATTTTGACATCAGACAAGTGAAATTTTGCCATGAGACTCGATGAGTCCATACTGCCTAAGGCTGCTAAGAGTGCATCCTGCTGGTTGGGACAACTCTGTAACACCTCTAAAGCCGACATTGCACAAGGTGTTTGGGCTAAGTCTTTGACTATGGAGTAGTTGGATGCATCCCTAGCATTAGGATTATGCAAGGTCTTCTTAAAGACACCTTTTGGTATCTTGGACATAATTTCGGCAGGTTTCTTGATCGTGAGAGGGTTAGAAGTTCCACCTACAGACTTACCCTTCTCCGAGGTCTATTTTTCATAGTTCTTATTCCTGGTTTGTAGTAAAGTTTGAGATCAAACCATGTTGATATAATTGGGGTCAGGGGCATTTGGGGTGCCCCCTGTTGCATTTGGGGAAAAGGACCCTTCAGGACAGCCGGTTGTTGAGCTTTGAACAGCTTTTGAGCTTGTTCCATAAGGGGACAAAGATGAGTAAGGTGATCTTCATGGCACAACTTATATGGGAATTTCACCTTCTTCTTTTCTTTCTTGCCCCCATCAGCATTATTTTGTGGGTTTCTGCTTGTTTTGATTTTCCTCCCCTTTCTTTCCTCTCTTCTTTTTCCCACCCGGCTGTTGATTGCCCTTCTGACAGGTCTATGCAAAATCATTTGCATTTTGGGGTGAGGGGGCAGCCTTTGTTGCCTCTGCCGTAGAATGTTTGACGGACAGCTGATGGAGCTGCTTGGCCAAAGATTCTATAGTGGGATAATTCACGGAACAAACCACACCATTGGCATGGGTCCGAGCTTAGGTTTCTCTGCATCGTGTGTTGGCCTCGGTGCCTTAGGGATAATCTCATATAAGATCCCAGATTGAGAATAAATCAAGTCAAGTTGTTGGGCCCTGAGGATAGCTTCTTCCTCACTCATCACTCCTGAAGTAGATACGTCCTTAGATATATAAGGCAATAGGGATTTAAGGAACCATTCTAGTAAGAACTCAGGAGGAATAGTGGCTTTAATAAGGCTCTTTCGCCTCCTCCACTCTTGGATGTGGTTCGAGATATGGGTGGCCTTGTTCTGCCGAAAGGTAGACAACAAGTCTGTTCCGAAATCATATCGGACAGGAAGTTGGAAGTGACTAAGGAAAGCATTAACCAAGTCCCAAAAACTATTGAATGTAGCAAAAGGAAACTCAATGTACCATTTTGCTGCAGTACTCGTCAAGGTTCTTTGGAATAGCCTCAACCGAACTGAATCTTCATTCAGTGAGTTGGAAGAGCACCATAAATGAAAAGTGGTGGCATGAGCCCCAGGATCTTCACCAACTTTGCCTTTGAATTTTGGGATGTCCGAGGGCAACTTGGTAGGTACAAGCAGCCAGGAGGGATCATGCCTCACCGGGTCATTCATCAGTTTAGACAAATCTGGCAAGTTTAACGTTGCCAGGAAAGGAAGCTTAGGTCTAACTGGAGCACTAAATGTACCCGTTTGGGGATTAGAGGGACCTTCCCCCGTGTTCCCATATGTGAAGGTGGGGTTGCCCCCTGCTGTCGGTTGTGAAGTGGATGGGTTGCTTTGAAAATGGTTCCATCCATAAGCCACAATATTTTTGTGTAAGGTGCAGTATAAGAGGTTCTGGCTGCCCCAGTCGAAACTGGGGTTTGAAATACAGGAGCAGGTATCCCTCGGCTAAAAATAAAAAAGGGAGAGCTCGTGAACGGAGTAGAAACCGGGGTTTGGAAACCTTGACCATAAGGGATAGTGTTTCCAAACTGCACCCCTACATAAGAGGGTGTAGGGCCTACGTATGGAGTGGATGGGGGAATGTGCCCCCCATTCCAAGGAAATCCTTAGACAAAAGCCGAGGATCCTGTAGGACCACTCTGGGCAGTGTGTGCGAAGGAGGTAGGTAAAGTAGGTACACTAGGAATCCTAGTGACCATTCCACCAGAAGCACCTGCTAGACTTGTGGGAGCCAATGGTTGAAACACTTGGCTCGCTGAAGTTAAGGGCGTAGTAGGTATGTTTATTCTAGGGGTACTAACTGGGGGAGGTAGCACCCCTTCATCCAGAGCGGCCGAGGTGAAGGTAAAAGAAATTTCTCCTGCAGTAGACGTTATCCTGCCCACAGGGACACCAATCACGGGTGGATCAAAAGGACGAACCTGAAGGATCACTGGATCATTTAACTCAGTTAGAGGTGTATTAAAATTCCTTGCAAACTCGTCAGTCTGCAAGTCTTCTATATCAACTGTGTTTAAATTAAGATGGTTTTCCCTAAGTTCTGGTTCACCCAGAAATCACTACGAAAATTCCTAAAGTCACTACGAAAAATTCCTAAAGTCTCAACAATGAGAAAGGGTAAAATATATGCTTTCCCGAAGAAAGCTGAAAGACAGTTTCTTGGCATCCTTGAAGAGGTTCTTAGGCACAAGTGGAGGAATCACCCACCACCCTCCTACACTTTCAACAAGGGTTACCTTCCAAGCTCGTCCAAGGTGAACCAAAAATAGCCTTTTGGTTTACTTGTGCGTTAACCCTAGATGTCAAGAGACTAGAAGCTACCTTAACTATACCAACAATCTGGGGGGATAGTTGCAAGCCTAATTCTTACACATGGGTAGGGTAGCTGAGCCCAAAACTCTGTCTAGGACAGAATCCCTAGATGCGTAAAAACCTTGGTTTACGTTTCGACAAGGAATCAGAGGGTTATCTCCTCAGTCCAATGCCTCCATGTGGCCTCGTGCTTGACTCCCATTTGAGAGGAGCTTCCCAGATACTATCGATAAAGAGAAGGATTTACCTATTGATTAGCCCATATGTCTGAATTTAAATACTTATGGGGAGTTTACACTTCCTATCCCACAAGTCTAGCCTAAGCTAGTAGGTGTATGGCCCTATAAAACAAAAATTACTAATAAATTTTAATTATAGCGTTCATTTTAAGGGCTATTTTTTACTCAGAAGGCAAGTGGAGTGAAAGACTATGATGTTATTGACTCGATAAGAAATGTAAAAATAACAGGTGTATAAATGAATTTCAAAGCAAATGATCACTACTTAAAACAAACTTCTCTTTTTTCTTTTTTTTTTTGTAAATATAAACTGATGAAAATGCAACTAATAAAGAGAAAACTAATACTATATTTTTGTAATTTTTGAGATCTTATTTTAAAAACTAAAAATAAAACTACTCTATGCAAAACAAATGCAAAAGCTTCTAATGTTTTCTTTTCACTTTTCAAATTCCTCAAAAACTACTATGCACCTAAATGCACAATTCTTGAGTATGCTTGAATAAATTAACCGTATAAAGTAAGCAAAATGAAGCAAAGTAGATTCATAAAACCAAAGATCAACCACCTAAGGAAGACTTGGAAAAACCTAGCTTGGGAAGACACAATGAATGGAAATCACTGAAATCAAACAAAGGCAAGTGACAAACCAACCCTATCCAGAGATAGAAAAGGATAAAAGGGTGTCTAGAACCCTGATCACTGATTCAAACAACCAGCACTCGAACCTCTCACCCAACAGGCAAATCCACTTCAATTTGCTAATAGAAATACAATCCAAACAATAAAAACCCAAGGGCTTACTAGGAAGCACAAATTATGGCTAACAGGGTCATCAAACTTATAGTGCAATGTTAAAAGTAAAGACCACTAAGCAAAACAAAATCCACAGAGGGACAGGGACAAGCAAACCCTAACCCAAAAATTTTGTTGCTCAAGCTTGTATGCCACTGTGTACAAGAGCAACCCGCGTACTGTACGCGACTGTGCAATAGAGAAACCCGTGTACACAGACCTCTGTACCCGACTGTGTAGTACAACAACCCACGTACAGGAGTTAAATTTTTCAAAAAAGAGAAAAATTATAAAAGTCTTCAAACACCACTGCAAGTATGAACCAAGACAAGACACCACACACTGAATCAAAGCAAAGAATGGGCACGGATCTACAGAGTTAACCCACAGCAGTCTGGGCTCCCCAGCGGAGTCCCCAGTTCTGTTGTTCATGAATAAACACCCTTATAAACTAGGGTCTGGGGTTACCAACTTACTTCTAAAACTTTCATACAATTAGCTTTAGTCAAATGCAGAAAGGAAATAGGAAGAAATATTGGACTCACCCGATTACCGACGGTTGATCCAAGCTTTATCTTCTTCTACTCTACTTCTCTCCAAATATTTCAGGGATGCACCTCCTTCACCTGCAAAGAGAAAATTCTCCAAGTACAATCTTATACATGTATATATAACAGGTTAGATAAACAACATATATAGTACTTAATCAAATATATTCATCAAACCCTAATACATGAAAGAGACTCAACAAAATGTTGGAAGAATAATTCTCTTTATTAACAATCAGTGAATGAGATAAGTGTACAACTCAACGCCTGAGACAAGGACTGCTCTACAACCAAAGGACTCTGAGTTCTGCTACTCCAAGACTTCTGAAGATATACCATCAGCATAACTTTGCTCTCCAAAATTGATTGATTAATGCCCTCCCTAAGGCCTCTATTTATACTTTGGGAAATAGAGCAGTTTCGAAGGTTGAGGAGGTTGAGACAGTTGAGATAGTTAATGATTAAGGCTCAACTAATCTCCATTAATCATGATTTATATTTTTTAATGTTGAATGGAGGTGTACGTGACTATTAATATAAGCAACCCGTGTATGACACGCGAGTCTCTTAAAGGAAACCCGCGTACAAATATGTATGTGGGTTGTAATGGAGATAGTCGCATACAGTATGTGAGTTTCCAACGAGGATAGTCGCGCATGTATGCGAGTTTCAATGGAGATAGTCGCGTATGACAATCCATGCTTAGAAAAATAATGTAGCAAGCTGGTTGAAGGATAAATGCATCTCATGTCATGCCCATCTATAGTGTTTTGGAAAACTTCAATCCTAAAATGACCTTTTGTGTACCAACATAATGAATTGTCGGCACTCGGACGGAGAAGTGCCATTTGGGTTGATAACACCTACCCGCATGTACTGTGTGACCCCCTTCAGATAGGCTTAAACATCCAAATTTTGCATAAAATTGAAAATGTTAACGGTTGAAATGGAAGAGAATGAAGAGTTAGTTTACCTAGCACTTGTGGAATTCCAAATGATCCACCGGTTTGTCCACAACGAGCAATCCAAGATAGAGGTAAAATGTTTCCAAATTGGGTTAAAAATTTAAATAATATGTTTTGATTTCTATTTTTGAACTATATATAGTAAAAATTTCAAAATTTTGGGTTTTTAGCCTATAGTTTCAAAGATTGTGTTATAAATTGAACTAATGCCATGTTATGTTTTCCTAATGCAACAGGTCCAAGGTTATTTAAAGTCGTTATTCACTCATATAGGGTAGGACTTTGGTCATTCATATGCATTTTTGCATCTATACCTAATCCGTTTAACCCTAGAATCGCTACTTTGACCACGGACTATGGTGCTTAACCATTATTACCTTGTCTATACCATTGTTTTTCCGTGGATAGGGATTTCCTTCCATGAGTATCCTAGTTTAGAACACCTTGTTGTCTTTTGGTACTCATGCCGAATTTGTCATAGGTTTAGGGGAGCCTTCTTAGCTATTTTTCACGCCAAATTGAGCCTCATTTTGGTCTCTTGTTACAAGCTATCCCCTTTATAAGGCTCCCCATCCTTATGGAGTTTCTTTAGGCCCAGGTATAGCTCCTCAAAATAGACTTGACCATCGGGTAAACTTGTCCATTCAGGCTCGTTAAGAATATGTGAATGGGAATCCACATTGGTGGTAGTTTATCGCTTTTTCGGACCATGTGGAATATTACGAAAAAGGAACGCTCTCTTTTCTTTGGAATTGAGAAGAGTATTCTCAGGTATAGGTTTATCGCTTTTCCGAACCTGAGAGACTAAATTTACGAAAAAGGAGCGCCCGATATAAGCTTAGTTTTCTCTTTTTCGTGCTCTGGACCTAAACATGAAAAAGATTCTGAGTGTAATTTATGTTTTTGTCATGCTCGTTAAAACCTAAAGAACAAAGCATTGATTTTACTGTTGTAAGCCCCATTTCTTGTAACCAAATGGATCTTTCTGAGTGATCTTGCTTTCCTTCACACTCATAAAACTCAAGCTATATACTGATGTTGAAGAGGCGTTGGGTAGGTTGTAATTTAACCTTTTTTAGGATTCCCTGACTAAGTACGAAAAAGGTGTGCCTTACTTCTTCGGAAGCTAAGAGAGTTCTTCTGTGGTATGTTTTATACTTTTTCGGATTTGGGAGACTAAATTGGATGAAAAAGCACCCCCCTTGGAGTCCTCTTCGGATTTTTTAGACTCTCTAAACATGAAAACACCAATGAGCATGTACTAGTTTGGGCTCATAAAATCCACGAATCAGATACTTTATCAGGAATTATTCTCTCCCCTCTTCAAGGTTATCAAAAATGAAGAGAGACCTGAGTTGAATTTACTGGACTCGTTAAAATTTAACAGGAAAGATAAGGAAGACATATTCTTTTTGGGTTACAGACGGTGGCAGCATGTCCTCCTTGAACATAGCACTCTCTGAACTTTTCGATACTCATGTATCAGTGTACACTTTCAACTTAGCTATTACTTCTAGTTTCATACTCCTCCACTTGTCCTTTATACATGGGGAATCTGATCATGTCTCCTACATGAAAGATGAGTTTAGTTGTCCTATCTGAGAAAGTTAAAAGTTGCCTTGGGTTTTCTTTGTGTCGTGCTCACTGCTCAAGGATTTATCCCTGCATCTGATTATTATCCCAATTCCATCATTATCCAATCTGAGTATCATTTGTGTCTACCTTCCTGTATCCAGTTCCTAGTTACTCTTGTGATCCGTTGGAGGATCTATTGCCTTCCTCATCACAGTATGGTTTCTCATCAACACTTCCTGAAGACAAAGACCTAGAGTTTTGATGATGTTACTTTAGGTTTCACTATCATTATTGGTGAACTCATTTGCTTTAGTTTGTCAGTTTCACCTATTGATTGACAATCTGTTGAGTTATTTCCATGTTCGACTTCAACACATCTATTCACATGGTAAGGATTGTACTCGTTCCCTTGGATTTCAATGAATACCTTAGGTTCATATTTATAACCTAAGTTACGCAAGACTATTTTATGATCAGTTACACAGCTTCCAGATTTTGAAGACTCATTATTGTATATTGTGGCTTTGATCCACCTTTGTAATATACATGGTCTTGTACCCGTATCATATGATGTAATCAAATATTTTAAAGGAGCTAGTGGTCCAACATATTGAACATGGCATCCTCAGATAAAATTTTGTATATGACATTGATATGTATTTGTTTCAGGTACTTCCTCTACTGCCTTGGACATCTGAGTTATCCAAGATAAATATTGTAATGTATTTCAACCATCGCTTCCCTCTAACCTCACACATTAGGGGGGCATCTGTTATTAGCCAAAATGGCACTTCTCCGTCTGAGTGCTGACATCCATTATGTCGGTGCACAAAAGGACAATTAGGATTGAAGTGGCCAAAACACTATAGATGTGCATGGCCATTGATGCATGATCTCCAGACCAGCTTGATATATTTTTATTCTAAGTTTAGGGTTGCACACGAGACTATGTGCATTGCAATTCGTGTGTCATATGCAACTATGTGAGTTGCAACCTGCGTGTACATTGCATACACGATTTTCCTTTGAGCAACAAGCGTGTCATACACGCTTTGCTTATACAAACACTCGTGTGTACCTTAATTCGACATTAAAAAATATAAATCGTGATTAGATGAGATTAGTTGGGAATTAATCCAGAACTATCCCAACTGTCTCAACCATCCTAACCTTCAAAACCACTCTATTTCCCAGTGTATAAATAGAGGCCTTGGGATGGGGATAATCAATCAATCCTAGAAGAGCAAAGTTATGCTAGTGGTATACCTTCAGAGTCTTGGAGCAGCAGAACTCAGATTCCTCGATTGTAGAGGAGTCCTTGTGTCAGAAGCGGGGTTGTATTCTCACCTATTCACTATTTGTTAATAAAGAGAATTCGTCTTCCAATCTGTGTATTGTGCTTTTCTCATGTATATGTATTAATGAATGATGTTATTTATATTATTAATATGTGTTTCATCTAACTTGTAATATACATATGTATGAGATATTGCTTAAAGAATTGGCTCTTTGTAGGTGAAGAGAAGCACCCTTAGAAGCTTTGGAGAAGATTGAAGCGAGAGAAGACCAAGCTTGGATCAACTGTCATGAACCGGGTAAACCAAACACTCTTTATATTCTCATTTCATTCTCTATATAAGCTGATTGTCTACAAGTCTATTAGTAAGTTGGTAACCCCATTAACCCCAGACCTTAGGTTACAAGGGTGTATTGTCCTGTACAACAGGGTGGTACGAGGTAATCATAGTTAGTGAAGTCCCAACTTGGTGGAACAATTCGTTCCAGAAGTTGTTGGTAAATTTGGGGTCCCTGTCACTAAAAATAACCTTGGGAAACCCATGGAGCTCAAATATATTCTTTACATAACTATATGTGTCTTGGCTTGTTTTTTCTTTGGATGAAATACTAATGAAATGAGCATATTTTGTTAATATTTCAACGACTACACATATACTATCCTTTCCTTTTGATGTAGGAAGGCCGATGATAAAATCCATGGATACATCAGACCATTTTTGGCCTGGGATATGAAGGGGTTGTAGGAAACCAGAAGGAGCCACTATCTCGAACTTCTGCCTTTGACACGTATCACATTCAACCACATATTTTTGGATATCAGTCGGCATTCCCTTCCAAAAGAATGATTGACGGATATTGTGGTATGTTTTAAAGAAACCAACATGGAATGTTGTTGGGGAGTCATGGTTCTCTTTTAAGACTTGAGTTTTGAATTTTGATGAACTGGGTAATATATTCTTTGTTTGTACCATAGTATGTCTTTTTCCCATGAATATTTGGAATTTTTTGCCTTGTTGTTTTCAACTTCTTCGATTAGCTTCCTTGTCTCTGGGTCTTTCACATATTCACTTTGGACTTTTGAAATCCATTCAAGAACAACTATGGATATGGCACATAGGGAGGCATCACTTTCATGTTTTCTTGATAACCTGTCTGCAACCCTATTCTCTTTTACCTTTTTATACAAAATGTCGAAATCAAAGACTTGGATTTTTCTTACCCATTTTTGTTGTTCGATAGAGAGGATTTTTTGAGTTAGAAAATACTTCAAGCTGTTGTGGTCTGTTTTAACAAGAAATTTTTCCCCAAACAAATATTGCTTCCATTTAACAAGGACTTGCATTATTGTCGACATTTCCTTGTTGTATGTGGATTTTGTTTGCTCACTTGGTTTAAACTTCCGGCTTTCGAAGGAAATGGGATGTTTATCTTGCATGAGAACATCTCCTAATCCTGTCCCTGAAGCGTCACACTCAAGGATGAATGTCTTCATAAAATCAGGAGCTGCTAACACTGGTGTGGATGTCATTAAGGTTTTCAATTGTTCAAAACAAGTTTTTGCATCCTTATCCCATCTGAAAGCATCCCTTTTTAATAGTGATGTTAGGGATGATAAAATTTGGGCATAGTTGCGTACAAATATTCTACAATAACCTGTTATACCCAGAAATCATCTTAACAATGCAATTGACTTCGAGGACGACCACTCTGTGATCGCCCTAATTTTTTTGGAATCAACCTTAATGTCGTCGGTAGATACGATGTGTGCCAAAAATTCTATTTTGTTTTGCTCGAAACTACATTTTGATTTGTTAGCATAATTTTTTTTTTCTTATAGAATCTTCAATATTGTTTCTACATGCTTGAGGTGCGAGTTCGAATTTTTACTATAAATAAGGATATCATCAAAAAACACTAGTACAGACTTCCTTAGGTACGAGCGAAACAAGCCATTCATTACTGCTTGGAATGTTGTCGGAGCATTGGATAATCCAAACGACATCACTTGAAATTCATATAAACCTCCGTGGGTGCATAAAGATATTTTGGGGACATCTTCTTCTTGAATACGGATTTGGTAATATCTTGACTTTAAGTCTATTTTAGAAAAATATTTTGCACCATGCATCTCATCGAGCAATTCATCAACAAAGGAAATGGGGAACTTATATTTTACGGTGACTTTGTTTAACGCTCGATAATCAATGCAAAGTCTATATGATCTATTTTTTTCTAACAAGTATGACTGGTGCAAAGAAAGCACTCTTACTACGTGTGATTATTTTAGCTTCTAATAGTTCTTATACCAAACATTCGATCTCTGATTTGTTCCTGTGAGATTGTATGTATGATTTTTTTCTTATTGGAGTTGATCCTGACATCAAATTGATGATATGATCCCTAGAACGTCGGGGTGGGAGACCATGAGGAGGGTTTTAGAATATGATGCTATGTTCCCCCAGGAGTTTTTCTAATTCGCGTGGGTCAGTATTTTGTCTTTCCTCAGTTGTTCCTTCCATAACATAGCAGTGTAAGAAGAAGGCTTGAGCTCCCTTTTTATCATCTTTTCCATTTTATTGGATTAGACAATTTGGGGAGGGGGGGAATTAATACTGTAAATCTTATATTTGATCCCATTTTCATAGAAATTTATAAATTATTCTCGTAAGTTTAATCCAGTTGTCCTTAGCGTTTCCAACCATTGTGCACCTAAAACAATGTCAACCCCTTTGATTTCCATAGCATACATTGGTGATCTTAGCTTGTATTCCTTTATATTTAGTTCTAGTTTATGGAATTTACCGTCGCAAGGTGTGGTCTTGTTTCTTGGTATCGATACTTGGCATCTGGCGATAGGGTAGATGAATATGTTTAACTATTTCACTACCCTAGAGTCTATGAAGTTGTGTGTACTCTCACTATCGATGAACACCCTCACATTAGTATTTTTTATATGGCTAAACAATTTGAGGGTTTGGGATTGAGAGATACTTGTCATTGCAGTCACTGAGAGCATTGGTGTGATGCTATCCTCCTCCCTGTCAGCCTCATCAATATTTGACTCTATGTCGGAGGAAGGTGCGTCGCTTGATTCTTCATCATTATCATCACACATATTACTTTTTTCACACAAGAATGGATTCTTATTTTTGCACTTATGTCCTGGGCTCTAATTAGGGGCATTACACCTATGGCATCGATTACTGTCCTTTTTCCAATTGTCTCTTAGGTGGGGTGGTATATAAACCAACAAACGTTGTGTTTTTTGCTTCTCTTCATGAATTAATTTTTCTTTTTGATGGCCTTGTTCCATGTCTTTAACGTCTAATAATTTTATCTCACTTTGGATACTCTGTTTTATCCCACCGATGGAAATTTGTACGAGTTGTTCTTCAGTTATATCTTGGACACGAGTGGCTAGGACCGGTAGATTGCTAAAATATTCATCTACAATTCCTTCTAGTTGTAAACGAGTGAGTTTGTTGTAGATTTCAGCTTCTTCCATGTCTTGAAATCGATTAAATAATTTTTTCTTCAAGGTGTCCCAGTATCTAACTAGTCGTCCTCCCATCATTATTGAGTCCCACCATAAGAACCAATCACAACCAGTTTTATCCATTACACAACATTAAGTTTGTCATCGTCGACATAGATATTGTACATTTCAAAATATTTTTCGATTTTTCTGATCCATCGAATATTGTCTCTATTACTTTCACCATCGAACCTTGGTAAGTCAATCTTGACCTTGTGAACGATGTTGTGGGTTGGTCCTATATGTGAGTTATTGCCTCCTTTAACTTGGTTTCTCATTGAGAGAATTTCGAGCTTTAGGTCGCAAATGTCCTCATCTTTTTGGTCAAGCATTGCCAATATCTTTTGAATTGAATCATCTTCTGACTTTATGGACTTTATGGATGCATCCTTGTTCTCTGGAGGGTTTCTCTCCGTATTTCTTGTATTCATATTTCATTACAATAATAATATTATTACATGTAAACAAAATATTAATAGTTTTTTTGGGGGATTAAAATATTATAACAATAATTATAATATTATAGTTTTGTTGGAAGAGGAGAATTTAGGGTTTAAATATTCTTACTTCATTATTCTTTTCTTTTTAAAGTTTTTTTTTCAAACTTTATTTTTATTTCTTCTTCTTTCTTTTTTTTACTTTACTTTTACTTTTCTAAACCACCTGTGATTTTACACTTTTTTTTTTCTTTTTTTTTCTTTCCCTCTGGTCTCTTATTTCCCACCAAGAGCTTCTTTGACCATAGGTAAATGGTAAAATCGCTCTTATGCCAACTTGAAATGGATTTTCCAGTAGGATATATATTTATTATTAAATGGTGATATTTACAAGAGTACAATGGGGCTTTATACAAATCAAGGGTCACCATTAAATGGTGTGACCTATCAAGATGACATTAATTAATAACTACTAACTAACTATGTTTACTAACTATTTAGTTTTATTACATTAGCAGCTTAAGGGAGTTATCTTTTAACAAAATATGGATTAGTGTGTTAATTGGGTAGGTATGTTAGATGAGAATGCCAGTTTCTTTAAATTTAGACTAGTTCTCTAAGACCATTTAGATATAGGCCAAAATTAGTGTTTCCAAACTATGAAATTGAGGTAAGACGCTATAGATATAGGTCAAAATTTGTGTTTCCGAACATTGAAATTGGGGGTTTTTAAGTGAAAAATCTAGTAACAAATGTGAAAATATGCAATTGCAAAATTGCATTCAATAATTGCATTTTTGAACTCTGATTTCACGCTTTTAAAATGTGATATTGCACATTCAAAAATGGATTAAATTTCACTTTAGAACCCTCAATTTTGCAAACATTAAATCTTACATTGACTCATTTGGAACCAAATTTTACACTTTAGAAACCTCAATTTTGCATTTAATTTATATCATTCAAATATTTTAAATGAAGCACAAATATTCTACAAGTACTCGTCATTCATGCCTTTATGATTATAATTTTTGGTAATTATATAGATATTTTCATCATTGCATAGATTACTTTCCCTAGAGTTCCATGAGAATTGTGTTTCTACAACCATAAATACCATTCTTTTTTAAATGATATTTAATACAAAAGCTTATAAATTCCTAAGCAAACAAGGCATACAGTGGTTTTCCAAAAAACTTTCATTATATAAATACAAGGATATATACCATAAGAAAAGAAAACCGTAACTATATAATTTATAAAATAAAGAAATATGAAACCAGAAATACACAATGAAAAGATAAAAGGATTTAATAGTAAACCTACTCCAAGGCCCACTTGATAAAGTCTTCAAAACTATCCTTCAAAACAAACGACAAGAAAAATGCATTGGTGTCCTCATCTTGACCTACAACCATGTTTCTCTTGCAACAACCATGTTTCTCTTGCAACATTTTGAGTAGAAAGGCCTTTAATTTGAGTGAGTTTTTATTTTATTTTTCCTAAATAGTTCATTGGAGAGTGAAGTGAGGGTTCTTTTTAAATCGGCCAATAAATCTGCAATTGGCATATGAAAGTGTTTATCAATGTCAAGGCTAGAGATAATGAAGGAATGAATATACCACATCATGTCGAAGTTGTTATTTAAAACAAAGTGTATTTACATATGGAGTTCATGTTCATAGAATTCCTTCATGGAAAAGTGTTGGACAAGATAGTTCTCAATTCTCTTACTCTTAATAGAGGTCTAGGCTACATCAAAGTAAGAGTGGGTGAAGGTTTAGAGTTTTTATTTACTATAATCCTTAAATGGGATGAGATAACTCTTTCAAAAAGCTCATCTTCTTAATATTGTCGCTAGAGTCCTCTGTGTCTAATGTTTGAGGAGTCTTGTGCTTCTTCAAACAACTAAGAAACTTACAAGTTTCTTTAACCTTCTCCCTTAGTGAGAGATCTCGATCTCCCTTATCCTCCGAAATTCGGTAACCTTTTCCCTTAGGGAGAGATCTTGATCTCCCTTATCCTCCAAAATTCGGCCTTTCTATAGATCCAGGTTTTCCCATATAAGAAATGGGACACAATTTTCCATTGAAGCAGGAGGATGATCAGTCCAAGAAGGTAGGCAGGTCATGAGATAGGTGAGATAGGTAGAAATCAACAGAAGGTAAATTCAATTTGCGATCATGATTCATTGCGCACAATTGGTTTGGTTAATCTGAAGCATGAGTGTAACAATTACCTAATTCGTAAAAAGAAAAATCTCATATTTGATTCACCACTTGCATTCCAAATAATTACACCGATAGACGTTTAGATATTATTTGAGATTTTGGACTTCCTTGAGTGGATAGACAAGATTAACCCGAGTGTAACAAGTGTACAACTAGGATTCATTTCATGATCGTCGTATCTTGTTATGCTTAAATGCATTTTTATTAAGATTTAAATAAGTGATATGTCGATAGACATTTAGATAAATTATCTCAGATTTTGGATTTCCTTGAGCGAATCAACAAGATTAACCCGAGTGTAACAAGTGGTATTCATTTGATGATCGTCGTATCTTGTTATGCTTAAATGCATCTCGATTAAGATTTAAATAAGCTTTAGTTAAGTCATATCAATTTTTGGTTTTTTTACATTAGTTTTTGTTTTTTTGGTTTATTAAATAGTATTTATTTTAGATTTATATTAATAAGTTTAATGTTCATAATATACCATAAATAAATAACTATAATAATTCAATAATTAACTAAATATTTAACTTTTATTTAACCGTTAGTCATCTTTACAAAACTAAGTAGCTAACTACTCCTATTATTAACTCATTACTTTTGATTACATTTTTACAACTGCAACTTTGCTCTCATTCTTCTCCAACAATGTTGATCTCACCGAAGATGCTCGATGCATGCTCACTATATTTGCGCATTTTATTCAAATGTTGATTGCCCTCATTCTTCTCATGTAGTATTGAGGCCTTTGCGATGCACGCTCCCTGCATATGCAAATTTGATAACCGCCATCGAATTATTTATATCACATTCGCGGGGATAGCTCAGTTGGGAAAGCGTCAGACTGAAGATCTATATATTATTTTAAAGTGAAAATTTTAGTTGCAAATATGTTCTTATCCAAATCTAAAATTATAACATTGGATTCAATATTTACATACTTTAAATCTGATTTTGCATTTTTAAAATTTCATATTACATATTATAATTGGATTAAAATGTACTTTAAAAACCTCATTTTTTTTAAAATAATGTAGTTTGTCATTTGTTAGAGGGCTATTTCACAGGAAAATACCAACACCTGCTATTTAAACATGAATCAAGGTATAGATATCTTATATCATCCACACAATTATTACAAAGGGGCTGCACAAGAGCATATCAAGTATTACATAGGGGCTCACAAGAGCATCATGTTAGTTACAAGAATTGAACCTCGGTAAAGAGGGCAACAATCATTCCTTCTAACCACCCAAACTATATCAAATCTCAATTTTGAAAACATTTAATCCTAAATTAATTCATTATCTAATTTATATCTTTTAACGATTTTAAAATGGAATTTCTATCAGTATTGGTCATTCATGTTTTTATAATTATAAGCATTTAGAATTATATAAATATTTTTATCTAAACATAAATTAGTTTTTATAAAAAAGTCCATCATAAATACTATTATTTTATTAATAAAAAAAATTATTTAAAAAATAATAAAATGCCTAAACAAACCAGACACACATATTTTCCCAAAAAAATATTATATAAATATAAACCATAAAGAAAGCATACCCAGCAATATAATTTACAATCATAAAAGGAGAATAATATAAAACCAAAAATACAGACAAAAACAAGCCTTTTTTTTCTTTTTCTTTTAAATAAACCTAATTCAAAGGTTGGTCGATAAAGTTTCCAAAACTATGCTTCTGAACCAGAGGCATGAGAAATGAGAAATGCATAGTTTGACCTAGAACAATGTTTCTCTTGCAGCATTTTGGATAGAAAGTGATTTTTTTCTTTCTAAATATCTAATTGGTGAGTGAAGTGACCTTACTTTTCAAACAGTAACTAGAGTTTTGAAACTATTCTTTAATGTTAAGACTTTTTAATATTAAAATTAGAGATAATAAAAAAATAAATATATCAATATATATTTATCTCAGAGACAATGAAGAAATAAATATATCAGTATAGATTGTATAGATTAATTTAACATGTGATTGTGTCAAGAGGGATCAAATTTGTGGAGGTGCAAGCCTTTATTTTAAAGTAGAGATGTCAAGGAAGTGTGTAATGCAATGCTTATGGTTTAATTTATTTAATTTGTGTAATTATATATATATATGCATTTCTAAATAATTTAAATTTAATTTGAGATGACATGTTATTTTAAAAATATTTTATTATTTTTTATAAAGAACATGTGTCAACTCTAGGATGAGCATCGAAGGAGTTACACATCTCTCCCCTGGATGGTAGAATGCGCCTCTTCAACCCAAAAATGTTTTCTTGCTTATTTGTCACCTTACACTTTCTTCCCCATTTCAAACAAAATATCATTTTGGTATGCATTGAACAGTTCTCAACTCATTGGAGCAGGTCATCCAGCTTCTTCCCGTCATCCTTTATTGTATTTTATGGAAACAAGGAAAAATACATAACAAAATCTTTGTATTGTCATATCTGCATACCCTGATTCATAATAGTTTATATTTTACTATTTCCTAAGTTCAAGATATCTGGACCTGTTCTCAATTTACCAACAGTAAACAAACTCACCGTTCAATGATGAAATAAATTTATAAGAGTGGGCCTCTCTGTCCCCATTTTCTTGTGAACTTCAACCCAATTTTCCAAGAAGTAATCTTGTGATTTGGCCCACTGCTATTCATTATTTGCATTGCTATTCAACAATTGAACAATTATTTACAAACTTATATTATTTATATAAGTTTTGTAATTTTCTAAATAACCTCAGCAGGTTAACTTCAATTATTATTTATTTATCTATTTAATTATTAATTATTATTGAACCCACATTTACCATGTCATCCTTACATAATGACAAGTCTCGCCCATTTAAGCTGTAAAAAGGACCTCTCCACCCAATCACATGAAGTCAAGGTTGTTCTTTAAAAGGATGAAAAAATAAATATACCACACTGTATTTAGCTATAGAGTTCATGTTCATGGAGGAAAAGCTTGGGATGTGAGAGTCCAATGCAAGAGGTGTCCGGTGCTTCTTAAAGCAACTAACAAACCTGCAAGTGTCTTTAACCTTTCCCCCGAGGGAGGGATCCTGATCTCCCTTGTCCTCCAAACTTAGGCCTTTCTACAGATCAGGGTTCTTCCATATAAGAATTGGAACAGAACTTTCCATTGAAGCAGGAGGGTGGTCAGGCAAGTCAGGAGATAGTCTGAAACCAACAGAGGGTATATTCATTGTGCACAATTGGCATGGTTAATATGAAGCATGACTGTAACAGTTACCTAATTCGTTAAAGGAAAAATCTCATATTTGATTCACTGCTTGCATTCTATTAATTGTTAATTTTTATTATTATTTATTTATTAATTGTTATCGAGCAGACATGATACGGTTGTTACAGAAAGACACATCTCGTCTATTTGAGCTGTAGAAAGCCAGTGAGAAAGCGCCTCTAGACTAAACCACATAGTATCAAGGTTGTTCTTTTAAAAGATGAAAAGATAAATATACCACATTGTATCAAAGTTGTGATTTAGAAAGATGTATTTAGCTATAGAGTTCATGTTCATGGAGGGAAGTTTGGGATGTGAAAGTCCAATGCAAGAGGTGTCTTGTGCTTCTTCAAGCAACCAACAAACCTGCAAGTGTCTTTAACCTTTCCCCTTAGGGAGGGATCCTGATCTCCCTTATCCTCCAAACTTAGGCCTTTCTGCAGATCAGGGTTCTTTCCATATAAGAATTGGAACACAACTTTCCATTGCAGCAGGAGGGTGGTCAGGCAAGTCAGGAGATAGGCAGAAAACAAGAGAGGGCATATTCATTGTGCACAATTGGCATGGTTAATCTGAAGCATGACTAACAGTTACATAAAAGAAAAAACTCATATTTGATTCACTGTATCTTACACTACAACGAGAGACATATTGCATTACGTGTGGCTCATTAAATAACAGCAGTTTCATTCCAAACGCTGGTAAGATCTGTTAAAGTATTGGACTGGAGGAAGCAAAGTATCTATTAAAAAAATGTTTCATAACCGTAGGCAACCGTTGGCTACCTTGCCTGCACAGAATTGACCTGTAGGGAGAGTTCACGTTCTTCACCAGAATGAAAAATTAACAGAACAAGCATAAACATAGACGCGCCAGGTAGGGGTCGAACCTACGACTTTCTGCTTAGGAAACAGACGCTCTATCCACTGAGCTACAGGCGCTGCTATGACAATAAATTTATCATTTTCTTATAAATACTTACTATTTATAGAAACAGTAAATAGATATATACACAAATCATTGTGTCTAAGAAGCTCATTCTACAACCCAGTAGGAGGAGGAGATGTGTAACTCCTTCCATACTCATCCTAAATCTGACAAGTTTTCTTTAATTTTATATATATATTATTAAAAATAACACGTCTTCTCAAATTAAATTTAAATTATTTAGAATTGCAAATATATAAACTACACAAATTAGATAAATTAAAATCATAAACATTGCATTACACACTTAATCAACATTTCCACTATAAAAAAGGGGTTTAGGATTTGATCCCTCTTCAGGTTTGGTAGATCTTTTTTTAAATGGATCTATGCTGGTTAAATACAATTAGCATATATATATATATATATATATATATATATATATATATATACAACAAGGTGGACGTGTTTAAGTCTTTATCGAGCATGACTAGAGATCATGTGGGATTTTTCGGCACGAGTTCGAATCGTGCTGTGCACGTCCTATATCACTTCGGAATTAGATTGTGTATATAGATTCATCGTTTACTTGGCTTCCCTAGCGCCAATTTAACTTTGGATGGCTTTATTACTGGAACTGTAGCTTTCTGCTAATTGGAGGCGTACAATAGTGGTGGCTTTCATAGCTCAGTTTGTTGGAGCACCACCTGTTTAGTAAGTAAGAGGTAATGAGTTCAACTCTAATTGAAAGCAGCGATTAATATTGTAATGCATAGCAATGACAATTGCAATTATTCAATTATTTAGATTCATACATAAAGCTAAAATATAAATACTCACAAAATCCTTAACTATATTGAATAGTCAATTGATTATCCTAAGTTGAAGTCACTAGAAACAAAATGAAATTTTGATATGGGGCACTTACTTTCTTCTCCAATAAGTTGAAGTCAGTAGAAACAAAATGAAATTTTGATATGGGGCAATTATTTTTGTCTCTAGAAACAAAACTTGATATGGGGCATTTAATTTCATTTATATTGCTTTGATTAACCAATTGGCAAACCAATCAACCTCTTTAGTTGATTTTCAAGCTCAAGATACTGAAGTAGATGGAGGAAACTTGGAGGTAAAAAAGTCGGGTTGTGTGGCTTCATGCAGGTGATAACAATACAAAAAAAGTTTCACAAGTTTACTAATCAAAGAGGATTGACAAAATGTCATATGGGATATTAAGGGTGATCATGATGAGATTATTAGCAATAATAGATCTCTGAAGATTGTTGTTATTTGACATTTCAAGGACATTTACAAAGTAACCATTCTAATTTAGAAATTCAGTTAAAGGTTATCATAAATTTTCCTTTTTTTTTTTTCAGTAGGGAAGAAGGTTAGTCTATCGGTGCGCCTATTTTTGTGGACAAGGTTAAGTTGGTGCTATCAAAATTTACTAAAGATAAAAGTCCTAGCATGGGGTGGTGGACTATGGAGTTCTATTTGCATTTTTTTATCTACTGGGAAAGGATTTAACTAAGGTAGTGTATGAAACATTAAGAAGATTGAGGCAGGTTCCGGGTAGTTTGAATGTGACTTATATCACTCTTATTCCAAAGAAAAATAAGTCGAAGCCATATAATGATTATAGGCCCATATGATTGTGCAACCTTATTTACAAAATTATTACAAAGATAATCTATGACATAATTAAACATGTATTGGGGAGGTATATTTCAGAGGAACAGTTTTTTTTTTTTTCAAGTAGACAAATTTTGGATGTTTTAGGGATTGCTCAGGAGTGATTACACTCTGTAAAACAAAAGAAATTAAATGTTTTTATTCTTAAAATAGATATCATCAAGGCTTATGACAGAGTTGATTGGACATATTTGAGATTCATTCTCATTCACATTGGTCTTCCTCCTGAGGTCACAAATTGCATAATGGCCTACATTACCGGTGCTAGATTGTTTATTTTGATCAGTGGATAACCTACTTCTTTTTTCAATGGAAATAGAGGACTTAGACAAGGTTGTCCATTTTCTCCATACATCTTTCTTTTGGTTATTGAAGGCCTTAGTTGTCTTATCAATGTAGTTAAAGAGCAGAACTTGATTGAAGGAATCAAATTGGCGAGATCATCATTCTATATCACATCTTGTCAAGAAATGCCATAATTATTAAGCTATATGGCATAGTTTTATGAAGTCTTTTCCTATTATAAGTCATGCTCTCTAATGGTTTGTTGGACGTGTCTCTCAAATTTTTCTTGGTATCGGTCATTTTATTGGATCATCTGATAACTATAAGCTTTCCAATGCTCTCATTGCATAATTACATCGAAGGAATATTTTGGTTCTTCAACAAGTCAAATGATGTCAAGAGTTTGTAGACTCTTATTGGTTATCATCCAGGGACTTGAATCTTGTTGAAAACTATGTTGGTGATTGGGATAGGTTTGTAGTTATATTGAACCAAGCTGGTATAGTTCTATCCAGTCATGATGATAAGCTGGTCCGGAATAATAATAAAGGGAATGGGTCTATTAGTGCTAAATAGGCTTACAATATTATTATGGAAGATGGGGTTGAAGATAGATCAAGTTGGCGGTCTAAGGAATTATGGCAATGGAAATATCCATTAAAAATGAAATGTTTCATCTGGTCATGTTTTCATAATAAGATTCTAACGTGGGTTTCTCTATTAAAGAGGGGCATCAAAGGATCGAGCTTCATCTTCCAAGACATCAAACCTTGTGTTGTACATGTGAGTACAAAAGTGGTTGCTTCATTTACAAAATTTTGCAAGGGTCATACTATTTTGGCTTCCAGGTCTGTTACTTTTCTTTTATTTGAATACAATCAACCTATTGGTCTTTTTGATGGGGCTAAAGAACATGGGATGTGTGGTGCTAGTATGGTCATTTATCTTAGATGTGATCATATGTTTAAACTATAAATGGGAATTGGTAGCAGTACTAATCCTAGGGTAGAAATTCTTTCATTGTAGGGTTTGCTTTGGTTTCGAAAAAGTCGTGGTTTGACCACTATTCATATTGGAGGGAATTCAAAAGTGATAATTGACTGGGTTGGCAAAGTCTCTTCTTTACACAGTTTGATTTTGCAACATTGGATGGTCACACTAAGGATGTTGGTATCAGAATTTACACGTACTTCATTTCAGCACATCTTTAGGGAATTAAATGCCACAACGGATGAGATCTCCAAGAAAGTCATTGGTGACGTGGATGGTCATATTTATTTTGAAGAATATCGAGATGGAGGTCTTCTGGTCTCTGGCTTAATAAGTATCTTTTGATGTTACTTGGTTGTTTCAATACTTTGTATGTAGACATTCTGGTTTTTAAGTTTGTAGTTTATGTTAGGGTATATCACCCTATGTATTTTGAGATATTGGTCTCGAAACAGTTGGTATGTTTATGATATTTGGTGACTATGTATGGTGGATTGGTGGTTGATGTTTCATTCCATTGTGTTTTTTGAGAACGTTGTTGAGAAGATATCGACGTAGTTTTCTTCTCTAGTTGATTATGTATCGCTTGATTTGAAAGTTTGATTCCATGGAATAACACGTTGTGGTTTTTTTTGGTGTGAAAAAAAAAGTTGACCTTCAACCATCAATTGATTGTTTCCACAAACACAAGTCTATGAAGTTTCAAGATGTGAATATTTGTATAACCTTCCCCTAATTATTGCAGCTTCAGGGAGTCCAAGCATAGCTTGAAGTTTCACAAAACTAGCATTATCCAATGACTTCATAAAGATAATAGTGATCTAATTGGTTTTCTTGCAATAAACAAGATATATAATAGTTTCTTGTATCATTTCAAATAATAGGCATGAAACTCTGCATGCTTCATCTTACCATCAAGAACAAGGTTTTCAACTACTTATATGTTAAGAACACGTGTCAACCCTCCTCTTTATTTTGTTAGTATATTTTATCGGACGCATATGCTTTGTAAGTCGTCCCATCAGTATGTTGTATTATCCCACATTCATGGGGGGTAATAGTTGCTTCGATTAGACTTAGTATATAAGTATGTGTTGAGGCTAATGAAAGCATCGAAGAGTTATTTTGTATTGAGCTTGCTCAAAGGAGGTTGCCCCCTCGAAGTGGCCCACAATCAATAAAATCTCTTTTGTGCTCCAATATTTCTGTTATATCGTGCATTTTGATTGTTCATTGCAGGAGGTTCCCCACATCTGGTATCAGAGCATTTTCCTTGGCACAAGTGGGAAATTTTTTTTTCTTTTCAAAAAAAAGAGGGAAAAATTGGGAGGCGACTTTTAGATTAATTTCTGAAACTTTCTGCACAGAATCAGAAGAAACAAGTTGCATATCTGAATTCCTCTTTCACAAATATGCAGTTTCAAAAAAAAAACATCCCATTTGGAGTTCTAAAAGTGGAGATATCGTGGATTTAAAATTAGCAATTTTTCAGAATTTCGGTGACGACCGCGGAAATTGCAGAGCAAAAATATTTTGACCGGGTGCCCAGCTTTCTATTCTGATTTTGTAGATAGAAGCAGGGTGGTTGTTCCAGTTCCAGAAACAGGCTATAACAGCGGTTTTGAGCAATATAGATCGGGTTATGCTCATTTTAAAAGTTTTCATCTCAAAACCCTAGCTCTAATTACGGGTTTTTGAGCATTGGGTGGAATTTCTGCCACATTTTTTTTAGCACTGTGATTATTGCAGTAGTTCTTCTTCTTGCAGCAGTATTTTTCATTCAGATCAGGGAATAAACCCTATCCGCTTAACTGTGGGAAGTACCTAAGAATAACCCTAAAACTCATTGTGAGGAGTACCACAGGAACCTCGAAGTAGCTGGCCATTGAGAGGACCTACCAAGCGAAAAGGGCAACGACCCCACTAGATTGACTAGATTCCCATCCGTGAGGAAAACCAAAGAGCTGTCGTTTTTGGCCAAGCGGTTAGTAGTTTTACCTGCACCGTGAAGTGAGGGGTACTGCCCGAATATTCAAGCCTGGGACAACCTTCGTGGCTGAGTGACTACCTTTGAACCATTAAGAAGCTGATTATACCTAGGGTCCATATCTATTTACATTTGATAACACGCAAAATTCTAGACTTGTCACAAATCATTTACTCCAATTCAAGTTGATAAAGCACGGCTTTCTAGCACCGCCACGGATCATTTCTTCAGGAAAAAAAAAATTGTTTTTCAGCCATATATTCCTTGATTTAGCTCCATTTCTCGTGAAAATTCACTGTAACCCCTGTCATTCCATTCTACATATTTCATTCATTGAGGACCCTATCCCAAGTCCACTTCCCGAAGCCTGAAATTCCATCTGCTTTTTTCACCCCGCTTCTGAACTTCACATTTTTTGTTTCCTTGTCCCTCAGAAAGTGTCCACAACCTAGTTATCCACTCATGTTTTTCCCAACTCAAAATTTTCCTTTTCTAAAACCCTCTTTGTTTTTGTTTTTCCACCCATTTCCGATTAAAAAAAAATATTGCTTATGGTTGTCACCCGTGCAGGAGAAAATAGATAAATGGAAGAAGAACTTGTCACCCTCAAGACCAAACTTGAATATCTGGATCAAAGGTTTCTTGACCTCCATCTTCAGTATTCAGCCATGAGAAACCGACAATAACCTGAGTCTTCTGTCGGCACTGCATTCTCTGCTTCCAGCAACTTTTGTAGGTCGAAGATTGAATTCCCTCACTTCAATGGTGATGATCCAAGTGGATGGATACACAAGGTAGAACAATACGTCAATATGCATAACACTTTTGATGTCATCAAAATCCCACTTGCATCATTTCATTTGGAACGTGAAGCCCTTCAATGGTTCTGTTGGTACATCAAGGATCATGAAGAGACCCAATGGACAGATTTTTTCCAACTCCTTTTGCACTGATTTGGCCTTAGTGGGTTTGATGAATTTACAGGAGCACTCACCAAGATTTGCCCAACTGGCACTGTGAGAGAGTATTAGACAGAATTTGAGAAATTAGTCAAGCACATAGAAGGATTTTCTGATGCATTCTATATGAGTTGTTTTATCAGTGGTCTTAAGGATACAATTCGATATGAGGTTAACATGTTCTGTCCCAACACAATGATGGAAATCCTAGGGTTGGCTAAGTTGACAGAGGACAAGATCAAGGCTCAGCAACGCCCCAAATCCACTTTTGTTCCAATCAACAATATGGTTTCCCAAAGACATCCAATCCCTCCAACTCCTAGACCCACTCCTATCAAGCATTTGTCTGAAGACGAGATACAGGCACGTAGGGAAAAATGACTTTGTTATAATTGTGATGGGAAATTCACCCGAGAACATCAATGCACTGAACAAAATCCCTATCTCTTGGATGTGGTTTCTCTTCCTGCACTTGAAATTTGTGAAGCTACTCAGGACCCAGTAGACGATCAGGTCGGCATTCAGCAGCTACCTATTGACCCTCATTCTCATGATGAACACCTAGAGATATCTCTCCATGCATTAGCCAGAGTCACAGCCCCACAAACCATGCAGGTCAAGGGTTTCTTCAAGAATATTCCTCTTACAATACTCATTGATTATGGTAGCACCCATAACTTCATTGACCCTCAGATTGCCAAACAAGATCATTGTTTTGTCCATCCTTGCTCCATCTTTCAAGTCATGGTTGCCAATGGGAGCACCTTACCTTGCAAAGGAAAGTGTCGCAATGTGTGTCTCTATTGGAGATTATAACTTGCGCTCTAACATGTTTGTCATGCCTCTAGGAGGATGTGATGTGATTTTGGGAACTCAATGGTTATGCACACTTGGAGCCATTTTATGGGATTTTATTGAACTGTGGCTGCAATTTTTAGTCAATGGGAACAAACACACATTCAATGGCTTACAACCAAGTTCTCTTAGCATCATCAGTTCCCATTGCATGGAAAATCTCCTTAAGATGAATTCACATGGTGTCATCGCTCAACTCCATTTCATTCAGATGCAACCTTCAGCAGTCTCAACTACTCCCTTGGATCTTTCATTCCAATGCACCCTTAAGATGCCTGATTTTTCCAAGCTCTTCACTCTTGAGAGTGATGCTTATGACAATGGACTTGGGGTTGTCCTCTTTCAAGATGAACATCCCATTGCATTCACCAACAAATCCCTTTCTGGAAAGAATTTATCCACCTCTACATATGAGAAGGAAATGATGACTATTTTGCACACAGTACAAAAGTGGTGGCCATCCCTTTTAGAGAATCCTTTCGGCATCAAGATGGATCACCAGAGTTTGAAATATTTCCTGGAACAATAGGTCTCATCCCCAACATAACAAAAATGGGTTAGCAAACTCAGGGATTATGACTATAAGAAGGCTCAGGACAATCTTGTGGTGGATGCTGTTTTCCACACATTTGATTCCCATGTTTCTCTTTCAGTTATTTCTCTTCCTATTCCAACACTCTGTTCAACAAGGCTATGCCAATGGCTCCTCATTATCTGAAATCATCCAATTGTTGGCCAGTAACCCTTCTGTGGTACCGCATTTCTCTTGGGATGGCTCTTCTCTGAGATACAAGGGTCGTCTGGTGCTTCCCCAGAGCACAGATATTAAACATGCAGTCTTTTATGAACTCCATGCTTCTCCATCGGCAGGGCACTCTAGGTTCATGAAAACATACGAGAGGGCACAATGTCACTTCTTTTGGAAGGGAATGAAATGAGAAATTCAATAGATGGTTTCCGAATGTGCTCCTTGTCAGCGCCACCGAGGTGAAACTACACTCCTTTCCGGATTGCTCGAACCTTTTCCCATCCCTACAAGGATTTGGACATATATTTCGATGGATTTCATTCAAGGGCTCCCTAAATATGGAGGGAAGACCGTAATCTTGGTTGTGGTTGATCGGCTCTCCAAATATCATCATTTTTGTGCTCTCGGACCTCCATATACCACCTCCTCAATCGCACAAATTTTCATGGACAAGATATTCCTTCTTCATGGAATCCCTTCTTCCATTGTCTCAGGCCGCAACACACCTTTCACAAGTCATTTTCTCCTTACTGACACCAAAATGAATATGAGTTCAGTTTATCACCCACTAATAGATGGTCCGAATGAAGTCATCAACAAATATTGGGAAACTTATCTTCGTTGTTTCACCTCTGAAGAACAACATCTGTGGGCAAAGTGGCTCCCTCTCACTGAATGGTGGTACAATACTTCCTACCATACTGCATCTCAAATGACTCCATATTAAGCAGTTTAAGGTCACACACCTCCAGTACTCCTTCCATACACCCCCAACAGTTCACCAGTTCAGGCCGTTAACATGGTTCTTCGAAACCGACATCAGATTCTTCACCTTCTGCAGGACAATCTTCACATGGCCAGAACCCGCATGAAACACCAAGCTGATCAACACCATTTTGAGCGCACTTTTAAAGTCAATGACATGGTTTTTCTTCGTCTGCAGCCTTACAAGCAATCCTCCTTGAAACTCAACGGGAATCAAACGCTCACTACAAACATCTCTCGTCCATATATAGTTCTTCAGAAGATTGGGTCTGTTGCTTATAAATTGGCACTTCCTCCTTCTTCTCGCATTCAGCAAGTGATTGGCACCAACATCAGAGCACAAATTGTTTTACCAGAACGGGATAATGAAGGATCCATCATTTCAGATCCGGCGGCCATCCTCAATAAGCGCACTTTTCAGCTTCGCTCTCGGTCCATCACAGAGGTCTTAATTCAGTGGCACAACATGCAACCAGAGGATGCTTCATGGGAACCACTCCTTTAGATTTAGCAACAGTTTCCACATCTAAAGCTTTGAGGAAAAAGCTTTTTTTTAAGAGGGATGGGATGTTAAGAACCCGTGTCAACCCTCCTCTTTATTTTGTTAGTATATTTTATCGGACGCATATGCTTTGTAAGTCGTCCCATTAGTATGTTGTATTATCCCACATTCATGGGGAGTAAGTAATAGTTGTTAAGTTGTCTAGTTATTATGTTGCATTATCCTACATTCATGGGGGGTAATAGTTGCTTAGATTAGACTTAGTATATAAGTATGTGTTGAGGCTAATGAAAGCATTGAAGAGTTATTTTGTATTGAGCTTGCTCAAAGGAGGTTGCCTCTTCGAAGTGGCCCATGATCAATAAAATCTCTTTTGTGCTCCAATATTTCTGTTATATCGTGCATTTTGATTGTTCATTGCAGGAGGTTCCCCACATTGTACTTGACTTTGATTGTTATAATAAAAAATAGTCAACTACTCAAAGGGAAATATAAGTTCACTCATTAGGTTGTGAATCCACATGGTATTTACGACAACAATAATTGTAACTCTATAATCAGCCTCAATGTTCAAAAGAGAGACAACTTCCTACCATCTTGATCTCCAACCCAATCCAAGTTAGTATAATTGACTAATTGATTCATATTCTTAATGCAATAATTTTATCCTAAGTAGTTTTGATTTGTTTCTTTTTTTAATGAATCTTGCATAAATTTGGAAACTATATTGAAAACAAAGGATATATCAAGTCGATTGTGATTTAAATAAATAAGTTTACCAAAAAGTTGTCTATAAAGAGTAGCAACAACTTTTGGAGAATCACACTTCTTAGTTAAGTTCACTTCCTACTGATATGGTGTAGCACACACCAATCCTCAATCTTGAACCTTTGTGATATATTCAACACATTTTGGGTTTAGAAATAAAGACACATTCATCTATTCACAAAACTTGAATGGCTAGAAATAAATGCACCAAACTGAAATTGGTCATTTCAAATTTATCTTCTAAATATTTCTTCAAACCCAAAATTAGATTAGCACTACATCTAATATCATTTGATTAAATTGTCAGCATATAGTGAAACAATCAACGATATCATCTTTACCATGTAAAACTTGCATACTATGATATGATCTACATCGTTTGGAACCAAAATTAGGGAAGAAAAAGTTGATTTTATAATACCACACATTTGAGGCTTGTTTTAAACCATATATGGATTTGTTTAATTGAGACATAACACTGCTATCCTTCTTAAAGTCCAATGGTTTCTCCCTATAAATATCCTCAGTGAAATCACCATGTAAAAGAGCACTCTTGACATCCATCCAATGTACATCCCATTTAAAATGAGCAACAAGTGAAAGTACAAGTCAAAAGGAGTTCTTCTATACAACATGCGTAAAAGTCATGGTGTAGTTGACACCTTTTTTCTAAGAAAATAATTTTGCTTCTAATTGATCTATATGCATGTCAACGCCACCTTCATAAGTAAATTGAGTCTTATATGCCCATCATTATTTTATTGTGGTTGAGAAAGTAATTCCCAAGATTTTGTCTTCATCAATGAATTATAATTGTCAACCATATCATTCTCCCATACTTGTTGGTCATGTGCATCATTCTAATGGATCACTCCTTAACTTGATCTAGAAAAAAAAATTATTAGAGAAGTATGTATGCCTACTAACCAAATACAACATCCCTCATTCAAAAAACTTCTTGTTTCATTAGGTCAAACAACCTATAGGCCTTCAACTCATTAGATTATCCCACAAGTATACAAGCATGACTCTTTGTATTTGTCTTCTTTTTCTTATCAAATGGAATATGAGCCTACGCTATACATCCAAATATTTGGACATGTCCAACCAATGGTTTCCTACTATTCCATTTCTCAAGATGGGTCATATCCCACATAGATTTGGTCAAAATCATGTTTAAAAGGTAGTTTAAGCAATAGCTAGTCTCTACCCAAAACCTAGTTGGCATACCTTTGGATTGAAGCAACACTATGTCATCTATATGAAGGTTTGATTCTTCCTTTCAGTAGCACTATTCTGGTAAGGTTTGTAAGGTACAAATATCTAGCAATAGATACCATGTTATGTCAAGTAGTTTTTGGTCCTTACTCATACATTCTCCTCCATTTTCGTATCTTTAACATCTCACAAGTATATGGCATTAAATTTCAATAAATGTGCTAAATTCCCTAACATTTTCAAGGACATGATCCTTATTCTTCAAAAAATATACCCAAGTACACGGACAAAAGCTATCAATGAAAGTCAAAATATACCTTGCACCTACTGACCATGGTTGGTTCATTGGACAAAGATCACTATAGATAAGTTCCATTTAAGTCTATCCACAACTTTGTTGTCTCAAATACAACCTAGTGATGCTTTCCAAGCACACACCCTTTACGTACACCATTAGAATCCATTACCCCTAGGTATTCCACTAACCATATTCAACTTCACTATCAATTTCATAGTTCAAAAATTCATGTGTATAAGTTTATCATTCCAAATTCAGCTCCACTCATCGATCCTAGATAAGGGTGTAGTTATTTTTGGATCCTTCTTCAAGAAAACATATAATTTATGAAGTGTATCCTTAGGGTCAGGAATACTCTTAATAACAACAACCTATTAGGCTAGAATTTAACACTTTTAGAAGTATAGGTTAGGTAGGGTATAAACAACAAATTGGCAGTCAAACTTTGAACATGATATACATCAATGTTCACATCATTCTAGAATTTAATCATATCACTACTAGAAATGATAAGTGCATAATTATCTACAACAAATATTTTGTCTTATGTAGCTTTACTTCATGAAGAAAAGAAAGAAGCATCCTTAGCCATATGACGGGTACAACCAAAGTAGGCTATCCACTCACTTTTATAACTGTGAGCATGTGATGTCTGAAAAGTAATCATAGATAAAGTGTATCCATATCCATTTCCTTTGGAAACTTGATGTTGTAGGTCCTTCATTAACTAGCCAACACCTCATCTTCAAGTTTCTTGACCTTATCCTTGAGATGTTTAGTCTTCATCCATTAGTTATTCTCAACATGTCTTCTCTTTCCACACTAGTGATAGGTCTTCTTCCTCTTACCTTTCTTACTTGATGGATGATCACCATGCTTCTTTTAGTTAATATTTTCAACATAATCCTTATCACAATAACTTCCATGATCTTCCATTAATTTTACTCTAGACATCTTTCTCTTTAGTTTTGGAAACCCTAGCACTTAAGGAGATGGGATTGTTGCTTAATATTAGTTTACCTTCATTAATAATATTTTCTTGTGTTGTGCTTAGAAAACCATAGAAGTAATCAAAGTTATGGTCCTTACCATAGTCTTTACTAGAATTTCAACCAACAATGTCAAATAAAACATAGGGTATATTCATATTCATCAATAATCAATTCTATAAGCTTATTATCTTTCTTCAAAAAATCATTTCTGCAATAACCCGATTTCAAATGTAGCTTCGTCACACAAGACAAATAATCTTCAATCCTATCAAAGGAGAAAAGATTAAGAGAGATCAACTCTTTCTCAATTTGCATTGCTCAACTTATATCAATCTTGTCCAATAGTGTGTTGGTTGCACTACACTTTAGTTATTTGTGTGTGTAGAGAGAGAGAGAGAGAGAGGATTAACAAAAAATATTGGTTTGTTGTAATTTTGTGGGTCATGTTTAGGGTTCTCTTTCTTAGTCAAGAAGTCTAGGCGTGAATCCATCTTAACACCTTAGGACAAGAGGATCCCTTATAAATGATACTTAAATTTGTGCGTTGATGTGCATGCGTTTTTAATCATAATTGGCTCAACATAGGAAAGAGAATCCTAAATCAATTGATGTAACACCGTTAGTGCACTCATATTGTGTGTTGGAATAATTGATTTATCTTATTACTAAAATCTTTTAAGCATGTCAAGTTTTTCTAGGGAGAGAAGGAATGTAGGCGGATGTATATTTAAGTTAGTTACATTGTCGATGTCCCTTCTCTATTTTTCCATGGAGGTATGGTATGAAATACAAAATTGGTGTACCCACTTACTTCCAATTTCCATACTAATTCATTAGTAGTTGGTGCATAGAGAATGATATGATGAGAAGTAGTCATAATAAATCCATCTTCAAAAAATTTGTCAATGAAGGATAACAAATATTGTAGAAACCATCCCTCTTCAACAAACATTGTTAACACCCAAAAATGGTTAACTACCTCATCTACCCCACTACATGGCTCATTTGTCCATTTACCTACCATATTTCCCATAAAATCCCACTAAAAA
>LPNX010159718.1:558141-595607 GCA_001517045.1 Pseudotsuga menziesii
CATATTCCTTAGTAGGTGCTCATCAGCACAAGCTAGGGTGAAAACCCTAGCTACAAACATACATGTCAACAAAAAAATATTTCCCATAAAGATTATGAAAAAAAACCAGAACTTCAAGCATATCCATCCATATTCATTACATATCTGCAATCTATGGAATAATTTTGTGGCATTGTAACCACAATTTGAGCCTTAGGGGGTTCACTCAATGAACCTGTGACATAACATGTGCATTCATGTGATATTAAAGAATATACCTAATTTCAATCTATATTAGAAATTCCTCCCAAAATTGTGTTCTTTACCTCCCCCCCTCCTAACACACATTTCCAATTAAAAAAAAAATGTATCTTAACTAGATATTGTAGGTATCATTTTTTGTCAAACCATTTTTACTAACCCTTTATATTTCTACCCCTAGTATAATGACATGAGATACAAGAACTTCTCTTTTTACTACACGAGTAGGCCCATCAAGGTCTATTCCAATAAGATTGATAGGAAGACTTAACATTTTGGAAACCCTCCCATTTATCACTACCAAATAAGAAATTGAAGAACAATACAACACACTTGCTTGCTAGAATTATTTGGCCATTATTTGATTGATCTACCATTGAAGTCTCCTATTACACCCAATGAGGTTGCGTATTCCCTTCCCATGCTTCCAATGTTTACATACAAACACGTGAATAGTAACCATTGTGCCCAGTGATTCACTAAATGATTGTATAGCATTGTTGGATTTGAAATCAAAACCATCCCATGGGCCCATGTCTGACTGAAGGATGAATGGGTTTCATCATTTAAATTAATCCCATAAATAAACATTCCATAATTATATGACAAGTCAGCTAAAAATGTGTGCATGGATTTCAATATCAAGAGACAAAATGACAAAGAAAAAGTTGAGGAGGCAAAAAGATTTAACTTATTTGAAAGGTTTCATATATGGAACAATCGTAATGGGAAAGTTCAAAGGCATAAATGTTGAGAAAAAAAATTCTCAATTAGGAAAACCTTCTAGAGACAGGGGAGGCATTAATGTACAGAGAACCTGATAAAAAAATAATCTCTACGTCAAGTAATTACTGCATTGTGACCCATATTGTTCATTCGTAGATAAATTATGGTTAGCTTAAGTGTAAATAAAAGGCACGATATCATCTTGCCAATATGGAGCTGAATTTTGTTGATTCTAGGAATGGAACACTAAGACCCCTTCATTAGTGAGCATCTTCTAGATAATTTATCCTTGGAACAAGAATTTCTAGGATGAACAATTTCTTGTTGCATCATTATTTGACTCCAGAATATGCATGGCCTATTACACTATTGTCTACCTTCTGAAAAGTGAGGACATGTCTCGGACATGTAGTGTAATCCTACCACTCTAATCAAGATAAAATACATGTCATATGAGTGTTGTAATTATAAATTACGCAGAGGACCTTTTCCACGGATAGATATTCCCTCAAACTTCCTAAAACACATCAAGAAAGATTTTGAATATTGGTAACCTTTAATTTGTGGGTATATAGGAAGAATTTGATTTCACGTTTTACATTTTCGATCACAAATGAATATGAGAGAGACACCTTATTCTCAATTCATAAAATTTCCAAATTCTGAATTTCAAAACTTTACATCAAGCATTAGGAGACTTCACTTTACATGTAACCTAGTTTTCATTGGCCAATGTAGGTGATGGCATAAATGAAGCCAATTTTTTATGCAAGATTTATAATGTTGTGATTCTCCAATCAATGAAAGAGAATGCATGGATGGAGGATATTTCAGTTATAGAATAATATTTAAGGCAAGGTCATCGAACAACTTTTTATACAACTACAATGCAATGATATTCAAGGAGGCATTGATGAAAAGTTTCTATGATATTTAGGGGGGCTTAGGATGAGTACATATTATTTTTTGGTTTAGGGAGAATGAATAGATACTTACTATAGAGTTGCATGGATGTCTAAACAACATTAATGTTTTTGAGGAAAACACACCCTTATAACCGAGGGTCTCTGGGGTTACCAACTTACTAGGCTAAACTTGCAGAAAAACAACCATGTAGAAATTGAAATAGGAATAGGAAGAAATTGAGCAAACTTGGTTTATGATGGTTGATCCTATCTTTTCTTCTCCTCTTCCAGTTGCTTCCACAACTTCCAGGGTTTCTCCAATCACCTACAAAGAATAAGTTCCTCCTGCAAATATCTTATATATATATATATCAATGGTTAATGAAAAACATATTCATAATGAAATTATAAGATAATTCAATAATCAACATATACAAGAGTGCACAATATTGGAAGAAGAAACTTTATTTATTAATAAATAGAGAATGGTGAGATTACAACCCAACTTCTAACACAAGTACTCCTTCTGCAAACCAAGGACACTGAGTTCTGCTGCTCCAAGATGTTTGAAGGAATACCACCAACATAACTTTGCTCTTCTAAGAATGATTAATTAGCCACAAACCATACCCTCTATTTATACATGAGGAAAGAGAGAGGTTTCGAAGGTTGAGATGGTTGAGGAAGTTGAGATAGTTATGATTAAGGGCTCAAATGTCCTTGACTAACTGTGTTTTATATTTTTTAAATTAAAATTAAGGTACACACAACTATTGATATAGGCAAGTCGCGTATGATACATGACTTGTTTTAAGGAAACCCATGTGTGCAAATTATACACGAGTTGCAATACACATACTCACATGTGACACGCTGGTTGTTGTGCAAATAGTCGCATGTGCAACTCTAATGTCCAAATAAAAATATATTCAGCTGGTGAGGTGATGATGTATCAATAGTCATGCCCATCTATAGTGTTTTGTCTACTTCAATCCAGTTTGTCCTTTTGTGTTACGACATATTGGATTTTAGTACTCAGATGGAGAAGTGCCATTTTACATGATAATAGATGCCCCCTAATGTGTAAGGTCAGAGGGAAGCGATGGCCAAAATATATTACATTATTTAATATTGGAGACCTCAAGTGATCAAGGTAGCAGAGGAGGTACCTGAAACATATACATATCAAAGTCATATACAAAATCATATCTGAGGATGCTATGTTCAATATAATGGAACACTAGATCCTTTACAATATTTGATTACATCATATGATATGGGTAACAAGACCACATATATTACAAAGGTGGATCGAAGCCACAATATACAATGATGAGTCTTCAAAATATGGAAGTAGTATAGCTGAACATAACACAAACTTGCACAAATTAGGTTTTAAAAGTGAACTTAAGGTCTTCATCGAAATCCAAAGGAACCAGTACAATCCCTACCATGTGAATAGATGTGCTGAATTCGAACATGGAAGGAACTCAACAGGATGTCAGACAATGAGTGAAACTGACAACTGAAGCAAAGGAGTTCATCGATAATGGTAGTGAATCCTAAGGTACCATCATCAAAACTCTAGGTCTTCGTCTTCAGGAAGTGCTGATGAGAAACCATGTTGTGATGAGGAAGGCAATGAATCCTCCAACATATCACAAGAGTGTCTAGAAACTGGATACGAGAAAGTAGACACAAATAATACTCAGATAGGATAATGATGGGAATCAGGATAATAAGTAGATGAAGGGACAAATCCTTGAACAGTGAGCACGACACAAAGATGACCCAAGGCATATTTTAACTTGCAGATAGAACAACTAGACTTATCCGATATGTAGGAGACATGATCAGATTCCCCATGTATAAAGGACAAGTGGAGGAGTAAAAAATCGAAGTAATAGCTGAGCTGAAACTGTAAACTAAGACATGAGTATCGGAAAGTTTAGAGAGTGCTATGTTCAAGGAGGACATGCTGCCACTGTTTATAACCCAAAGAGAGTAATTCTTCCTTATCTTTCCTGTTAAATTTTAACGAGTCCAGGAAAGTCAACTTGAGTCTCTCTTAATTTTTGACAAGCTTGAAGAGGGGAGAAAATAATGCTTGATAAGGTTATTGATTCGTGGATTTTACAAGCCTGAACTAGTACATGCTCGTCAGTGTTTTCATATTTTGAGAGTCTGAAAACTACAAAGAAGACTCCAGGGGGGTTCTTTTTCGTACAGTTTATTCTCCGAAGGCCAGAAAAGGATAAAACAATCCACGGAAGAACTCTGTTAGCCCCCGAAGGACTAAGGTATACCTTTTTTCGTACTTAGTCGGCAAGGTCTGAAAAAGGGGTGAACTATCACTAGACCGACGCACCTTCAAGAGCAGAAAAAAGCCTAAGTTTAATGAGTGTGAAGGAATGAAATATCACTCGGAAAGATCCATTTGATTACGAGAAACGGGGCTTACAAAAGTAAACTCGATGCTTTATTCTTTAGGTTTTAGAGAGCATGACAAAGACATAAATTACGCTCGAAATCTTTTTCATGTTTAGGTCCAGAGAACAAAAAAGAGAAAACTAAGCTCATACCAGGTGTTCCTTTTCCATAAGTTTAGTCCCTCAGGTCTGGAAAAGTGATAAACATATGTCTGAGAATACTCTTCTTAATTCTAAAGAAAAGAGAGTGCTCCTTTTTCGTAATTATTCCACATGGTCCGAAAAATCGATAAACTACCACCAATGTGGATGCCCGTTCACTTATTCTTAATGAGTCTGAACAAAAAAGTTTACTCGGCATTCAAGCCTATTTTGAGGAGTCAAACCTAGGCCTAATTAAACTCCATAAGGGTCAGGATCCTTATAAATAAGGATAGATCGCAAAAAGATGCAAAATGAAGGGTCATTTTGTCATGAAAAACTACTAAGAAGGCTCCCGCAAACCTACCACAACTACGACATGGGTACCAAAAGATAGTAAAGTGTTCTAAACTAGGGTACCCATGAAAAGGAGGCCCTATCCACGGAAGAACAATGATGCAGACAAGGTAAAAAAAGGTTTAACACCATAGTCTGTGGTCAAAGAGGTAATCCTAGGGTTAAAAACAGATAAGGTATTGATGCAAAAGTACATATGGAGGACCAAATCCTACCCTATATGAGTGGACAACAACTTTTTAAAGATCTCAAACATGTTGCACTTAGGAAAAAGTCATGGTATTAGTTCATTTATAAAAAAATATTTTTAAGTATAGACTATAGGTCCAAAATTTTGAAATCTTTCTATATATAGTTCAAAAACAAAAATAAAACATATTATTTGACAATTTAACCAATTTGGCAAGTTTTTAGCTCTGGATTTATCTATTCACCGAGGATAAATCAGCGAACCAAATGGAATTCTGTCAATTGCAAGTTAATCTACTCTCCCTTCTCCTTCTTTTCATCCATTCCAATTTTCATTTTTGTGAAAAAATTTGTGATTTTGTGTCGGCCCTAAAAGGGTCACGCAGTACACATAGGTATGCCACTATGACAGTCGCATACACATGTTTCATACAGGACTTGATCAAAAGCAACCCGTATGTGACACCTGATGTGCTTAAAGCATAGTCGCATGTACTGCGCGACCTAGCAAAGATTGCAACATGGCCAAAAATGAAAGAAATCAATGGGTTATAATGATCAATAATGGTCAATGAGAAGGTAAAAGATGGTGCTAGATTGGAGGGAAAGAGAGCACGAAGACACGGATCAAGAATCTCTATGAGATGCCCCAACATTGCATGCTTTACGACAATGTGGTTTACTAAATTTCTTATGTACTTCCGACATGAGGGCCAATGTCCATTTACTGGAACATTTGATCAGTTACTGGGATCATGACCTTGGTGTCTTTGATCTTGGAGGTAACAGTAGAAGACATGTACTTTATTACATGGTTTTCCCATATAGGTATGACCGTGGACCTTGAGGGTACAGGTAGGGGTGGTGACCCTATGAGTGTCCGAGACTATGTTGACACTTACTTCCCACCAGGCATGCATACGAAGGGATTATGTATTCCTATTGTGCACATAAACAAGTTTCATTACAGGTAGTGGTAAGCACTATGGCGAGATTTGCTGGATCCTTTTCATTGCATCTAGCTACTCAGACACAGATGAGGATAGCAGTGGAGTGTATGCAGGGGGTAGTATTTGAATGGTGCTCAGGTATGATCCTGATTATGAGGAAGCAACTCTCTGACTACAAGCAAGGATGTAGAAAGAAATTTGGATACTCAAGTATATTAGTGGATTTCTTCTTTGAGAAAGTGTCTGCTATTAGCCCCGCAGTGGCACTACCACCACCTTCTCCTCACCAGCCTAGACTAACCACATGGGGAGAGGTATTCCTTCGTCAGGGTGGCGGAGGATCTATTTAGAGTGTTTATGATGATGACTTTTATCTATGGTGGGAGCGACAAGCACTAGCTCTCGAGTAGTTTTCGTATGCTGGACTGGACTTTCGAGGAGTTAATGAGCTAGTCCTCCCGCCAAGGGAGGCATGGGGAGGGCTAGGTATTTTTATCTTTTTGTTATTTGATTTTTATGAATTTTAATCATAAAGTTATATACATATGTATAAGAGTTTTAATTTGTTTTAAATGTTTTAAAATGCAAATGTTGGACCTGTACACCCCGATGGGAACCCTTGTTCTTTTGTACGGCCCAAACAGGGTGGGGACCACAGTATCATTCGAGTTCTCGAGGGAAATATGGCCATGCTAACCCAAGGGGTCCATACTATGCGGATTGAGAAGATTCCCATTATGATGCAAGAGTTCGTAGTAGGGATTCTGACCACCTGGATACGCCTATTGAGGAGGGAAACCCAGGCCGTTTTACATTATAGAGAAGCTCAAGAGGTAGTTGCAACCGAGGAGTCTGAGGAGTAGGCCTAGATCTATAGGCATACTTATGGATTACGATCCTATTTTTTGTATATTTATACAGTTGTGACAGGATATTCAGATCAAGACTCGATCTATCTATGGACAAATTTTACACACACACACAAATATATATATATATATTTCCTAGTTATTTACATGTGTCTCAAATGTATCTGTTATGCTTATTTTACAAAATGTGTGTTAAATACCATACCAATCTAGAATGTAGTTCGCATAAGCATCAGTAATTGTATTTTCATTTCTTAGAATGTGATTAAATGAAATATAATCAAAATTTCTTTCAAGTAATCTAACCTGCAAAATATGACGTAACAAATTAGGGTTTCACCCTTGATAGTCTCCATTGAGCTGGGAAACCACGAGTTGAGAGTCAAGCATGACCTCTAAATGGGTAATGCCACGTGACATGGCATCCCATAATAACTCAATAACAACTGTGTACTCGGCCACATTATTAGTAGCAAGACCTAAACAAGCGCCTCCAGAGGAAACTAGTTTTCCTGAGGGTGAATAGATGACCCATGCAGCTGAAGCCAGGTTACATGTATGGCAGCTAGCACCATCCATAAAACCTATGAACCACTCAGCTAACATCTGTAACAACCAACAAATTGTATAAGAAACACTAACCAACTAACTATTGCACATAAAAATACATACAATAAAAATACAAAAACAAGCGCCATGCCTAGGCATAGTACTTCTTCAGGTAGACCCCATTTCTAGGCTCAGGAAACTTATTTCCATCGAAGTCCGTTAACTCATATGCCCCTTTTTTCAAGACCTTTGACACAATGTAGGGACCTAACCACATTGACTTGAATTTTCGTGCCCCCAGGGGTTCTTTGTCCTGATCCCAGAGCAAGACAAGCTCTCCTTTAGAGAAAATTCTTGGCTTAACCGCTTTGTCATATTGGTTTTTAACCCTATTCTTGTGAGCTTCATTTTCCGTCAACGCATCTCTGCATCGTTCATATAGATTTTCCAAATGTAGCAAACGTTCTTCTAATTCTGTGGTGTCAGGGAGCACACAAATGACTATCTTAAGCGATGGTTTCACATTCAACCAGAGTGACTGGTTCCACCTCATGAATGAGTTGGAAAGGTGAAAAACCTGTGGTAGTCTTGACATTGGTTCGGTATGCGCAAAGTACAGGATATAGCATGATGTGACAATTTGACCGACTTGCATTAATGGTACGCTTGAGAATGGTCTTCAAGGTCTTATTGACTGCCTCTACTTGACCATTTTCTTGTGGGTAGAAGGAAGATGAGTGATCTTTCTTCAACCCTAGCATAGTAGTCAGTTCGGTCATCATACTATTCTGAAAGTGATTTCCATGGTCAGTGACAATCTCCTTTGGAATACTGAAACGAGTAATAATATGGTTAAACACAAAGAAAGCTGTCATTTCTCCGTCAGCTTTGAAGGTAGGCATTTCCTCTACCCACTTAGTGAAGTAATCAACAATGACAATGATATGTTTGTGCCCCCCAGCCAAAACTGGGTTGCACGTCACATAATCCACCCCCCACTTAGTGAAGGGGCCCACCGCGATGACGGGAAACAACAGAGTAGGATGTGACCAGATTTTCCTTATGTAGAGCTAACAAGGATGACAATGCTTGACAGCTTTCACACAATCTTTAAAGATCGTGGGCCAAAAATAACCAGCACGTAAAATCTTCTGGGTCGTTGCTAACCCAGATAAATTAACCCCACATGCTTCGCTATGGGAAACATTTAGGACACATTCAGCCTCCTCGTTGGTGAGGCATCGACATAAAACAGAATCTACCCCTCTACGGTAAAAGGTATCACCGATGTTTAGGTATTTTTTCGCATGTATACGTAGTTTACGCCGCTCTTCCCTCGAGAAGGACACAAGACACTTCAAATTCTGGAGATATATAAGGATATCTCTGTACCAGGGATCAGAGGTGGAAATCAGAAAGATGTACTCATCTGGGAATGAGTCTTCTTCAACCACTACATTCTCTTCTATAGGAAATTTTTAGATAAGTTATGCAAAAACTAAGGACTTTTCGATTTAGCAGACTAAAAATCCAAGTCAAACGCCTGGAGAATGACTATCCATTTGTTGAATTTTCCCTCGATTATGCGTCGGGACAAAACATATTGAAAATGATTTACGTCTGCCATCATTGTAGTTGTCCTCAGTAAAATGTAGTGACTTAGCCTCTGAACAACATAAACAACTGCTAATGCTAACTTCTTAGCGTGGGAGTATCTAAGCTCAGGACCAGCTAATGCACGACTGAGATAATATACAACATTCTCTTCGAGCTTGTCGTCCTCTTGAACCAATACCATGCCAATGGTCGACTCTGATGCAACCAGATACAATATAAAGTCTTTAGATTAATTTGGTGGATGTAACAAGGGAGCCAACAACAAATCTTTTTTCAATGCCTCGAATGCAAGTTGTGAGGTTTCATCCCATACAAATGGAGTGTCCTACTTAAGAAGACACATGAAACCCTCAGTTATCTTGGCATAGTTTACTATAAAACGTCAAAGGAAATTAGATTTCCCTTGCATGTTTCGTCGAATTGTCAAATTTCAAATGGGTCCACACTATGTTTCCATCCAACCATGAAGAGACCCCCGAGGACAGTGGTTGGAAACACAATATGTGCTAACGAAAGACTATTTAGAAACCTTTATCAGTGATTGGCTAGAAGAATGGCGATAGGAAGGAACAAAAACTCATGGGAAGGACAAAGAAGTCAATCAGGAGAAACACCCTAGACAAAACACAGACGCAACAACGCCAGAAAAAACTCAGGCCAATCTGCCTCAACAGGAGCCACCGCTAAAACAACAACAACAGAAAGGGGAAAATGTAGAGGAACAAAGGGAACATAAGCACAAGAAAAATAAGGCTAATAAGGAAACCAATACCTTATGTATTGATGATGAGTAGGTAACAACATTAGCAGAATACCTACAACAAGCTTCCCAGACACGTCTCCATGACCTCGACAGAAAACGTAATCAATTTACTAGTACTATCACAGATCGGATGAATGAACTGGGAAGAACAATTGAAGAAATAAAAATTGCATTAGATTGCGCGCCCCAAGTACCACAATCGCAAGTTGCACCTAGACCGTCTGAAGCATCGAAATCCTGAATACCAAGAGAAAACCACCCAGTTAGAGTGCAAATCCAAAGACAAGTCTTGGATCTAGAGACTCTAGACTCCAGTGAGGTTAACATAAGTGTTGGTCATATATTCCTCGATTTCTCAAAGCTGCCACTAGTGGATGTGTATGCTTTACAAAAAGAGACAGTTACAGAGATTAGGGTAAGAGGAAGTTCCCTCAATAAGAAGGTGAAGCAATCCAAGAAGGATATCAACAAAATGAAGGCAAAGATGCAAATGACCAAACAGAAAGTAAGAGAAGAAGAAGAAAGTAAGCATAAACTCAAAAATATCATAAATTTTGTTTGTTTGAATCTGGAAGATGTTGAAATATCACAAGAAATGCCATCAGAAGACAATGTCCTCGGGCTAGGAAAGATAATGGATGACCTTAGGAGAAAATTTACAAATCTAAAAGAGAAAAGGAGACCCACCACACCTCCAAAAGTGCTGGAGAGCAGAAGAGTCGCAACAACTCGGGCTGTGAAGAGAATAGAAGTAGTAGAAGAAACATGTGTTAAGGTTGACGACCAAGTCTCTCAGAATTTGGAAGCACTAATGGATGACGAGCAATCACAGAGGATTGCAAATGAATTGACTGATTTTGAAGCAAATATCACACAGATAATAAATGATATCAAGCAACTACCCTTAGCACATAAAATGGCTAAGGCTATGGAGATGATAAAATTGTAGAAACAAATGACTATGTTGCGCACAAAATAGCATCAACGTGAAGAAAAAGTAGAAGAGTTGTAGGCCGAAGCAGAGAGAGTTACATGGATCATTCATCATGTACATCAGAAGGTGTATGAGGTAGAGGCATCAGTAGAGAAATTCATGTTGAAACATGTCAGTTCCGACCTGGTGGATAAAATGTGAAAGACACAGGAAGAAGTATGCACAGAAGCAGAAAAAGTGGTGAAAATTATAGAATATTTTCATAACAAAATTAGTGCAAGTCAGTACATGGAGAAATAGCTTCAAGTGGCTTGGGATGACCCACAAGTGAGTGTTGGGGGATTGTTGGTCCTAGGGATAGTAAGACAGAATTCATGTAGAATTCTTCCTAAGTATGGAGGAGAGCTAAAGGAGAACAAGAAGGAGCTACGACTGAGGAAGCAACATAAAGGAGAAGGGGAAGGATGTTGCGACAGAGGAAGCAAAAGAGAAGAAGAAGAAGAAGAGGAGGCATCGAAAGGAGAATCTGTGCCATATAAGTAAGTCACAACAGAAGGATGGAGCGCAACACGAGATGGTATGATAGAATATCAACAAAAGAAGGTGTACAAATAACATAATGCCTAGAAAACGATAGTAAGAAATAATGCTGAGAAAGCGACAGGCCTTAATGAACGTGGGTACGAGCACGACTGGAGCCGACGAAAACCACATGCGTGAAGGCATCTTTGTAATTCAAGCTGATAGCGCCTCCCGTTATGTGTTGCTAGAATAAGAAAGACAACTTGTTGGCTGGATATAGTAAGTCTGTTGAGAAAGCAACAGAAAAGGAGTCTATAATGAGTTTGTATAGAGTATGTATAGAGTCAGTATTGATTATGTATCAAGTACATATGGGATCTGTATTGATTCTGTAATAGGGCTATAAAATAAGGAACCCAAGATGTATGTCAATTAGACATCGACGGATTAAACTCTCGAGCTAGACTCAATAGACATTCTTTCGAAAATCCATTTTGGTAGACTCTCATTGGCTGAAAGTGTGAGTTCTTGGTTAATGGCTCTGTATCGATGAGTGCATAAGAGTAAAGGATCTATAGTTGAGTGCGCAGATGAGTAGGGAAGGTTGATTCGATCCAAGATGTGTGTGGATCACTAGTAGAAGTAGAGTAGAAAGAGAAAAGAGAGAAGATTAGAGAGCATGAGAGGGAAGAACAGTCTGTAAATTTAGAGAATAATATCTTGAGTAGAGTCTACAGCTTAGTGCACAGATGAAAGGTGCATCTATTTCCTCATGCCAGATGAAGAGCACCTAGTGGTTTTTTCCCAAATGGGTTTCCACGTTATATTCTATGTATATGTGTGAATGCTGAAAGTAGCTTAGATATATGTGTGATTATTGTAGTGAATGAATGGATGTAGGTTTGTTTGAAAATTAATAGAAGTATCATTGGCCACATTGTATTATTGGATATGATTATGCTACATGTATGTTGTTTATTTACTAAAGTTGTATAAAGAGAGGTTGGGTCACAACTTAGATGTTGAAGTACAATAAATACAAGTAATCCACCTTCAAACTTTGTTGGAAGCATTGGCACAGAGCCAGGGTACTAAAACACCCTCCCACCCAAGTGTGGAAACATGGTTCTCGAAGTTACCGATCAAGAGAGATATCTCGGGTGAGACGGCATATGTATCGTAGGTGTTGTCAGCTGAGCTCTGCTTTGTCGAGCCGATATCTTGGGATTTGTTGTGCTGAGCAGAAGGGGTTGAACCTGGGTCAGGATCCCTGGGAAAATGGATAAAGAGATACAATAAAGTCAAAAAATGGTTTCATTGTCGAGACCCTGAATCATTGTGGTGAGGGATATGTTGTGGCAACCTATGAAACCTGAGATCCAATATTGGGTGGAATCCAAAGAGTTAGAGTTGGTACGAAAAGAAAGTGAAGGATCTCGGTGGAACCCGACAGAGTGGTTGGGATGGTACATTTATTCAGACATTCATGAGATTTTCTTTTATGAGTTTCCCATTGTGTTGCACGAATGGTTATCTAAGTTGGCAACCCAACAAACAAATTTCCAAGGCAGAGAACCAAGGGAGTGGAATCCTTAGTTGATTGAGCGACTGAAAAGAGTAGACAACCCTGTGTCGAGGGATATGGATTTTTTGGTAGATAGTATTTTAGAAGGATACATCACTAAGTTGGTTGTTGACACTATAACCTCATAGAATGAGGAAGAGCGAAAAAAAATTCAAGGCCCACAGAGTAGATACATGTTATCTCTAAAGATGTTGATAAAAATGCTTGTATGTGGAAAAGGCATTCTACGAATGTAACAAGACTGTATAGAAATAGAGTGGCTATGTCTTAGCAGAACCCTACAGTGAGATGTTCCCAGGAGATAGTGGAACTGAACTAGAGTCGTACTTTTTAAGAAGCGGAAGAAGATTCAGGTCCGACAAGTGAAGAAAAACTATGTTAGGAAGAGGGAGTTGCAACACAGATAGAGAAGAAGAAGGCTATGAGCTTGTGTCTTACTTGGACAAAGGGTCTTGTGACAAAGAATATGAATATCAATTGATCTTTGAAGGAGAGGAAGAGTCAGAAGAGTCGATTGAAGCTCCAAAATGAGAACGTGCTTAGAACTCGCCCAGCACCGCATACTTCTCTAGAGGTAAGATCGAGAGACTTATCTCCAAGTAATTATGTAAATACGAGTAATACTAACGCTGTAAATAGTGGACAAGGAAGTCTGACTAGCCAAAATTTTGTTCCGGCTGTACCATCAACAAATACAATGGCTGGAGCTAAATTTAAGTTACCAATATTTAATGGAAATGGGTTGAAAGACCCAGAACAACATTGGTTCCTTTACGAAGTTGTCTGGACTGTGCGATAGATCTAGGATGAAAATATCAAGAAATAACATATGATCACGACTCTGCAAGGTCGTGCGCTTAACTGGTATATGCAATTTTCCATAGTACTAGTAGGAGTTGTCCCAAAAAAGCTCAACGAGATTCAAGTGGGTTTGATAGATGAATTTAGAAATCCAAATTCTGAATCACAGTGCATCACTGAAATCAAAGAGATTAAGCAGTTACCCACATAATCTATTTAGGAATTTGACCAAAGATTTAAGACATTGATGGCTAAAGTAAGTTTCCAAATGTCGGATGTACAACACAAGGAATGGTTTTCCGCCTTGTTACCACATATCCAAACCATGTTGACGTAACAAAATATTGTGTGATAAATAGAGGCTCTAGAAATAGCAATGAAATTAGAATCCTCGTCAGTTGGAGATATTGGCTTAGGAATGATGTGAATTCAGTCGCAGCTACACAATCTTATGGTGCAGCTCCAGGATATTAAAAGAGGAAAGGAAGTTCAAGAAGAAATGTGGTGTACAAGATGCAAAACAGACAGACACCATAAGGACAATTTCTCGGGGCTCGTGAACTATGTCACAACATGTGCGTCGAAACCGTTAAACACCCAAGGAATTCCTTGGTGTAGAATATGCCAGACTAGGGGCCATAAGTACGAAGAATGTCTATACTTACAGAATATTGTAAGCACACCAGCTAGTCTATATTGTAAATTTTTTAGATCAGTGGGTCATGATGAAAAAGACTGCGGAGCATTTCAGCTACTAAAAGAAAAGATGAGTAGATGCAAGTTGAACGAACGTGGCCTTAGTATCAGCCTGCGCAATATCAGCAGCCACAATACCAGCAGAATCAGTATCCTCAACAAAAACAATACCCTCCTCAAAGGAGGCGTGGAAACTTTAGAGGTCAAGGACATTAACAAGGAGGAGGATTTGGTCGAGGAAGAGGCCAAGTCATATGTTATAATTGTGGCAATCCAAGATATTTTTCCAAAGATTGTCAAAGTCCTGCAAAAAATTGTACATATTGTAAAGCATTTGATCACACTGTATAAAAAGGGTAAGGAGAATAAGGTTGTATTCAACTTATCAAGAAAACATGAGGGTAGTGCCTCACTATGTTCCATTTCCATAGTTGTTCCTGAATGGATTTCAGAAGTCCAAAGTGTGTATTTGAAATACCAGAGACAAGGAAGCTAATTGAAGAAGTTGTAAACAACAAGGAAAAACACTCCAAATATTCATGGTAAAAATACATACTATGGCACAAACAAAGAATATATTTACCCAGTTCATCAAAATTCAAAACTCAAGTCTTAAAAGAGAACCATGACTCCCCAAACATGGTCCATGTTGGTTTCCTTAAAACATACCATAATACCCGCCAAACCTTCTTTTGGAAGGGAATGAAGACTGGTATCCAGAAATATGTGGTTGAATGCGATACTTGTCAAAGGTATAAGTTCGAAATAGAAGCTCCTCTTAGTATCCTACAACCCCTTCATATTCCATCCCAAAAATGGTCTGAGGCATCCATGGATTTTATCACCGGTCTTCCTACATCAGAAGGAAATGATAGTATATTTGTAGTCATTGACATTTTAACAAAATATGTTCATTTCATTAGTATTTCATCCAAAGAAAAAGCAAGCCAAGTCACAGATAGTTATGTAAATAATATATTTAAGCCCCATGGGTTTCCCAAGGTTATTGTTAGTTACAGGGACCTCGAATTTACCAGCAACTTCTGGAAATAATTGTTCCACCAAGTTGGGACTTCATTAACTATGAGTACCTCGTACCACCTCGTACCACCCCCAAACTAATGGACAAACATAAGTAGTAAACAAATCCCTTGAAGGATACCTAAGGAATTTTGTGAACGACTGACAAACTCAATGGGTACAATGGCTACAACTTGCAGAATGGTGGCACAATAGTACATATCATACATCAACAAAAATGTCACCTTTTGAAGCCTTTTATGGGTATCCACCTCCTATAGCAAGAGAATATGTCATCAACAATGCCAAAGCTCCATCAACAAGAGATTACCTAGCGACATCCGATGAGGTCATCCACATTTTGAATAACCATCTCGAACAAGCAAGAAACAGAATGAAACAACAAGCAGACTAAAAAAGAATCGATTGATAATTTGAAGTGGGATTAGGTGTTTGTTCGCCTTCAACCGTACAAACAAAATTCACTAAAAAATTCCAAAAATTATAAACTTGCACCCAAGTTATATGGCCCATATCAAGTTTGAAAGCGAGTGGGGCAAGTGGCCTATGCTCTAGAAATCCAAAATAAAGTAAAAATATATGATGTCTTCCATGTTTCATGCCTAAAGAAGAAATCGGGCTCAACCACTCACATACAAACTGAATTGCCTATGTTAGATGATGAAGGAAAAATAGTGTTGGAAACAGAATGCATTTTGGAAATTAAAACTAGAAAACTTTTCTCCACATCAATCAATGAATACCTTATCAAGTGGAGAAACTTACCAGATGATGAAGCTACATGGGAGAATGAAGATTTTCATTTGCGCCTCCCATCCTTACCAATACTTCTTGGACGAAGTATTCTAGAGAGGCATGACTTGTAATAAAACTAAATAGTTTAGTAACTTAGTTAGTAATTTTTTATTTATTAATTTATGAATTGATAGGCACATCATTTAATGGTGACCCTTGGTTTGTATAAATCCACATTGCACTCCTTGTAAAAAGCATCAACTCAATAAATAAAATGTATCTTTTGGAATTTCCATTCCAAAATCTAACTATTATAATGGATAAATTATGATTGGTTTGTTGTTGTTGAAATAACAATTATGATTTGGGTGCCCATGAGTACGACGAGGGACAACAGTTGCATTGAATGAATCGAGCATTGTTATGGTAGAAGCATATTAAAATAAGAAAAGCAGGAAATACACTACACACAGAAACATATACACACACAAAAAATGCAAGAGTTTGAACCAATCTTTGTTACTTCATTATTGTTGTATTATTCTCTATACTCTGCTTCATGTATTACAATAGTGTACATGTTTATATAGAGTGCTGATATGCTAGTGTGTGTACCCGTTACATTTAGTTACAAAGAAGTTAGAATGGTTCAAAATTTCAACCGTTATAGACGACTGGAAGACAAAGAGAGAATATGTCGTAGTCATGTAGAGATGTTGAGGTCCACTCTGCATGTCAAGATGTGGAAGTTGTCAAGGTTGTGTCAACATTCAGACTTGTCAAATTCAATGTTGAACATGTCGAATTCGACAAACATGCCAAATACTGGGTGGATCATTCCTCCCTCCTTAAGAAACAATGGTCCCCATTGTTTACTCGTTTAGATGAGGAAACTTGTTGGTTAGTTCAGTAGCAGAGTACCACTTTCCTTGTGTTGTGAGGTGTCCAGATTTAGCTGCCTGAAATGAGGGAATTGTGTTCGTCCTTGTATGGCGTATGCGTCGTTCCACGATGGTGTCGCAAGGAAGAGGCTCCTGAACATATGGAGGGATGTCTTTGGGTTCTTTTGTCTGCAAGTCGTTCTGTTCCAACAATGGTGCATGGTATGGTCGAAGTAGATCCACATTAAATACTGGATGTAGACCCAAGCATGAAGGAATGTTGACCTGGAAGTTGTTTCTCCAATCTGATTAAGGATATTATACAGACCATATCGCAAAGGATTCAACTTTAGATATGGACCATTGAAGCATTCCTTCTTTAGATGCAACCAGACCTGATCCCCAATTTGAAATGAATGAGGAATACAATATTATCATGTCGGTCCTTAGCTTTTATAGTATCTCGTTGGAACATTTCTTATGCTTGTTTTTGGATGTTATAGATTGGGTCTTTAAACTTCAATTATTTTTCAACTTCTTGTCAATCAGAGTTAGTGTCGATGAACTGATCAAGTCGATGGGCACTGAGGGTTGAAATCCATAATAGATCTCGAATGGACTCTTTCCCATAGAGTTGTGCTAAACACAATTGTAACTGTGTTGAATGTATGGGAGACTTTCATCCCATGTCCTGTTAAATTATTGAACCATTGATCTACATGAAAATGAGAGCAATTGATAGGTGAATTGTGAAGTGGAATATCAAGAACAATGTACATTTAATAAGACAAATTTGAGACAAATCTGATAAGAATTGATCAGTAAATTACAACATTAATCTTCATTATTCCCATCAGCACACAACAGTGTTACAATAAGGAGAATTTGAATCATGTGGATAAGATTCGAATCTACCAACTAAACCTGACTGACTGGATAACTGAGAGTGTCTAAATCACTGCATGGGAGCCACTAGTCTAACTACTATTGTCTAAATCAGTTTGACAATCAGTTAAACTGATGAGGTGGGTGGAAAAATGCACCACTTTCCCATGCAACCATGAAAAACTGGCGCTAGACTAAGAGTGATCTAAATGAACGTAACTGGAGGTTGACTTAGCATAATTTCCTACCTACCACAACCAACTGATGGAGGCTGCTGGTGGCACTCATAGTGGTCTTCTATAATGTAGGGATTGGTCTCAAAGGCACATAAATTCATGCATAAACATGCAATAAGTGGAAATTCACCTCTATATGTGTTCCCCGCACTCTAGTACAGTAATAATGTCTCCCTAAGTTAGACAAGATGATCAAATAGATTATATATGGACAAGGGGGGATTATATAATCCTAACACGCCCCTTTAATCCTAACGTGGACAACTTGGGCCCTGGCAACTAGGCCAAAAGTCACTCATACAATCTAAAAGAATTAAAAGTTTCTTAATAAACTAAGGGAAATGGGGAAAACCTCATGGGAACGCCCCCCNATGCAATATCTTGGTTCTTCTGTGCAGTAGCATCCTGCTATTGTGCATGTGAACCTATCCAAACTAAATGATTATGTCTAGAGGAATTTTCCTCTTTGGAAGAAGAATATGCTCAACTAAATCAGGAACATAGACAATTGCAAGATGGAAATTGGACCCATATAGAGCAACTGAGAAAAACTGATGAGAGAGAAAAAGTGCTTGAGAATTCGAACCATGTGAGGTAAACCCAAGAAAATTATATGTTTAAGCTTTGAAAATCGAACCATATGAGGTAAAATCAGCTCCAAGTGTTAGGAGCAAGTGTCTATGCAAATGCATGATGTCTCCATCTTTACTAGTATTGTGAGGAGATGAGCATGTGATCAAGTAGAAAGGTAGAGAAGTCATGGGACCATGGAGAGAGAATGATTGAGATCCATAATATGATATAGATTCTAAAATATCCAATGATTCACAAAATATAATATCATCAAACTTAAGAGAGAAAACTAACATCGAATCCGCAACAACAATTTTGAAAGAGACTTGAGGTACTTGATTTTTCACACCAAAATTGATGAGAAAAACTACAAACATGACTGGAGGCTCTTGAAACTTAAAATTCTAACCAAATAAGGTCATATAAGATCCAAATAAGGTCATATCAAATCCAAGAGTGTGGAACAATGTTTCCAAGTGCTCCACTGAGATGGTAGATGCATATTTTTCTCCTTCTTCAATAAAACTCTGAGTATTGGTGCAAGCAATCATGTGGGAGTTTGCTAGAAGCTCTTGATCAATGATAGTGAATGGATCACTCCTAAAATATGATATTTCTTCCAAAAAAACCAAATTATTACTTTTATGCACAACAACAACAACATTAGAGAGAGAGAAATCGAATTCCTCTTCATTTTCTGAAGCAATCACTAGCAAACTTTGCACAGAATTTAAAATAGAAGAATCATTGGAGAATGCTTGAGTAGAATGCAAGGGGATTTTTTCTTCAATAACAGATATTCGAATGTATTCTTCTAGATCATCTATATGAGAATATGAGATATCATAGATCTCATAAACTTCCGCAGCAAGAGGAGAAGGAGTCACTCCAAGGAGACTTTCTTCAATTTGAATTGATTGTGTTGAAGATTTTGCTTCTTCTTCATCTTGAACAACTTTATCAGAGAGAGTAGAGGCTGATACTTTTGAAGAAAGAACTCTTGTGGTGTCGGGTGTGATCTCTAAATTGCTGTAATGATCCTCATTGTGCTTTCCAAAGATTCTATCCAATTCTGTCCAAAGATCCTTTGGGTATTTAGCAGAATCAATAAGGTAGTGCAAGCTTGGAGAAAAGGCCAAACATATTGTTCCAAAAGATCTATCACCGTCATTTAGCCAGTCATTCTCACCTTCATAAGACTCTTTACCAAGTCCAATAGATACCTCATATAGACCTTATCTCTTTAGATATGAAATCATCTTCAATTTCCATTTTGAATATCTTGTGAATGGAGTAAGAAAGGGAACTGATGATATCGAATCCATATTGACGTTGTACCTGCAAAATAACACTACAAAACAAACCAATTCACAATAATATCAGTTTCAAGCATTTCCACCTCAACATGTACACTTTCTCAGAGTCTGTCACACTTGGATAGACTTCTCTTGACAAAATCCAGAGGGAGCAAGGCTATCATTCCAGGATTTATGTAGAAACTCAGCTGCTTCCGATGTAAAATGGAGATCGGACAAGACTTGTTGCTAGCGTAAACAAGTCTCTGATACCATGTTAAATTATTTAGCCATTGATCTACAGGAAAATGAGATCGATTCAGAGGTGAATTGTGCAGTGGAATATCAAGAACAATGTACACCGAACAAGACAAATTTGAGAGAAATCTAATAAGAATTGATCAGTAAATTACAACATTAATCTCCATTATTCCTAGCAGTATACAACAATGTTACAATAAGGAAAATTTGAATCATGTGGATAAGATTCGAATCTACGAACTAAACTTGATTGACTGGCTAACTGAGAGTGTCTAAATCACTGCATGGGAGTCACTCGTCTAAATCAAGCTGTCTAAATTAGTCTGACAATCAGTTAAACTATTTAAACCAGTTAAACTAATTAAACCTGTTAAACTTTTTAAACCAGTTAAACTAATTAAATCAGTTAAACTGATGAGGTAGGTGGAAAAAGGTGCCACTTTCCCATGCATCCATGCAAAACTGGTGCTAGACTAATTGAGAGTGATCTAACTGAATGTAACTAAAGGTTGACTCAGCATAATTACCTACCTACCACAACCAACTGATGGAGGTTGCTGGTGGCACTCAGAGTAGTCTCCTATAATGTAGGGATTGGTCTCATAGGCACATAAACTCATGCATGAACATGCAATAAGTAGCAGTTCACCTCTATATGTGTTCCCCACACTCTAGACAATAATAATGTCTCCCTAAGTTAGACAAGATGGTCAAATAGACTATGTATGGACAAGGGAGGATTATATAATCCTAACATGTTCGATGATGATTATGATTATACATGCAAAGTAGTTTTACTACCAAGCAATTCACAACTTTCGTCTGTCTGTTTTCCTGAGGATGGAAAGTTGTCAACAAAGAGAGTCATGTGTCGAGCTGATTCCAGAGAGTCTTCCCAAATATGTTGACAAATTTGACATCTCTGTCGAAAATGATGGTCGTCGGAAGGCCATAGTGTTTCCATACATGTTCGAAGAAGAGTTGAGTAGTCTGTTGTGATGTCCTAGTCTTCTTGCATGTAATAAGAATAGCCATATTGGAATATCTATCGACTACTACTAAGACCATTTCATGCTGATATTTGGTAACAAGATATCCCGTCAGGTAGTCCATAGAAATAGATTCCCATGGTCGACTAGGAACCGACAAAGGCGTATACAATCCTTGTCGTCGATTCGACAGTTTAGAAATGGCACAAACCATGCATGATCAAATGTACATGTTGATTTCGGATTTAAGTTAAGGCCAATAAAAATACTTTTGGAGGATGGAAAAGTTCTTTGCTACTCCAAAATGTCTTGTAGTCTTGTTGTAGTGTGCATCCCAAATGAGCTTCTGTTGATGCTCACCTGTCGGTACACAAAGTTGTCCAAGATTGTATAGCAAGGTATCTTTCAGGAAGTAGTCGGTAGTAGACAACAGGTCAGTTTGAAGCTGTCAATAAATTATAGAAAAGTCAGAGTCTACTGAATATAATTGAGGCCAAGTAGTGGTGGCATAGCCCTACATACTCATCACTGTAAAAATTAGAGTAATGGGTGGTCGAATTAGACAATCGGCTGCGGCATTGGATTTACCTTTCTAATACTTAATTACTAACGAAAATTGTTGTAGGTAATTAATCTACTTGAGTTGTTGAATTGTTTGTAACTTCGACTGAGACGGGGCAAACTGTAAGGGCTTGTGGTCAGTAAGGATGATTGTTTCCTTCCCAATGATGTGATGTCTACATTGCTTGAGGGCTTACACAATGACATACAGTTCCTTTTCATACCTTGAATACCTCCTGACGATGTCGTTGAAAGTTTTGGAATGAAAAGTGACTGGGTGACTAGACTGAGTAATCATTACACCTAAAGCATAGTCTGATGCATCCGTCTCAATCTCAAAAGGATGATGCAAATCATGTAACACAAGTATTGGTGCAGCACAAAGCTTGTGTTTGAGCTGCTCAAAAGCTTATTGTTATGTCGGTGTCCATTTAAAGACAATTTTCTTATTTCCCTTCGTCAACTAATTCAAAGGCCATGCTATGTGACTGAAGTTGAGTATGAACCGTCGATAAAAAATTTCCAAACCAAAAAAACTTCTTAGTTCATGAATGTTTTGAGGAATAGGCCAATCTTTGAGGATTTGTACTTTGTCTGGATCAACGCGAATGCCTACAGAGTTAATTACATACCCCAAATATTTGATGTTGTTCATTGCAAATGAGCATTTTTCCATGTTCAAATAGTGTCGATGTTGTAACAATTACCTAATTCATAAAAAAAAAAATCTCATATTTGATTCACCGCTTGCATTCCAAATAATTACACCGATAGACATTTAGATATTATTTGAGATTTTGGACTTCCTTGAGTGGATCAACAAGATTAACCCGAGTGTAACAAGTGTATAGTTGGGATTCACTTCATGATCGTCGTATCTTGTTATACTTAAATGCATTTTTATTAAGATTTAAATAAGCTTCAATTAAGTGATATCCTGATAGACATTTGGATAATTTATCTCAGATTTTGGACTTCCTTGAGTGAATCAACAAGATTAACCCAAGTGTAACAAGTGTATAAGAGGTATTAAATTGATGGCCGTGGTATCTTGTTATGCTTAAATGCATCTTGATTAAGATTTAAATAAGCTTCAGTTAAACCATATCAATTTTTGGTTTTTTCATATCAGTTTTGTTTTTGTTTATTAAATAGTATTTGTTTTATATTTATATTAATTAGTTTAAGTTCATATTATACCATAAATGGATAACTATAATATCCAGAAATTAGCCTAATGTTTAGCCTTTGTTTAACCATTAATCATCTTTACAAAACTAAGTGGCTAGCTACAACTATCATTAACTCGTTACTTTTATTACATTTTTGCAATGCCACTTTGCTCTCATTCTTCTCGTGCAATATTGAGGGCTTCACATTTTTTTTATATGAGATCAGACCGAAGATGCTCGATGTACGCTCACTATATTTGAGCATTTTTTTCAAACTGCTGCTTGCTCTCATTCTTCTCATGTTGTATTGAGGCCTTTGTGATGCACGCTCCCTGCATATGCGAATTCTATCACCACCATCAGGTTATTTATACCTTAAGCTATTCCTACTTCCGCCACAGGATTACTTTCCGTAATCGCGGGGATAGCTCAGTTGGGAGAGCGTCAGACTGAAGATCTGAAGGTCGCGTGTTCGATCCACGCTCACCGCAATTCTTTATTCTTTTGTATATCTAAGATTTTAATGTTTAACTAGAATTTTGTCGAAAGCTCAACACATAAATACGGTAGGAGCATAAAAGAAGTTTGTATGTTGATTAGTTTTGATTAAATATAATTTAGTATGTTAAGTAGTTCAACACATAATACGGTAGGAGTGTAAAAAAAGTCTGTATCTTATCTTGGAGTTAAATATGATTTAGTAGGTTAAAACTATGAAATTACATTTATTTTTCAAACATGAATCAAGGTATGGTCATCTTATATCATCAAAACACAAAAGAGGCTCCACATGAGCATATCAAGCATTACATAGGGGCTCACAAAAGCATCATGTTAGTTACAAGAATTGAACCTCGATAGAAAGGGTAACAATCATTCCTCCCAAACACCCAAACTATATCAAATCTCAATTTTGAAAACATTTAATCCAAAGTTGATTCATTATTTAATCTACATCTTTTAAAGATTTTAAAATAGAATATGCATCTTCTACTAGTATTGATCATTCATCTTTTTATAATTATAAATATATGAAATTATATAGATATTTTTAACTAAACATAAATTAGTTTCCATAAAACAGTCCATCATAAATACTATTATTTTATTAATAAAAAATTATTTAAAAAAAATAAAAAAAACAATAAAATGGCCAAACAAACCAGACATACACATATTTTCAAAAAAAAATATTATACAAATATTCACCATAAGGAAAGAATACCCAGCTATATAATTTACAATCATAAGAAAAAAATAATATAAAATAAAAAATACACCATAAAAAAAGTTTTTTTTTCATTTTCTTTTAAATAAACCTAATTCAAAGGTTGGTCGATAAAGTTTCCAACCATGAGAAATGAGAAATGCATCATTTGACCTAGAACCATGTTTTTCTTGCAACATTTTGGATAGAAAAGCCTTTAATGTGAGTGATTTTTTCTTCTCTAAATAGCTAATTGGTGAGTGGAGTGAACTTACTTTTCAAACAGTAACTAGAGTTTTGAAATTATTTATTTAATGTTAAAGTTTTTCAATATTAATCTTAGAGATAATGAAGAAATAAATATAACAGTGTAGATCCATCTTAAAAGAGATTTATTAGAAGGTTAAGAGATCACATTTCTGAAAGTGCAAGCTTTTTTCAGAGTGAAGATGTCAAGGAAGTGTGTAATACAATGTTTATGTTTTAATTTATTTAATTTGTGTAATTATATATATATGCATTTCTAAATAATTTAAATTTAATTTGAGATGACATGTTATTTTTAATAATATTTTATTATTTTTTATAAATGACACGTGTCAAAACTAGGATGAGCACAAAAAGAGTTACACATCTCTCCCCTGGATTGTAGAATGCGCCTCTTCAGCTCAAATATGTTTTCTTGCTTATTTGTCGCCTCCTCAGCTCAACACTGTTTTCTTGCTTATTTGTCACCTTACACTTCCTTTCCCATTTCAAACAAAATATCATTTTGGTAAGTAATCTTGTCATTTGGCCTAGTGCTCAAAGAATATTCAAGAATCAAAGTTTTATTGTATGGATTTTAGGTATATTGTGGCAAATATGATATCACCTGTTTTTGTTTCAGTTTCCATATTTACCAACTTCCAAGGAAAAGTGGCCCTGTTGGACTTTCTTTTTATTTCATTAACGAGGTTCAAAACATGACTTTTATTTAAAGATTTTTTAAAAATGGTGTTATTAATAATAATGAATAAACTCTTATGAATTTTTCATAAGAAAATTTTGACAATTTATAAAAATGTAAATATTAATAATGATGACTTAATCTATATTTTTCAATAACAATTATTTATAAAAAGCAATGAACCATTATTTATATAAGTTTTGTAATTTTCTAAATAACTTAGACATGTTAATTTTTTTTTTTTTATTAATTGTTATTGAGGGGACATGGTACCGCAGTTACAGAAGGACACATCTCTCCATTTGAGCTGTAAAAAGCCCGTGAGAAAGCATCTCTAGACTAAACCACATAATATCAAGGTTGTTCTTTAAAAAGATAGAAAAAATAAATATACCGCATTGTATCAAAGTTGTTATTTAGAAAGATGTATTTAGCTATAGAGTTCATGTTCATGGAGGGAAGTTTGGGATGTGAAAATCCAATGCAAGAGGTGTCTTGTGCTTCTTCAAGCAACCAACAAACCTGCAAGTGTCTTTAACCTTTCCCCTTAGGGAGGGATCCTGATCTCCCTTATCCTCCAAACTTAGGCCTTTCTGCAGATCAGGGTTCTTTCCATATAAGAATTGGAACACAACTTTCCATTGAAGCAGGAGGGTGGTCAGGCAAGTCAGGAGATAGGCAGAAAACAACAGAGGGTATATTCATTGTGCACAATTGGCATGGTTAATCTGAAGCATGACTCTAACAGTTATGTAAAAGAAAAAACTCATATTTGATTCACTGTTTACATAGATGGTGTCAACTCGTTGATGTAGGTTCCATGACTTCTCGCTGTAGTGATTTTCGAGCAGGTCATAAGCTAAAACACCAGTGCAGGACTCATGTCATAAACTACAACGAGAAACCTGAGCTTAAAAAATATGTACGTTCAAGCCATCCAACGGACAAGTAGTGAAGTTAATCGTTGATTTTGTTGTTGGTCCGTTGGATGACTTGAACTTACATATTTGTTAAAGATGGCCGAGAAACCTGAGCTTAAAAAACGCTCGTGTGGCTCATTAAATGAGAGAAGCAATTTCATTCCAAACGCTGGCAAGATCTGTTGAAGCATTGGACTGGAAGACAGAAGCAGTTTCATTCCAAACGCTGGCAAGATCTGTTGAAGCATTGGACTGGAGGACAGAAGCAGTTTCATTCCAAACGCTGGCAAGATCTGTTGAAGGATTGGACTGGAGGACAGAAGCAGTTTCATTCCAAACGCTGGCAAGATCTGTTGAAGTATTGGACTGGAGGAAGCAAAGTATCTGTATGTGGTTGAGGCAGCTAAATTTTTTTTTCATAATCGTTGGCTACCTTGCCTGCACAGAATAGACCTGTAACAAGTTCACGTTCTTGACCGGAAGGAAGATGAAAAAATAAAAAGAATACAGTTATAACATAGACGCGCCAAGTAGGGGTCGAACCTGCGACTTTCTGCTTAGGAAACAGACGCTCTATCCACTGAGCTACAGGCGCAGCTATGATGACATTTTATCATTTTCTTATAAATACTTACTATTTATAGAAACAGTAAATAGAACTAGCGAATAACTCTTTCAAATAAATAGATATATACACACAACAAATAGATATATACACAAATCATTCAATACAATTAGCAAATAGATATACAACAAGGTGGACGTGTTTGAGTGTTTATCGGGCATGAGTAGAGATCATGTGGGCTTTTCCCACGCAGGTTCGAATCCTGCCGTGCACGTTCTATATCAGCTTCGGAATTTGATTGTGTATATAGTTTCAGCGTTTACTTGGCTTCCCTAGCTCTGGATGGCTTTATTACCGGAACTATAGCTTACAATAGCGGTGGCTTTCATAGCTCAGTCTGCTCGAGCAACCACCTTTTTAGTGAGTGGGAGGTCATGAGTTCAACTCTAATTAAAAGCCGCTGTTAATATTGTAATGCATAGTAATGACAACTAAGACGACAACAATGATGACTATTCAATTATTTAGCTTCATAGCAACCACCTTTTTAGTGAGTGGGAGGTCATGAGTTCAACTCTAATTAAAAGCGGCTGTTAATATTATAATGCATAGTAATGACAACTATGACAACAACAATGATGACTATTCAATTATTTAACTTCATACATGGGAGGTCATGAGTTCAACTCTAATTAAAAGCCGCTGTTAATATTGTAATGCATAGTAATGACAACTAAGACAACAACAATGATGACTATTCAATTATTTAGCTTCATAGCAACCACCTTTTTAGTGAGTGGGAGGTCATGAGTTCAACTCTAATTAAAAGCGGCTGTTAATATTATAATGCATAGTAATGACAACTATGACAACAACAATGATGACTATTCAATTATTTAGCTTCATACATAAAGCTTGTTAATATTGTAATGCATAGTAATGACAACAACAAGGATGGCTATTCAATTATTTAGCTTCATACATAAAGCTAAGATATAACTACTCACAAAATCCTCAACTATATTCAATAATATTGATTATCCCTTTCTTCTTCAATAAGATGAAGTTACCAGAAACAAAATGAAATTTTGATATGGGGGCACTTACTTTCTTCTCAAATAAGTTGAAGTCACTAAAATATAAATACTCACAAAATCCTCAACTATATTCAATAATCAATTCATTATCCCTTTCTTCTCCAAAGTCACTAGAAACAAAATGAAATTTTGATACGAGGCACATACTTTCTTCTCCAATAAGTTGAAGTCACTAGAAACAGAATGAAATTTTGATATGGGGCATTTATTTTTGTCTCTAGAAACAAAACTTGATGTGGGGCATTTCATCTCTGTTGCTTTGATTGACCAATTGACAAACCAATCAACCTCTTTAGTTGATTTTCAAGCTCAAGATACTGAAGTAGATGGAGGAAACTTGGAGGTAAAAAAGTCAGGTTGTGTGGCTTCAGGCAGGGGATAACAATACAAAAAAAATTCACAGCTTTTCTAATCAAAGACAACTGACAAAATGCCAAATGGGATATTAAGGGTGATCATGATGAGATTATTAGTGATAATAGATCTTTGAAGACTATTGTTATTTGACATTTCAAGCGCATTTAAAAAATTAACCATTCTAATTTAGAAATCCAGTGAAAGGTTATCATAAAATTTCCATTTTTTTTTAGTAGGGAAGAAAGTTAGTCTATCGTTGCACCTATTTTTGTGGACAAGGTTAAGTTGGTGCTATCAAAATTTACTAAAGATAAAAGTCCTCGCCTGGATGGGTGGACTATGGATTTCTATTTACATTTTGTTATCTACTGAGAAAGGATTTAACTAAGGTGGTGTATGAAACATTAAGAAGATTGGGGCAGGTTCCTGGCAGTTTGAATGTCACTTATATCACTCTTATTCCAGAGAAAAATAAGTCAAAGTCATATAATGATTATAGGCCCATATGATTGTGCACCCTTATTTCAAAGATAATCTCTACATAATTAAACCTGTATTGGGGAGGTATATTTCGAAGGAACAGTTTGGTTTTTTTCCAAGTAGGCAAAATTTGGATGTTTTAGGGATTGCTCAGGAGTGAATACACTGTAAAAAAAAATGTTTTTTATTCTTAAAATGGATATCATCAAGGCTTATGATACCGTTGATTGGACATATTTCAGATTCATTCTCATTCAGATTGGTCTTCCTCTTGAGGTCACAAAATGCATAATGGCCTACATTACTTGTGCTAAATTGTTTATTTTGATCAATGGATAACCTACTTCTTTTTTCAATGGAAATAGAGGACTTAGACAAGGTTGTCCATTTTTGCTATACTTATTTATTTTGGTTATTGAAGGCCTTAGTTGTCTTATCAATGCAGTTAAAGAGCATGGCTTGATTGAAGGAATCAAATTGGGTAGATCATCATTCTATATCACATCTTGCATTTGTGGACAATGTTTTTTTATTTGGGTATGGTTCTCATACATAATGGAAACATTTTCACTCTATTATTAATATATTTTGTGATGCCTCGGTATGGCTAACAGTTCCTAGAATTCTAATTTTGTTTATTTTTTTATGATCCGGACATTAGAGATAAAATTGCTTCCTTATTTCCTTATCAGATGTCATATTTAGATAGTGGTATCAAGTATCTTGGTTATATTATAAAACCAAATGGATATAAGAAAGAAGACTGGGGACATTTGATTTAGAAAGATCAGAGGAAAATTTTCTCTTGGTCATTTAGGTGGTTGTCGATTGGTGGGACACTAGTACTAGTGAGTGTTGTTCTTCAAAGTATTCATGTTTATTGGTTCTCTATGTTTATCATTCCGGATCCAATTGTTTTTGTGATCAGAAGGAAAATTTTCCACTTTTTATGGGTTGTCAGATTGGATATTTCAAAATATCATCTTCCTTCCTAGGAAAGAATTTCTAAGCCTAAGTATTTGGGGGGGTGGGGTATAAAAAACCCAAGTTGGTTTAATAGAGCTTTATGTGCTAAGAGTATGTAGCAGATTTTCTTCGACAAGGGTTAATGGGGAAAGATTGTTAAAATGAAGTATCTGAAGTGTTTTACTTTGATCCATTGGATTCGTTCTTTGGTTAAGAAATGCCATAATGCTTAAGATATATGGCATATTTTTATGAAGTCTTTTCATATTATCAATCATGCTCTCTAGTGGTTTGTTGGACGTGTCTCTCAAATTTTTCTTTGTATCAATCCTTTTATTGGATCATCTAATAACTATAAGCTTTCCAATGCTCTCATTGCATAATTACACCTAAGAAATATTTTGGTTCTTCAACAAGTAAAAAGATGTCAAGAGTTTGTAGACTCTTATTGGTTATCATCAAGGGACTTAAATCTTGTTGAAAACTATGTTGATGATTGGGATAGATTTGTAGTTATTTTGAACCAAGCTGGTATAGTTCTATCCAGTCATGATGATAAGCTAGTCTGGAATAATAATAAAGGGAATGGGTCTATTAGTGCTAAATAGGCTTACAATCTTATTATGGAAGATGGAGTTGAAGATAGATCAAGTTGGCGGTCTAAGGCATTATGGCAATGGAAATATCCATTAAAAATTAAATGTTTTGTTTGGTTATGTTTTCACAATAAGATTCTAACGTGGGATTCTCTATAAAAGAGGGGCATCAAAGAACCAAGCATTTGTATTTTATGCAAAAGTGATATATTATAGAATCAATGAATCATGTATTTTTGGTGATTGTTTTTTCTTTCGGGAAGTTTGGGATGAACTTGGAAATATTTTTCATTTATGTGACCCCTAGGACTGTCACTCCTTTGAAAATAATATGTTTCATTGGTACAGTAATCAGGTCAATTATAAGGAGTTGCCCCTTTTTACTATCTAGGAAGTGTGGAAGGTCTCATCTTCTAGGACATCAGACCTTGTGTTGTACATGTGACTACAAAAGTGGTTGCTTCATTTACAAAATGTTGCAAGGGTCATACTATTTTGGCTTCCAGGTCTGTTACTTTTCCTTTATTTGAATACAATCAACCTATTGGTCTTTTTGATGGGGCTAAACAACATGGGATGCCTGGTGCAAGTATGGTCATTTATCTTAGATGGAATCATATGTTTAAACTATGGATGGGAATTAGTAGTGGTACTAATACTAGGGCATAAATTCTTTCATTGTGGGGTTTCTCTGGTTTCCAAAAAGTCATGGTTTGTCCACTATTCATATTGGAGGGAATTCAAAAGCGATAATTGACCGGGTTGGAAAAGTCTCTTCTTTACACAGTTTGATTTTGAAGCATTTGATGGTCAAAGTAAGGATGTTGGTATTAGAATTTACTCGTACTTCATTTCAGCACATCTTTAGGGAATATAATGCCACAATGGATGAGATCTCCAAGAAAGCCATTGGTGACGTGGATGGTTAGATTTATTTTGAAGAATATCGAGATGGATAGTATTCTGGTCTCTGGTTTAATGAGCATATTTTGATGTTACTTGGTTGTTTCAATGCTTTGTGTGTAGACGGTCTTGTTTAAGTTTATAGTTTTGGGGTTTTTAGTTTATGTTAGGGTATATCACCCTATGTATTTTGAGATATTGGTCTTGGAGCAGTTGGTATGTTTATGATATTTTTTTTTAACAGAAATAGTAAAAGGAGGTAGTATTAAATAGGCTTTGCACAGCCATACATTACATAATATGTGAAAAATGAGAGTTCTTGCTGTTCAAAAAAGAGAAAACTAAAATCAGTCCAGAAGGGAGACCAAAGAACTCCACATAGAGTTTTTACATATATTCTATGGAGTGTGGTAGTATATACCCTAATAAACTGCTGATTAAGGAACATAAACTAAGAAAACCATTTAAATTTTTCCTGGGGGCTTCATTGGCTGCACTACCAACTCTTCCTCCATGGGTCGGACTGCTATAGGGGTTTCGCGGGCCTGGCTGACTTGATTCATGGTGACCAAACGCTGGAGGTCTTCTTGGATTCTGTCCACTTTGCCCATCATTTCCTTAAGATTCATTTTTGTATCATCAATCCTGGAGTCATGGTTGCTTATCTGGTAGGATGTATAGCTGGCCACCTCACCCATGCTCTTAACCTCTTAAGAAATTTCCTTATTATCCATGATACCAATGGCCATCATCTCATACAAATGCTTGAGTTTTTTCTTTAGGTCTGCAATCCCTACATTCTCATTCACCGGTTTCATTTTTCCTTCAAGCGCTATACTAGAGAAACTGAGATGGAGATTCTGAACAACACCTTCCAAATCTTGGGCCTGATATCCACAATAAAAATCACCAAGAACTGAGTTGAGGATGCTAACTTCTCGCAGGAGGGAGTTGCAGTCCTTCTTGCATCTACAGGAAAGGGTGCCTACTACACCAACCTTCCACCCAGAGCATTTACAACTGAGGGTCGTGATGCTACCTGCAATAAAAAACTCACCAACAGGAAGATTGAGCCCGAGACCCAAACTCAAATGCCACAGAGGACTGCCGGCATGGGGATAGCAATGATAGGAGTAGAAGGCAGTGAGAGCTAGCCTTTCTTTCACAAACACCTTGCAAAGAGGCAGAGACTCCCACGAAATCTCCTGCAGAACTCCCTCGTCTATGCCTGAAATTACATTGAGTCCTCTCCGGCGAGAATGCAAAACAAGCAAGGATCAGACCACTGCACGGAGAAGATGGGGGGTGAGAATGGAGTCTGGAGGGAGCCATATTACGAAGGTTGGCAGGACTTGATGCATGTGAACTGGAGCAGTAATTAAGCTGGAGCAGATAGGAGTTAAGGACGTCGGGGATCGAGGAGAGGGGGAGCCACGCGACGTAGGTATGGGAGACGGTAGGATAAACAGTGGATACGCTAGAACCTTCACTTATGACCTTGACATCGTAATATATGCAATGGGGATTAGACCCTTTGAGCCAAAGATGAGTGGCATCGAGATCACTGCTATGAGAATTTAAACCTTTAAACCATAAATTCATTAGGGTATAGGCTTAAGGGGGTTATCTAATCCATTGAGTTGGAAATTCCCTTGAGGTAGAGAGGCCCCCACATTTTCTAAGGCATCGGCGGCTACATTTTTTATGCGGGGGATATGGTAGAACTCATAGTGCATGGATAACAGAGGAGTAATTTTGTCATACAATCGACGGCATTTTATCGAACCATTGGTGTATCCATTAATCATTTTATATATGACATGTCTAGAGTCTCCAAATATCACAACCTTGCAAAGATCAGTGTCGGTGAGGATCGTCAATCCCTGGAGAAGAGCCATCAATCCAGCCTCATTATTGGTCCTGTAGCCTAACCCCCAAGCAAATGTTTGTTCAATTTTTCCTTCAGGATCAAAAAGTATGTTTATGATATTGGGTGACTATGTATGGTGGATTGGTGGTTGGTGTTTCATTCCATTGTGTTTTTTGAGAATGTTTTTGTGAAGATATCAATATAGTTTTCTTCTCTGGTTGATTATGTACCGCTTGATGCAAAGTTGATTCCATGGAATAACAAGTTGTGTTTTTTTTTGGTGTGAAAAAAAATTTGACCTTCAACTATCAATTGATTATTTCAACCAACACAAGTCTATGAAGTTTCAAGAAGTGAATATTTGTATAACCTTCCCCCAATAATTGTAGCTTCAGGGATCCCAAGCATAGCTTGAAGTTTCACAAAACTAGCTTTATCCAATGACTTCTTAAAGATAATAGTGATTTAATTGGTTTTCTTGCAATAAACATAAATATATAATAGTTTCTTATATCTTTTCAAATAATAGGCATGAAACTCAACATGCTTAATCTTACCGTCAACAACAAGTTTTTCAACTACTTGTACTTGACTTTGATTGTTATAATAAACAATAGCAAACTACTCAAAGGGAAATATAAGTTCACCCATTAGGTTGTGAATTCACATGGTCTTTACGACAACAATAATTGTAAATCTATATTCAACCTCAATGTTCAAAAGAGAGACAACTTCCTACCATCTCCACCTCCAACCCAATTCAAGTTAGTATAATTGACTAATTGATTCGTATTCTTAATGCAATACTTTTATACCAAGTAGTTTTGGTTTGTTTGTTTTTTTCAATGAATCTTGCATAAATTTGGAAACTATACTGAAAACAAAGGACAAGTTTATTGTGATTTAAACAAATAAGTTTACCAACAAGTTGTATATAAAGAGTAGCAACAACTTTTGGAGAATCCCACTTCTTAGTTAAGCTCACTTCCTACTGATATGGTGTAGCACACAACAATCCTTGACCTTGAGCCTTTGTGATATATTCAACACATTTTGGGTTGAGAAATAAAGACACATTCATATATTCACAAAACTTGAATGGCCAGAAAGAAATGCACCAAACTGAAATTAGTCATTTCAAATTTATCTTCTAAATATTTCTTCAAACCCAAAATTAGATTAGCACTACATCTAATAGCATTTGATTAAATTGTCAACATATAGTGAAACAATTAACGATATCATCTTTACCATGTAAAAATTGCATACTATGATATGATTTACGTCATTTGGAACCAAAATCAGGAAAGCAAAAGTTGATTTTCTCATACCACACCTTGGAGGCTTGTTTTAAACCACATATGGATTTGTTTAGTTGAGACATAACACTTCTATCCTTCTTAAAGTCCATGGATTTCTCCCTATAAATATCTTCAGTGAAATCACCATGTAAAAGAGCACTCTTGGCAACCATCCAATGTACATCCCATTTAAAACGAGCAACAAGTGCAAGTATAAGTCAAAAGGAGTTCATCTATTCAACAAGCGTAAAATTCATGGTGTAGTTGACACCTTTTTCCTAAGAAAATATTTTTTCTTCTAATTGATCTATATGCCTATCAACATCACCTTCATAAGTAGATTGAGTCTTATAGACCCATCAATATTTCACTACATTATTTCATTATGGTTGAGAAAGTAAGTCCCAAGCTTTTGTCTTCATCAATGAATTATAATTGTCAACCATATCATTCTCCCATACATGTTGGTCATGTGCATCATTCTAATGGATCGCTCCTTAACTTGATCTAGAAAAAAAATTATTAGAGAAGTATGTATGCCTACTAACCGAAGACAACATCCCTCATGCAAATAAATTTTTGTTTCATCAGGTCAAACAACCTATATGCCTTTAACTCATTAGATTATCCCACAAGCATACAAGCATGACTCTTTGTATTTGTCTTCTTTCTCTTATCAAATGGAATATGAGCCTAAGCTGTACATCCAAATGTTTGTACATGTACAAACAAGGGTTTCCTACTATTCCATTTATCAATATGGGTCATATCCCACATAGATTTGGTCAAAATCATGTTTAAAAGGTAGTTTAAGCAATAGCCAGTCTCTACCCAAAACCTAGTTGGCATACCTTTGGATTGAAGCAACACTATGTCATTTAGATGAAGGTTTGATTCTTCCTTTCAGTAGCACTATTCTTGTAAGGTTTGTAAGGTACAAATATCTAGCAGTAGATACCATGTTATGCCAAGTAGATTTTGGTCCTTACTGATATATTCTCCTCCATTTTTGTATCTTTAACATCTCACAAGAATATGGCATTACCTTTCAATAAATGTGCTAAATTCCCTAAAATTTTAAAGGACATGATCCTTATTCTTCAAAAAATATACCCAAGTACACGAACAAAAGTTATCAATGAAAGTCAAAATATACCTTGCACCTACTAACCATGGTTGGTTCATTGGACAAAGATCACTATAGATAAGTTCCATTTAAGTCTATTCACAACTTTCTTGTCTCAAATACAACCTAGTGATGCTTTTCAAGAACACACCCTTTATGTACACCATTAGAAGCCATTACCCATAGGTATTCCACTAACCATATTCAACTTCACTATCAATTTCATAGTTCAAAAATTCATATGTATAAGTTAATCATTCCAAATTCAGCTCCACTCATCAATCCTATATAAGAGTGTCGTTAGTCTTGGATCCTTCTTCAAGAAAAACATATAAGTTATGCGATGTATCCTTATGGTCGGGAATACTCTTAATAACAACAAACTATTACGCTAGAATTTAACATTTTTACAAGTATAGGTTAGGTAGGGTATAAACAACAAATTGGCAATCAAACTGTGTACATGATATACATCAATGTTCACACCATTCTAGCATTTACTATCCTGTCACTACTAGAAATGATAAGTGCATAATTATCTACAACAAATCTTTTTTCTTATGTATCTTCACTTCATGAAGAAAATAGAGAAGCATCCTTAGCCATAGGATGGGTACAACCGAAGTAGACCATCCACTCACTTTTATAAGTGTGAGCATGTGATGTCTGAAAAGTAATAATAGAGAAAGTGTATCCATATCCATTTCCTTTGGAAATTTGATGTTGCGGGTCATTCACTAACTAGTCAACACCTCATTTTCAAGTTTGTTAACCTTATCCTTGAGATGTTTAGTCTTCATCCATTAGTTATTCTCAACATGTCTTCTCTTTCCACACTAGTGATAGGTCTTCTTCCTCTTACCTTTCTTACTTGATGGATGATCACCATGCTTCTTTTAGTTAATATGGTCAACATAATCCTTATCACAATAACTTCCATGATCTTCCATTAATTTTACTCTAGACATCTTTCTCTTTAGTTTTGGAAACCCTAGCACTTAAGGAGATGGGCTTGTTGCTTAATCTCAGTTTACCTTCATTAAAAATATTTTCTCATGTTGTGCTTAGAAAACCATAGAAGTAATCAAAGTTATGGTCCTTACCATATTCTATACTATAATTTCAACCAACAATGTCAAATACAATATAGGGTGTCTTCATATTCATCAATAATCAATTCTATAAGATTATTATCTTTCTTCAAAAAAACATTTCCACAATAACCCAATTTCAAATGTAGCTTCATCACACAAGACAAATAATATTCAATCCTATCAAAGAAGAAAAGATGAAGAGAGATCGACTCTTTCTCAATTTGCATTGTGCAACTTATATCGATCTTGTCCAATACTGTGTTGGTTGGATTACACTTCGGTTATGTGTGTGTGTTTGTGTGTAGAGAGAGAGAGAGAGAGAGGATTAACAAAAAGTATTGGTTTGTTTTAATTTTGTGGGTCATGCTTAGGGTTCTCTTTCTGAATCAAGAAGTCTAGGCATGAATCCATCTTAACTCTTTAGGACAACAGGATCCCTTATAAATGATACTTAAATTTGTGCTTTGATGTGCATGATTTTTTAATCATAATTGGCTCAACATACGAAGGGGGATCCTAAATAAATTTATGTAACACCCTTAGTGCACTCATATGTGTTGTGTGTTGGAATAATTGATTTATCTTATTTCTAAAATCTAGAAGTGTGTCAAGTTTTTCTAGGGAGATAAGGAATGTAGGAAGATGTATATTTAAGTTAGTTACATTGTCGATGTCCATTATCTCTTTTTCCATGGATGGTATGGTATGAAATATCAAAGTGGTGTACCCACTTACTTCCAATTTCCATACTAATTCATTAGTAGTTGGTGCATAGAGAATGATATGATCAGAAGTAATCATAATAAATCCCTCTTCAAAAAATTTGTCACTGAAGGATAACAAATATTGTAGCAACCATCCCTCTTCAACAAACATACATGTCAACAAAACATTAATTCCCATAAAGATTACGAAAAACAACTAGAACTTCAAGCATATCCATCCATATTCATTACATATCTGCAATCTATGGAATAATTTCGTGGCACTGTAACCACAATTTGAGCCTTACGGGGTTCACTTAGTGAACCTTTGACATAACATGTGCATTCGTGTGATATTAAAGAATATAACTAATTTCAATATATATTAGAAAATTCCACCCAAAATTGTGTTCTTGACCCCCCCCCCCC
>LPNX010159718.1:595647-653598 GCA_001517045.1 Pseudotsuga menziesii
CCCCTAGTATAATGACATGATATACAATAACTTCTCTTTTTACTACACTAGTATGCCCATCAAGGTCTATTCCAATAAGATTGATAGGAAGATTTAACATTTTGGAAACCCTCCCATTTATCACTACCAAAGAAGAAATTGAAGAAGAAGACAACCCACTTGCTTTTTAGAATTATTTGGCCATGATTTGATTGATCTACCATTGGAGTCTCCTATTACACCCAATGAGGTTGTGTATTCCCTTCCCATGCTTCCAATTTTTACATACAAACACGTGAATAGTAACCATTATGCCCAATGATTCACTAAATGATTGTATAGCCTTGTTGGATTTGAAATTAAAACCATCCCATGGGCCCATGTCTGAGTGAAGTATGAATGGGTTTCACCATTTAAACTAATCCCATAAATCAACATTCCAAAACTACTAGACAAGTCAGCTAAAAAGGTGTGAATGGACTTCAATATCAAGAGACAAAATGACAAAGAAAAACTTGAGGCAAAAAGATTTAACTTATTTGAAAGGTTTCATATATGGAACAATCGTAATGGGAAAGTTCAAAGGAATAAATGTTTAGAAGAAAAATTCTCAATTAGAAAAACCTTCTAGATACAGGGGAGGCATCAATGTACAGAGAACCCGATAAAAAAGTAATCTCTAGGTCAAGTAATTAATGCATTGTGACCCGTATTGTTCAGTCGTAGATAAATTATGGTTAGCTTAAGTGGAAATAAAAGGAACGAGAACGTCTTGCCAATATGGAGCTGAATTTTGTTGATGCTAGGAATGGAACACTAAGATCCCTTCATTAGTGAGCATGTTCTAGATCGTTTGGCCTTGGAACAAGAATTCCTAGGATGAATAATTTCTTGTTGCATCATTATTTGACTCCAGAATATGCATGGCCTATTACACTATTGCCTACCTTCTGAAAAGTGGGGACATGTCTCGGACATGTAGTGTAATCCTACCACTCTAATCAATAAAAAATAGATGACATATGAGAGTTGTAATTATAAATTACGTAGAGGACCTTTTCCATTGATAGATATTCCCTCAAACTTCCTAAAACACATCAAGAAAGAGTTTTAATATTGGTAACCTTTAATTTGTGGGTATCTAGGAAGAATTTTATTTCATGTTTTACATTTTCAATCACAAACGAATATGAGATAGAAACCTTATTATCAATTCATAAAAATGCCAAATTCCAAATTTCAAACTTTACATCAAGCATTAGGAGACTTCACTTTACATGTAACTTAGTTTTCATTTGCCAATGTAGGTGATGGCATAAATGAAACCAATTTTTTATGCAAGATTTGTAATGTTGTGATTCTCCAATCAATCAAAGAGAATGCATGGATGGAGGAGATTTCAGTTATAGAATAATATTTAAGGCAAGGTCCTTGAACAACTTTTTATACAACTACAATGCAATGATATTCAAGGAGGCCTTGACGACAAGTTTCTATGAGATTTAGGGGGGATTATGATGAGTACATATTATTCTGTGGTTTAGGGAGAATGAATAGATACTTACTATAGAGTTTCATGGATGTCTAAACAACATTAATCACTCCCATATTTCCTCACTATGTAGAACATTTTGGAAAGAATTTTTGAAGGATTATTTGCAATTAGAATGGGGTGGAAAACTACAAATTCACTTGATCTTACCCTTCAACAATACACTATTTATTTACAAGATATAATTATTTCCATCGAGAAAATTATTCAAAAGCACACATTTTCTCTGGAGTTGCACTAGTGAGTCTTCAGTGGCAATTATTCCACAGTTAGTCATTTCTAGAGTCAGTCTGAAGTCAGGGATTCGAATCACTCCTAGAGGATTTGAATTCCCTCTTTTGTATGATGGATTTATTACATACAAATTAATGATTATTCAGCCAAGTTTATGATGTCAATTTTTTTCCTCTTGTCTAATGAATTTCACAATGTTTGTTTAACAATTCTAACCACTAAAAGTATTCCTCCTTTGTTCGTATTTCACTGTGAAGTTCAATATATCCTAAAGATATTGTGGAATTAACCATTTTACATGGTACCATAGCTCTATAGAGTTGGTTTACCTTCTGTTAAGATTGAAAATTGTTCCTACCTTTGATGTGTTGTTTTTCAAAGATTTATTTCCTATTTACTTTACATTTTTTAGTTTGGTTTAATTTTAATAATGTTTAATGCATTTTATTTGGTTTTATAGGTTTTAGATGCTTTATTTTATTTTATTAGGTTTTCTTTGGGCTTACTAAGTATTATATATCCTTTGAAGTCTGAAAATACTCATATTAAAGTCTATTCCAAGGTTTATATTTAAGCTCTAACCTTTTCCTTTGAGGTGTTTGTCAAATTTTTCATGAGAACATTCCTGTAGAGTAAAATTCAGGGTTATTGCAATAAGGCACTACAGGAATCCCGGATTATTGGGAAGAGTGGTGGTTGATCATGATCGTTGTGGCTGAATACAGATGAATATAAAGGAATTTTTTTAGCCACCTGTCGAAGACATCATGACACATGTCCATAGTTCGAGTTCCTAATCATGACAAATTTATGAAGAGGTGTATGGATCATTGAGAAAATCGTGGACTGGCACGTTTTCATGGTGTACAGATTGTTGAGAAAATCATGGCCTTGATTGCCACGATTTCGTTATGGTTATGAGTTTACTGATGCAGGGAAGGAGGCCGAAAATATTTGAAGCTTCCTAAAAAATATACAAGCCAAGTTACAGTGCAAAAAATGAAGAAGAGTGGAAAGACTATTAGGTATGAACCTACTGATACGAGTTGGGAAAATGATTTTCCAGAATGTGCAGCATTATTTCAAAGGGTGGGCTGGTTCAATTTCTTTGAAAAGATCACAGGTTTCAACCCAGAGGTCTCATATCATTTTGCCCAGAATTTTATTATAAAGGATATTGTAATATTCGATACCCTTAAGTTTAAATTAATAGAAGAATTAATTGCTGAAGTTACAGGTGTTTCAAGAGAGGGAGAATTATGGTTTAAAAATATCCATTAATTCAACTTTGACGCAAAGGACTGCTACTAGAGATTGAAGCCCTAGATTGGGGAAAAGGAGTTCATTTGGACAAATTCAAACATGAATGAAAGGAAGCTAATGGGATTGTGCAGAGCTATGTTACATGTGAAGGAAGGTTTGTTGTAGTCTTTAAATATCATATTAGGTTTTTACAACATCTAACCAACATAAAAAAAATGGATTTCCCTTTTTCCTTTTAAAGAGTCTCCAAAAGATGTCTAACAGAATTAAGGGGCATATTGACCATACACAGTAGTCGGTCTTTCACCATGGATTGATAAAGTTAATTATTTGCACAGTATTGCAGAGGAAGAATAAGAGTTGGGACCATTTCCTATTTTGGTCAAGCTTTATTACTGAACAAGAGGACCAAGTAAAGAAAAGCCTGATGAATAAGCAATTTGGTTTTTTTAAGAGGTTCAAGCAAGAGTTAATTGATGATCTAGTACAGGATAATGTTCAAGAGAATAGTTCAGGACAGGAATTCAAAGAACCTGTGGATAAAGATGAAAGAGAAAAAAACTCGATGGTGACCAGTTGCAAGTTTTGGAGAAACAGGAAAGGGAAAAAATAACTGTTTCAAATCATGAAGAAGATGTGAGTTTGATAGAGAAAAAACAAAGTTCTACTTGTATACAAAAAAGCTCAACCAAATTTTTTGTTGAATCTGATTTAAAAGATAAAGTTTTGCAAGGTTAAAAACTTAAAGGTAAGGAAAAAGCTCTTTTACAGATGAGAGAATTGAAGTGGAGGCCCAAGACCAGGGCTAAAAACAAACTCAAGTTAAATATGAAGAGGATCTTGAACCCTAAATTGAAGAATGAAAATATTACAATGATCGAGGATTCTTCAACTGACGGGGATATGGAGAGTGAAAAAGGTTTAATCTCTTAACAAGTCTACATTGAGGAAGAGCATTTGCTTTCATTAGAACCGGTGCAAGGAGAACATAAAGCTTCAGAAAGGGAAACTACTTTCAATATTGAACATGGTATGTCTTCAAAATTTCCTTTTGTACAAGAAATAGTGAAAGATGGGAAAGAAGATGAATTGATTTTTAAGAATTTTGACATCCCCTGGTTCTCAAATCAAGGTTCTACATTACAGGGAAAATGGAATATAGACTCATAAATTGAGAACCTTAAGAAAACTCTGGAACAACACAAACCTCATATTTGTTTTCTAAATGAGACTAATGATATATTGGTTATGACAAACAAAAGACTAAGAGAATATTTGGATGAAAACAACACACACTATCAAGAGCTGATAGTTGTGTCCAAAGAGGCGTTGAAGAGAAAAAGGGAGATTCAGATTTAGGCTGAAGGTTTAAACCAAAAATTTCAAAATCTAAGCCAACAAAATGAAGTGTTATTAAAGAGAATCAAAATTCTAGAGACAGAGCAGGAGCGAAGTAAGAAGCAATCTCATGCCTTGGAGGGGGTTGCTATGTTGGCTAAAGCTGCTAAGAATTTATGAATGCTTTCTAGTGGCCAGGTGTCAAGTAGTTTAGTTTTTTATAGTTAATAGTTTTGTTATTTTGGAAAATACAACCAGTTTTGTAACTATTTCGAATTCAAACCTAAAAGTTAGTTATGACAGTTATGAAACTACTTAGTTGGAAAAGGATAAAAGTAGGAAAGGAAATGAAAGTAGGGTTCGAATTTTGTTCAAGAAGGGGCTTTAGAGCTGGATGTATGTGAAGCTAAGACTCATGACTCTCATGTAAGTTTGAAGACTAATAATAATATATACATACTTATAAGCTATTTTTTATCTTCCATGTTGGTTTTATTTATGGTCTGTTTGGCCACTCAATGTATAATTTCACTTCTTGATTAATGTATTTTCTCATGCAAGTGCTTATATGTTGTGGATGAAATCAGTGTTCTATTTATAATGCTTATGGTTTATATTTTATGTGTTTGAATCCTAGTCCTTCATTTTAGTTCATGATTCAGTACTTGTGTTAGCTTGTTGATGATTTACCTTCTTGATTAATAAACTTTCAAACCAAAATCATAAAAACCAGTTTCATTTTGCTTTTATTTTTGAGATTGTTCTAGCTAGCTCCTGTAGTAGTCTAGGAACAATTTCTAGCACAAACATCTTCAAATTGAGAGTTATATGTAGGTTAATTGAAGAATTCAGCAAAATTGTGTTGCTCTTAAAGCTACAAAATGGAGAATTCAATTGTTTTGACACCAAGGATCCTCACACCTTTCAATTGCATGGATTGGACAGGAGATATGAAAATTGTGTTTTGCAACAAGGGTTTATATAGGGTCACTATGGGTAAGGAGGTCGAAACCCAACAACCTTTAGATAAATAGAAGTACCTAAACAAATTGAATGAATCCTTTGGTTTCATATGTATTCATATCTCCAGGGAGTTGGTCTCTAACCTTGATGGATTAAAAACACCAAGGGAAGTATGGTTGAATATCAAAACAATTTTGGACAAGAAGGATGATCTGAGAGGTCACATTTTGGAGAATGAGTTGATTGGTATTCAACCCAACAGTTTCGAAACCATCTAGCAGTTCTTCTCCAAATTCAAGTCTTTGGTCATGCAGTGCAAGCAATGTGGAATTAACAAGAAGGATGAGAAGATGGTGCTCTCCATTTTGAGCAAGATTGGCCCTGAACTTTCAGTGTTTGTGTCCACCTTCCACTCTGGGATATTGAAAACCCCAAATTGGTGAATTCCCTCACTTGATGCATTCAATGAATACCTCATTCAAGAACAAGATAAGTTGATCAAGATGAGTGTCCTAAAACCCTCCAAGAATCAATATCTTCTTGCAAGGGAGACCAATAATATGCAAGTTAAAGGGAAACAGAAGGGGAAGGACAAGAAGTAAACTGAAACCAAACCAAAGGAGAAGCAAAATCCTTCAGATGGAGCATCAGTTTCTAGGAAGGATAAGTAGAAGAGGGTTGAAAAGAACACGTGTATGTATTGCAAGAGAGGAAACCATCCAGAGAACCTATGTATGAAGAAAAATATAGATAAGATGTCAAGACTTATTGAGCAAAATAATATTTCCCTCCCAAAAGGTGTAAGGAAGACTGATTCTGGAAGCAATATTGAAGATCATGAGAGATGCCATCCACTGAAGGCTAGATTCTCATAATCACAATATTTCCTCATTGATTCAAGAGCCTCCAAGCACATGGTTGCCTCCAATGAATCATTATCTTCTTTAGATCTAACTAGTGGTCCTAGCATACACATGGGAGATGACTCTTAAATCCCATTTGTTGGGAAGGGTTCAGATTAATTTGAGCATGTAGTTTTCAATAATGTCTTGCATGTTCCCTCCTTAGTAGCAAATTTATTATTATTTTATTAGATGGCCCATATTGGTTTACCAAAGTGAGTTTTATTTGAACCTAAGACAATTGATATCTTAGATATCTCTACTAAGATGTTGATAGAAAAAGGTGTTGCAAACCATGCCTATAAGGCATATGAGTTCTCACATTTTTTGGCATACATCAAAGTGCCCTATTAACCCATGCTAATGAGACAAGAAAAATCTGGAATGAGAGATTCAACCATCTAAACTTCAAGTACCTCCAAGAGTTGCACAATGAAGAAATGGTTGAGGAATTTCCTCTGATCAAGTCCTCCCATGTGTATGTAATGGTAAGTTGGTAGGAAATCACCTAGAGTGAAGGTATGATGTTGGGAAGGCAATAAGATATTCCTCTACACTTTATTTGATACATAGCGATGTCTTTGGACCAATGCCTACAACATATATGAATGGACACGAATACTTTGTGACCTTAGTTGATGACTACTCCGGGTATTATTTGATCTACTTTATTAAGCATAAGTCTGAGGTGTTTGAGACTTTCAAAGTTTTCAAAGCCTTAGTTGAGAACACTATTGGGAACATGATCAAAGCACTCAAATTAGACAATGGAGGAGAGTACATCAAAAGAGAGTTTCAACAACTGTGTGCTATAGAAGATATTTAGATACAACATTTAGTCCCATACACACCACAACAAAATGATGTAGCTGAGAGGAAGAACCGATCATTGAAAGATATGGCTACCTTTCTTCTTGAAGCAAAGGATCTTCCACCATATATATGGGTTGGAGCAGTGAACTGTGCTATGTACATACATAACATAGTACCTCACAATTTAGTGGCTGGGGTCACTCCATTGGAAGCACTAATGGGACATAAGAATAATGTCTCACATCTAATGGTTTTTGGCTCCAAAGCATTCACCAGATTCCCATATGACAAGAGGAAATCCTTGCAACCCCAAAGTAGTGAATGCATTCTGCTAGGATATGCAGATGATGCAAAATATTACAAGTTTATGGAGATCTCAACCAAAAGATGCTTCATAGAGCAGAGTGTCCAATTCAATGAAGATCCATTGCATGATCTACAACCAATTGAAGAGGAAGGTATAAATGCTCAACCTATATCATTTGCATATGATGATGTTTCTATTGATGTTTCAGATTCAGAATCCGAATATGAGGACCAAGAGGAACCCAATATTGATATTGTGAATGAAGATCAAGCATATCCAAATCCAGATCTAGCTCCTGCTCCCAATCCAAGGCCTAAATGAACTCAAAAACTCATTGAATTTGTTGGGAACAATGTTGGTGATCCATCTGATAGAAGGAGAACCATATCTCAATTTCAAGATGAGAACCTTGTGATATGTCATACAAATCCACTTATCCTAGAGAGGTGCTACATGATGTTGGGGTATGATCCACAGTACTACAAAGAGGATTTCCATGATCCAAGAGGGAATACAGCCATGAATGATGAATATGATTCACTACAGAACAATAAAATATGGGATCATGTCTCCTTGACTTCAGGGAGAAACCTTGTCTAGTGCAAATGGATCTACAAAACCAAACTAGCATCAATTGGATCTACTACCAAGTACAAGGTTCAACTAGCTGCAAAGGGGTATTCACAAGTTCGTGGGTTGGACTACAATCAAACATTATCCCTTGTTGCAAGAATAGATTCCATATGGCTGGTTTTGACCATTGCAACTTCAAAGAAATGAGAGGTACATCACATGGATGTGAAGAGTGCCTCCCTCCATGCTGACTTGGAAGAAGAGATATACATGAGACAGTGTGAGGTGTACACCGAAGGTTCCTCTTTGGTATGCAGACTAAGGAAATATATGTATGGGATCAAGCAAGCCCCAAGGGAATGGTATGCCAAAATGGATGCCTTCTTACTGTCACAGAAGTTCAAAAGGTGCACATCTAATTGCAATGTCTACATGCAGTAGAAGGGAGGTTGATTATTATTGAATGTATTGTATGTGGATGACTTTCTCATCACTGATGGTTCACCTGTTGGATTGAGGGACACCAAGTCATTCTTGAAAAAGTATTTCTCCATGATAGATCTAGGGTTGTTGATGTTGTTTATTGGCCTTGAAGTGAATAAAAAACATTTGGGAATAATGATTTCTCAGTCCAGATTCATAGGTGATTTGTTGAAGAGGTTCCATATGACTGATTGGAAAGAAACATCCTTCCCTTCCTATTTTCCATCATATTGGAAGAAGGTGGTTCTAGAATCTACACCCCTAGTTGATAGCACTCTCTATAGACAGCTGATTGGTAGCTTATTGTACCTTTCTCATTAAAGACCAAACATGTGGTATGTTGTCAGAGTTATTTCTAGGTTCATGCAGGAGCCACATGAGTTGCATTGGAAGATAACAAAGTACATCCTGCACTATGTGCAGGGTACCAAAGAGTTTGGGATTCACTATTCTACTGGTGATCACCTATATTTGGTTGGTTTTACTGACTCATACTAGGTTGGAGACAATACTGATATGGAATCTACTTCAAGGTTTGTGCTCATGTTGGGATTATGACCAATCTATTGGTCAAGCAATAAGTAAGCATCTCTTGGTCTCTCTTCAAGTGAAGAAGAGTATCGGGGGGTTATGAATGCAGTTATTCAAGCAGTTTGGCTATATGGGATTCTGAGAGAGTTTGGCATTTGTACTTCTCATTCAATAGTCATTTTCTATGATAATCAAAGTGCAATTAAAATTTCCAATGATCTAGTACAAAATCAATGGACCAAAGACATAGAACTCCATATACATTATATTTGGGAACTAGTGCATAGTAAGACTATCATTCTGCATTATTTCCCTGCATAAGATCTGTTAGGATTATTAATCCTCCCTTGTCCAATTTGGTCATATGTCTAAATCGGGAGTCCATCCAGTCTATTTATAGTCATTAACACCATTGGGTCCACTTGGCCTAATTGGGGCACATGTTTCAGTTACTAAAGTGTGGGGAACACTAATTGAGTCTCACTGCCACTAATTGCACTTGATTGCATCAGTTTAGGAGAATCCTAGACCAATCCCTACAATTTAGGAGCCACTGGGAGTGCCGAAACCAACCAAGGTCACTTTAGTTCAGTTGATGACTGGTTAAGCTAAGTTAGGAGTCAATTACATTCAATTCTAGTCCTCTACATTTAGTTAGCGCTAGGTTTACTTGACTGAACTCAAGAGGGGCACATTTCTCACCTACCACAATCAGTTAGCCTTAGTCAACACTGAATGTAACACTTGAGTTATGTTTTATAACTCCGATGAACTCTGGTTATGGTTTAGACAAGGTCAGTTAACTACTGAGTCCTCCGATAGTGATTTAGATAAGGTCTTAGTTACCTACAGTCAAGTAGAGTCTAATCAATTCGAATTTCCTAATGTGGATTTGAATTGCTTGTGGCTATTAAAGCCATTGTATTTCATTATAATTATCTATCTAATTACTCTTTGATTAATGAAAAGCATTCACAGCTGCAAGCCATTTTTGCACTGTTTCATTCTTCAATAAATGAGTAAATTGTGTGATCTATCATGTGAGTTGTGTGTTTTTCCACAGATCTATGTGCTCAATTTAATATGGTATCAGAGCCTCGACGGAAAAGGCACTTCTCCTCCTCAGATCTCTTACTGGATCATTTTTTGAGCAAAATTGCTCCTTCCAGCACTGCACCAGAAGCGGAGAATTTACCACTTAATACCCCAAGCAAAGGAATTGTTGATCAATATTGCTTGATTAACTAAGCTGGGTGTGAAGAAAATTCCAAAAGTGCAGACTATCCGACCTTACGGTGTCCTTTTTTTTGTTTTTGCAGGTACAACTTCGAAATGAATTCATCAGTTCCTCTTCTGACCCAATCCTCAGACTATTATGAATGGAAGGTGAAGATGATTATATTTCTGAAAAGACAAGATCTCCTTTGGGTGTCTAATGGAATCGGTAGAAAGTATTTTGAGAGTGAAAATGACTAGCTAAATCTAAAGGATGCAGCTTTTGAAATAATGAAACTGGCTCTTTCTCCCAGCTTGCACTACCTCAGTAGATCTATTAAAGATCCACAGGAACTCTGGACAAGATTGGACAGAACCTTTGGAATGATTGATGAGGATTATAATAGCACTTTGGAGAGCACATCCAGCACCATAAGCATCCTTGATCCAAAAATATCTTCCTCCACTCTCTCTAATGAAGTTGTTCAAAATGAAGAAGAAGCAAAAGCTTCTACACAGTCAATTCGAATTGAAGACAATCTCCATGCAGTGACTCCTTCTCCTGATGCTCCGGAAGTTCATGAGATCTCTAATATCTCATCTTCTCATATTGTTGAAGCAGAAGAAGACATTCGAATCTCTGATATTGAAGAAAAATTCTGCTGCACTTCCATGCAAACATTCACCAGTGATTTTCCTTTGAATTATGTGCAAAATTTACCAGTAATTGCTTCCGAAAGTGAAGAGAAATTCAATTTTTCTCCCTCTAATGTTGCTAATGGTGTGCAAATATGTGATACCTTGGATATTTTGGAAGAAATATCAGATTACCAGAGTGATCCATTCACTCCCCATGATCTAGATTTTTCAGCAAATTCCTGTACGATTGCATGCACCAAAATTCAGAATTTTGAAGAAGAAGAAAGCTGTGCATCCACCGTTTCAGTTAACCATTTATTTGAATATAATATTAACCTTATTGGATCTGATATGATATTATTTAGATATTATCTGATATTTCTTCATTTAATATATCAAATTCATAATCTTTCAGAACCGCTTGTAGCTGTTCTCATCAATGGTGTGAAGAAACAAGTACCGCAAGTCTCCTACAAAATTGCTGCTGGGGATTTGATTCCATTTCACAGTTTTGGATCTATTTTGAACCTGTTTAGATCTGATTTAATTTCTCATCTGATATTATTTGGTTCATATTTTAAAATTCAAAATCTTTCAGTCATGCTTGTAGCTGCTCTCACCAATTTCGGTGTGAAAAATCAAGTACCGCACTTTCTCTTCAAAATTGCTGATGGGGATTTGGTGTTAGTTTCCTCATATGAGGTTGCTGATATTTTATTATGTGACTCATTATCTATTTCAGAAGCTATATCAGACTATGGAGCTCAAGCATTCTCCCTCAACAGTCCCGGTGCTTCTCTACCATTGATCACATCCTCATCTCCTCACAGAACTAGTAAAGAGGAATATTTTCTACATCCGCCTGGACACTTGCTCTTAACACTTGGGGCTGTTCTTAACACTCATGTTCTTTTGTTAATGGATGCAACATATCAGTTTCTTGAGTGTTCCTCACATGTTATGAATCCTCAAGAACCTTTTCTCACTTATCAGTTGACTTCAGTTTCTCTACATGGGGCCAATCTTCATCCGGCAGCTATCTATATTTCTGATTTAGTTGAGCATATCATTCTTCTTCCAAAGAGGAAGGTTCCTCTAGACATAATGATGGAGAGGTTCACATTCCAGGCCCCAGGATACTTGTGCACAGAAGAACCTGATTGATCCTAATTCTACCTGCTTAATTAGAGGGGGGGATTTTTTCCCATGTGGTTTTTTCCCCAACACCTTGTTTTTTAGTAGTTACTTTACTTTACTTGATGTAACGGGTGACCTATGGTTTTAGTTACCAGGGCCCACAGATTTTCCAAGTTAGCATTCAAGGGGGGTGTTAGGATTATTAATCCTCCCTTGTCCAAATTGGTCATATGTCTAAATCGGGAGTCATGTCTAAATTGGGAGTCCATCCAGTCTATTTATAGTCATTAACACCATTGGGTCCACTTGGTCTAATTGGGGCACATGTTTCAGTTACTAAAGTGTGGGGAACACTAATTGAGGCTCATTGCCACTGATTGCACTTGATTGCATCAATTTAGGAGCCTCTAGACCAATCCCTACAATTTAGGAGCCACTGGGAGTGCCGAAACCAACCAAGGTCAGTTCAGTTCAGTTGATGACTGGTTAAGCTAAGTTAGGAGTCAGTTACATCCAATTCTAGTCCTCTACATTCGGTTAGCGCTAGGTTTACTTGACTGAACTCAGGAGTGGGGCATTTGTCACCTACCATAGTCAGTTAGCCTTAGTCAACACTGAATGTAACACTTGAGTTGTGTTTTAGAACTCCGATGAACTCCAGTTATGGTTTAGACAAGGTCAGTTAACTACCGAGTCCTCCGATAGTGATTTAGACAAGGTCTTAGTTACCTACAATCAAGTAGAGTCTAATCAATTCGAATTTCCTCATGTGGATTCAAATTGCTTATGGCTATTAAAGCCATTATACTTCATTGTAATTATCTATCTAATTATTCTTTGATTAATGAAAAGCATTCACAGCTGCAAGCCATTTTTGCACTGTTTCATTCTTCAATAGCTGAGTAAATTGTGTGATCTATCATGTGAGTTTTGTGTTTGTCCACAGATCAATGTGCTCAATTTAATAGAATCAAGTTCCAGACATATTTACAAAATATTTTACTGAGAAGAGATTTGTTTATCTCGGGTCTCTTCTTGGTGTGAAGGTTTGATTCAACTTTTAGTTCCTGGTCTATTATTCATTTTAAGGGGGGTTTTCCCATGAGGTTTTCTGTGTTTCCTCGGTTTATTGAGTAGTTACTTTTTCATTATATTGTATGGGTTACCTTTGTCATAGTTGTCAGGGCCTAGGTTGTCCAAGTTTGGATTAAAGGGGGGTGTTAGGATTATTGCAATCCTACCTTGTCCACCATAGTATAAATGTCATTTTCCTAGATTAGGATGTCATTATCACTTTCATTAGTGTAAGGAGATATCTTATGGGGCCCACTAGCCACTTGAAGCGCCCTCATGCATCAATCTAGGATCTCCATAGATCAATATCGATATTTTAGGAGATCACTCTGAGTTACAAGAGTCCCACCATTAATTCACCCTAGTCATTGTTGAGTTATGCTCCAATGGGACACATTCAGTTCACTCTCAGTTAGCCTAACACCTCTTTTCCATGATTTATGGAGATGGGTGCCTTTGCTCACCTACCTTGGTCAATTAACTAACTGTGAGGTGTTTCAGTTATCCAGAGTTGCACTAGTGAGTCTTCAGTGGTGATTATTCCAGAATCCACACTTAGTCATGTATGGATTCAGTGTGGGATCCAATATTCGAATCACTCTTACAGGATTCAATTTCCCTCTTTTGTATGATGGATGTATTACATATAGATTAATCATTATTCAGTTAAGTTTATGTTTTCAATTGTTTCCTCTTGTCTAATGAATTTCACTATGCATGTTTAACAATTCTAAAGACTGAAATTATTCCTCTTTCATTCTTCTTTTACTGCGAAGTTCAATATAGCCTGGATATCTTGCGGAATTGATAATTTTACTCAACCCAGGTGGGGGTAGATATACATTTACTTGATGTGTATCTTCATGCAATGCTCCTACCAACACATAAGAGGTCCAACTACACACACTAGCTTTGTTTGATCTTAACCCTGAATCTACTAAGTGTTAAAATATTAAAACCTTAATCTTTTTTCCCCTTTCAATACTTAATATTTCTAATATTACAATGGATTTGTGCTAGTTTATGTTAATTTATATGCTAAAAATACCCATAGAGTAGCATTTCAAATCATATCCACATTATTTTCCTCGATCACAGTAATTCAAACAAATATTTATATTAAAATATTTAAAAATAGACATTATAATATTTATTTTCCATAACCATTCTATGGAAAATGTTTTAAGACATAAAATCTCAATATAGGCCGTAGGCCAAAATAGTTGTCTTAATAAAAAAATTGAGTCCATTAAAAAGGAGATACAGTGAAGAGCCTTCAATACACCAAGAAAATCTCTTGATATTAAGGTATGATCATTGATCGACTGGGAATTACATAACTAATCTACAACATTGCCATGTTCAAATACTAATCTTTCCCACATCCCAGTGCCTAGAAAAATCATTAGAAATCCTAAAAAATGTTGAATATGTGTTGTCATTGATGTCAAAGGATCAAAGATCAGATCGATCAGAAGTCAATTCATTGATGTCAAAGGATCAAAGATCAATTGGATCATGTTGAATATGTGATGTCAAAAGGATTAAAGACCAAATAGATCAGAAGTCAATTCAAAGATGCCAAAGGATAAAAAATAGATGGACTAGAAGTCAAAAGAATCAGATGGAATTGCTAAAAGATTTCCTCTCACACAACCAACTTGAAATACATATGGGAAATTGTGGAAGTCACATGAAAGAAATTATCCCACCATGGAATTGGTTTCAAATGCACACATAATCATAAATATAGAAGAACATTGAAAATTGAACAGATGTGCAAATACCATTTTTGTGACTTATGAACAAAGAGAAACAAAAATGTGTGTAAAAGTCCCACAAACAATATTGTATGTGGTACAAATATTTGTAAAGAAACATAAATAATAAACCGATGTGTGCAAAAGTCCCACAAGGATGTTGGAATATGTGTATCATACACTACACAAGGTTGAATTGCAGAAAGTGGAACGCTGACACAGATCCCTACTTGTTGAAAACACAATCCATTGGAGCATTATCCGAAGCTAAGGGACTTCACCAAGTGGACAAATCTCTTGATTCAATAAGATTATAAATAAGAAAGAGATGGATGAAGTGAAGTAAGCTTGTAAAAAATGAAGATCTGAAACAACTATTTGACAAGCTTCAAAATTTCTTTAGGGTATCAATGACTTGGTGATCATAGAGAGTATCTTTATGTAGTGGAGCCGTGGTGCGCAAATTTAGTCAGTGTTGAACAACGAATAAGTGTGCTAGAATAAAAGGATACCCATATATTGGATTTGCGAAAATGTTGCTCAGTAAAGACGCAGATCATGTTGCAACAAGTGTGACTAATCCAAATATTGTATTAAGATGCAGAACACATATCAACTAAAAGGGCACAGACGTAGTATAAATCACACATCATATCTTGGGCAAATGTCTGTTCAAATGCAAAAAATCAAACACACTTCAAACAAGTTACAACATGTGTGGATTGTGAAGATAAGGTATTTTCTCTATTTGCAATTTTTATATACAATCATATTTCATATCAGGGTTACATCCTCCTTCTAGTCAGTGATGGAGAATACAATCAGGGTGTAGCAGTGTCCTTTCTGTTGTTGTAGATAAAAATCAAGGGGTTGTAGCCTCCTTCCAATCAGTGTTGAATAACAAACGGAAGTTGGTACTTCCACAACTGGAGAGCATATTTTTCCATAGGTCAAAACTTGATGACACAAGTCGCAGTTTGTGTAATCAGATTGATATATGTTCAGGTCTACACCTGAATATCATGAGTTGATTCTTACACGAATTGAAGTTGTTGTAGGTTGGTGCCAATAACCATCAAATTGTACTTGGTATCAATTCAACACTTGAAATGAGTGGGGGCTCATGTTTGGAGACTGTAATTTCCCGTTGATGCAATTACACACATATATTTATAGATATACAATTGTTCTCAAGTATTTGTGTGTTGTTTTGATTATTCTTGTGGATGCTGGAAAGGTTTTAAATTTGCAAAAAATATGCATAATTTAATTTTATACATGTATTCTTAATTACTGATTCAGCCCCCTCTCTTAGTAATATGTTAAGTCCAACAAAAAGGTCAACAATGATGCAAAGTAATTGTTCCATTAATAGTTGAAAGTGGTCAATATAACTTCACAAAAGACCAACTACATTGAAAAGAATATGTAATTACCTATACAAATCAATATAACTCCAAACTTGAAGTCTTTTCCATGACATTTCATTTCATGTGGTAAGGTTGCTACATAACGAGACATTAGACATCAAGATACCAAACATGGCATGAAAATTAAAATCCCTAACATATGCCCTTGTTCTATTAAACACACCTCTTCATATAAAGGTTGAAGGGTCAATTTATCTTAAAAAGAATTGCATGAATTTAAGAGCTCATAGTAAAATTTGAAAGATTTTCTAGATATCAAGAATAATTCTCTCAAATGAAAATTTCCATCAATATTTTGTCCCATGTCAAAAAAATATGTATATTATGAATAGAACTAGGAGTGCAAAAGTTTTAGAACACTTTTTGATGGATCAAACACTTCAAATGAACGCATTTCAATTACATTTCTATATATGGTATACTAGCAGGCTGAGTAAGGTTATGCCAGGGTTTGGGTCTTTGCACATTTGATTGCAGTCTTGCATTGGAAGGGGTTATGTCAGGTTCTCTACGCATTGTAATGTAATTTTGATTCGATGAATTAGACTCGTCTTCAATTAGAATGGAATGGTGTTCTCATGTAAATTTACCTTCAATTAGAATGGAATGGTGTTCTAATGTAAATTTATATTGTTCAATGTATGACTTTTAGGGCATATTCATCCTGTGAACTTCTTGGTATATTCAGAAGTTGAATTTCAGGTTTCGATATGTAATTTTATGTGTGTATAAATAAATTGAAAAGAAATTATAGGGTTTTGGATGAGTTTTATCTGTATGGCTTGGGGTTTGGCATTATGAAGTTGAATTTGTTTATATTTTGTTCCATGATACGAATTTCGTGGCTTAGGGTTTGGCATTATGAATTTCTAAATATGTTTTCCATATTCATAGTGTGAATTTCATGGCATTTATAGGTTGCGAATTTCATGCCTTCATGAATAATTGTCATGGCTAGTAAATAAATTATAGTGATATGCTCTAGGGTTTTGGTTTAGTTTTTTCTATATGGGATTAGGGTTTGGAATTCTGAATCTTAATGTGCTTGGCATTCAATTTAAAGGTCCAAATATTATGCTAGGTTTGTATAACCTAGTTTTAGGGTTCAAATGTTGTGTTGGGCTTTTATCACCTGGTTTTAGGGTTCACATGTTTTGCTATGGTTTTATAACCTGCTTTCCGGTTTCAAATCTTAGGATAGGGTTTAGGGTTCCAAACTTGCACCTGTATCATGTATTATGTATCATGACATAAGTTACCTAGTTTGTGATGTCTATGAACTAAATAAAGATTTGGTTGAAAGTAGGAAGAAAGTAGACCTCCTGAAACATCAGGTAGCATAATACATGGCATTTATGGAGGTTCCAAATGAGATTGAAGCATATGCATCTTAATTCGAGAGCAATTTAAATGTTGCATTGAGAATTTGTATGGTGCCATAGCTCAGGGCTTGCAACATTTCTATTGTGAGCATGAGGAATTTCTATAGTGATCTTGATAATGTCTATAATCAAATGCATAAGTGGACAATAGTTGCAAAAAGGTTACAATTTCAGTCTTGGCCACTCAATATATGGAAATTCGAGATTGTGACTCATAGCAACAAGTAGAGACTCCAAACATGCAGAGACTCCAACTAAGAAAATGAAATTAATTGAATTTTTGGTTGGAAAATTGTATAAAGAATTGAAAAGTTATTCTAGTGCAGTAGCATGCGTTGTCACGTCCCCATGCCTCCGACCGGCGAAGAGGATGCGACCCGTGACTTAAACCACCCGGGCTAAGTTCCCCGTGAACATTTGAATTCATAAAATAACATGTTGATATGCTGAAATAAAATGCATTGAAGTAGAAAATGCATATATGCCATTGTTTATCATACACAGTGGAAGAAACATTCATTCATACAAGCATGTTCATCTCATAACAATTAACAGAAAGTAAGGTTGCAGAAGTAAAATAGGCAATATCACTTATCTTATGAAAACTCCTTCCGCAACCATCTATGTCGCTACAACATTCCACCCAACCATAGGCCAGCGTGCTCCTTAATCTCTCAACAACGCTGCCACCCCCGAGCTGGGCATGATTCTCCAAGGAATAAGGGAACATCAGGCTTACACGTAGCCAAGGATACACAAAACACACAGCCAAGCCGACAGAGTTGGGTTTATCAGGCCATTAAGGAGCTGGGGAAGGAAAATTGCTAAGCTGGTGAGCCCATTACAGAGCCAAGAACACCTACACCAGAACTAGCCTGACCTCTAAGACACCCAAACACACCCAACACAAGGAATCAGTCCCTTCTCTGCTACACAGTCCCTCAGGTCCTGCATTCCCTTCCAGTGCTATTCAGGGGTGATGGAGAAGAAGGCTAGCCCTCTAGCTCTGTCTGTGTGGTTTCCAGCCACCAGGTTTATCAAGCAAATCTAAGCCAACATCCCTTCTCCTCTCACAGTACGAAGACCAACCATTTCACTTAGGAAATTAATTTAGCTGTCACATCTTAAACAAGAAAAATGACTTCAAACCATCTACATCAGTCCCCAAACGTAACAGCAAACACAGCTCACGACGTGGGGGAACAAAGGCCTGTTTTGCACAACCGAAACTGCTGGGGAAAATGTACGCAGACCATACTGGGGATGAATTTTACAGTCTCCCCACCGGTGCATGAACAATCACAATGCCGAACCCACAATTCAGCCCATGAGTAAAGGATGGAGCCGCACCATTCTCAAATCCATGGAGGAAAAAAAAACAGCGTGGGTGCCACCAGGAAAATTTCTATGCATGAAAACCATGAGCAGACAATTGGAAGTGCGTGAAGGTGAATGGCTACCGGGAGGACATGAAATTGCAGTGCCTGAGTGTTTAGAAACTCGTGGAGAGGAAGAAGTGTTTGCGTGAGGGGATGAACAACAAAATCGTGGGTAGAGTGTGCATGTGGGTGAGGACTGACAGTCCTGCCACCCCACTCCCAAAGATCATGACTGCCTCAACCACCAGTAGCATTTCTTCAATGAAAGTGGTTGGGTAAAGCAAGGAAAAGAAGACACATGGGTATTTTTCTCTCATTGGCCAAGGTTGACAATTTCCCCCACATCCTTATCCTTGTGAAAATCATGCCCCTTTCTCATTTTAGTTGCCGCGATCATAGCTGGTCGGGTTCATTAATTAATGATAGATGTGTATTTACATGATGACCATCATAATATATGCCGCATGCCTCGATGTACCATCGGTGACAATTCAAATCCAAAACATAACATAATCGATCAATGGTGGGGCCTCGACCTTTAGCTCCACACCCTGATCATTTACAATTTATACATCATATACATCTAATGTAACGGGGTCAAAACCGGGACATTACATTCCCCTCCCCCTTCAATAGCACTGTCCTCAGTGCTTTACAAAATTTGAACAAAATGCTACACTGGTATCGCCTTAGTGTTCCGCAAAATTGAACAAATATGGATGTGCCAATCGCATGGCATCCTCTAGCTCCCATGTAGCCTCTTCAGGTCCAAAGTGCTCCCATTGCACCTTTACCTGCCCTATGGCTTGGTTCCAGAGCATGGTGACCTTCCTGTCAAGGATGCGCATTGGCTCGATTCGGAACTCTCCCTCGGGTTCCACCTGAATCACATCCCAATTTATCACATGGTTAGGATCATGTACATATCTCTTAAGCAAAGAAACATGAAAAACATTATGAGCCCTAGTGCTAGCAGGCAATGCAAGTCTATATGCAATGGGCCCTATTCTTTCAAGCACTTCAAACGGCCCACAATATCTCAGTGACAACTTGGCACAACTTCCAAGCTTCAAGGAACTCTTCCTTGCCCTCACTCTGAGGTAAACATGATCCCCAACACTGAACTCCCTGTTCACCCTATGCTTATCGACATAGCTTTTCTGTCTGTCCTGTGCTGCTTTTAGGTTCTGCCTGATCTTTACAACCTCTTGCTCCATTTCCTTGAGCAATTCTGGTCCAAGCACAATCCGGTTCACTAGATTATCCCAAGTCACTGGTGTCCTACACCTTCTTCCATACAAAGCTTCATACGGACTCACCCCAAGGATGCCTGATGTCCATTGTTATAAGCAAACTCTACCAAGTGCAAGTAATCTTCCCACTTGGTTGGTTTGTCCATTACGTACATGCGAAGCATGTCTTCAAGTACCTGATTAACTCTCTCTGTCTGACCATCTGTCTAAGGATGGTATGCAGTGCTGAAGTTTAGCTTTGTACCCAAATCTGCAAACAACCCCTTCCAAAAGTTGGAAGTGAACTTGACATCTCTATCAGATACTATTGCCTTCAGCAACCCATTCAATTTGAATATCTCCTTCATGAATATCTTTGCAATGTCGCCAGTCTCATATGTAGACTTAACCGGTATAAAATGTGTTGCCTTAGTTAACTTGTCTACCACAACCATGATGGAATCATGTTGTCTCCAAGTCATTGGAAATCCTGTAATAAAATCCATGGAAATAACTTCCCATTTCCATTCTAGAACTGGAAAAGGCTGCAACAACCCTGCTGGATGTTGGTGCTCAACCTTTACCTGTTGACATTTCATACACCTCGAAATGTACTCAGCCATGTCCCTTTTCATTCCTGGCCAAAAGTACTGCTTTCTAGCTGTAGCAATTGTCTTCTGATATCATGGGTGACCAGAATATGGAGCTTGATGGATTTCATCCATCACAATTCTCCTCAAATCTGCTACATCTGGAATATAAATTCTACCTTTATAAGTAAGAAGTCCATCTTCTTCCAAGTTATATCCCTCATACCTGTTAACACCCAAAAATGGTTAACTACCTCATCTACCCCATTACATGGCTCATTTGTCCACTTTCCTACCATATCTCCATCAAAAACCCATAAAACCATCTAAAAGGTCACCAAAAAGCTTAAAATGCCTCCAAAAGGCTATAAAATCCTTTTTTCCTCCAAAAATATCCAAAAAGGAATAAAAATATAAAATAATGAGGAAAATGAAAAGAGGAAACCCTAAAAAGCTGACCTAAACCACATGGTTTTATAAATAAGTGATGGGGACCCATTATTCCATATCCATTATCATAAGCATCCTCCCTCTGCCGAAATTATCCTTGAAACCCTAGCTTACCATTAAGCTATTTTCACCATTGAGAACTCTTTTTGGCCCATTTCCACCACCGGAGAAAGGGAAGAGGCAGCTTGGAGCTCGAAGCCACCGACATCGGACCAGCGCAACGGACTTCACCAACCTCCACACCGGAGGTAACATCAATACAAATCATTATTTATTATTTACTATTTTTGCTTCATGTTATTCACTTTTCACCGTATTGTTTCATGTTATTTGCTTTTTACTGTTCTAGCTTCAAGAACGTGTTTAGATTAGTTTTCGTTTCAGTTTATCGTTATTTAATTCATATATCATTGAACTGCTACTAAGGAATCCATATTCTTTAGTAGGTGCTCATTCGCACAAGCTAGGGTGAAAACCCTAGCAACAATACCTCTTCTTAAGACTTTGCTGCTGCAATTTGTCTTTTACCTGCTCGTACAATTCATCTCCAGCAACATGACTAACAATCTGTTGCCTCAAATCTGAATGGAAAATACTAAGAGATGCCACATGCATTTCCTGCACCTTCCTGTTGAGTGCATCAGCTACCTTATTCTCCTTTCCTTTTATGTGCATGATCTCAAAATCAAACTCACATAAAAACTCCAGCCATCTTGCTTGTCTAGCATTCAGAGTAGGCTGATCAAATAGATACTTCAGACCACAATGGTCTGTCCTGAGCTCAAATCTCCTACCCATCAAGTAATTCCTCCACATCTTGAGAGCATGTACTATGGTTGCAAGCTCTAGATCATGAGTGACATAGTTATTCTCGTGTTCCTTCAGCTTTCTTGACTCATAACATATCACGTGGTTGTCCTGCATAAGGACTCCTCCAAGCCCTTGTCCACATGCATCGGTAGATACCACAAAATCTTTCTCTGGATCTGCAACCTTCAATACTGGTGCACTGGTGAGAAGATTCTTCAACTGCTGGAAGCTTTCTTCACACCTCGATGTCCATTCGAACTTCATCCCCTTCTTTTGCAATGAAGTGATTGCATGTGCAACTTTGGAGAATCCCTTAATGAATCTCCTGTAGTATCCTGCAAGTCCCATAAAATATCTTACACCTGTCACATTTCTTGGAGTACGCCAATTCATAATGGCTTCTATCTTTTCAGGGTCCACAGATATACCTTCCTCTGAGATAATGTGACCCAAATACTGAATTCTATCTCTATAGAAGTCACACTTGCTTAGTTTTGCATACAACTGATGCTCCCTGAGCAATTTCAATGTCAATCTCAAATTCTCTTCATGTCCTCCTCATTCTTAGAATAAACAAGAATGTCATCAAGGAAAAAAAGAACAAACTTATCCAAATACTTGCTGAAGACACTATTCATAAGGCACATAAATGTAGCTGGTGCATTTGTGAGACCAAATGGTACCACTACAAACTCATAATGACCATACCTTGTTATGAAGGCTGTCTTATGAATGTCTTCATCCTTGATTCTCACCTGATGATAACCAAACCTCAAGTCAATCTTGGAAAATACCCTTGCTCCTCTCATTTGATCAAAGAGGTCATCAATCCTAGGCAAAGGATATTTATTCTTCACGGTAACCTTGTTCAACTGCCTATAATCAATGCATAACCTGAGTGTACCATCTTTCTTCTTGACAAACAAAACTGGTGCTCCCCAAGGAGACACACTCGGTCGGATATACTTCTTTTCCAACAACTCTTGCAATTGCATCTTCAATTCTAGCATCTCCGGTGTACTCATCCTGTAGGGTGCCTTGGACACTGGTGCTGCTCCTGGCACAAGTTCAATTGTGAAATCAATGTCCCTCTTTGGAGGAAGCCATGGAATCTCATCAAGAAACACATCCGTGAATTCCTGTAACACTTGATAGTCCTCCAACCTAGGAGTTTCATCTCTCGATTCCTCCAAAATATGAGCTGCATACAACTGGAAACCCTTCCTACAGAACTTCTTTAACTGCATTGTTGAAACCTTCCGTACTGAAATCACCTTTGGAATACCTTGCACAACTACTAGGTTCCCTTCTTCATTCATGCATTCAAAAGTCTTATTGTAGCAATCAAGCTTCACCCTATGAGCTTCTAACCAATCCATTCCAATGAGAACATCATAGGAACCAAGCGGTAGAACATTCAGATCTACACACGTGACCAATCCATTCATGACCAATGGACATTTCTCTACCACTTCACTGACCTTTCTCTTAGTTCCAGTGGCTAGCTGAACTAACCAAGACTTCCTATGCTTTACTTTATTAAAAGCACAAATCTCCACTACTCTAGGAGTAATGTAACTGTGCGTAGAACCAGGGTCAATCAAAATAGAAACAGATAGCTCAACAATATTACCTACTACTTCAACCAGAGTTGACTGGTGATCCGCTTGACGGTCCTCCAATGCTGCATAAATTCTAGGTACTGCCCTTGCTACTTGACCCACTGTTTCTGCTTCTTGAACATTATAAGCTAGCCTTGCACCCTCGTTCTCGAGTGGACAATTTCTGCGCATGTGGGGTCCTCCACATTTCCAACACTGAAGTGGCCCTCTATTCAGTTGTGGATCGTTAGGCTTTTCTTCTATCACTCCAACTGGCTTACTCGCAGCTTGGGAGGGCTGCTTCTGCTGATTCTTGAAGCTAGAAGGTTTGAAACCTTTCTTTCTCTGGTCAAACTTCTCGTTCTTCTTGTCCTTCCATGCCTTATGGAAATATGGCTTACCTTTGCTTTGCTCATAGCAATACTTAGCCTTTCTTATCGCTTCTTCAAGAGTTCTAGGTTCATAGAACTCAATTCTATCTTTGTAAGACTGAGGTAACCCACTTAGAAAATGCTGGACCTTCACTTTTTCATCTCTAATGTACCGGACATACCTCAATAGCTCCAAAAACTTATTAGCATACTCTTCCATGGTCTGCTGTCCCAATCTCAGCTCATGGAACTCCTTAATCTTGTCATCATAATACTTGTCAGAGAGGTATTTCTGCTTAAAATACTTCTTGAACTGTTTCCACTTAAGTCTCCTTTCACTGATTCTTTTTACTTGCTTGAAGTGTTCCCACCAAATGGATGCTCTTCCATTTAGATTGAATATGGAAACTCTTGCCTTCATGTTTCCTGAATAATCATGCACTTGAAAGTACTTCTTTATCCCAAGAAGCCAAGCTTCAGCCTCTTGTCCAGTCTTTACCTCACCATCAAATGTAGGAGGTTTAGCTTTCTTAAATTCATCTCAAGAGTGATCCCTATGGTGTCTCTTTCTTTCTATTTTATGAGAAGAAGAACTTGAATCCCCACTAGATTCTTCAGAATCAGATGATCCACTGGAAGTCCTTCTCCTTCTCCTAGTACTGCTCTTACTGCCCTCTGGTCTTGCTGTACCTCGTCCAGAGTCTATCTTTCTCTGCAAGTCTGTCAAACTCTGCAACATAGCAGCATTCAACTGATGCTTCTCTTCCTGGGATTTTATTAAGCTTCTCATGGTGGCGGCAACATCTGACGGTGTCTCTTGGAATCTCCTTCCATTAGACTCAATGTCATCATTTCTATTATGGACATTTTCTCCCATGGAATCTTTTGCTCGCTCGTAAGAATCCCAAGCATCATACCCCTCATGAGTTCTCATACTGAACCACCACTTGCTTATCAAATGCACTATCTAGAATACTTCCCTTGAAGGTGACTAAGACTCTGCAATGTGTTAGTAACATAATTGTTAGATGCATAATATTCATATAAACCAACATTACTTACCTTCTCTTGGAAATATATAAATTATGAGTTTCCCAAAACATAGAATTTTCTCCATCAAAGAGTGTCTATCTGAGGGGGACGACAGGGGTCCCTCTGAAAATAGTCGAAATCTGCTGAGAAATCCCATGGAAAAACTCAGAATTTTCCTTTCCTTCTCATCAACTGTCGGATGTCTTTCCACATCGGAAGTCTTAGCGCTTTGGCTTCCGCAACGGTGGATGCTCAATCACTTTCTCTTCTGATTGATGAACTGATTGACCGGCGTCGACAGTCTTTCTAATCGGAAGCTTTATCGCTTTGGCTTCTGCAACGGCGGATGCTCAATCACTTCCTCTTCCGCAACGGCGGCTCTCGGAAGCATTCTTCCTTCCGATCGACGAACTGACTTGATCGGCATCGACAGTCCTTTTACATCGGAAGCCAAATGACTTTGGATTCCACAACGGCGGCACTCCAGACAATAACTTCTTCCGATTGGTGAACCAACTTCGAGCCTTAACCTTTTTTACGTGTCGGCGATCGGAGGACTTTCCCCATCGGAAGACTTATTGCTTTTGCTTCTGCAATGGCAGCTCACAAAACGATTTCTCTTCCAACTGGAAGCTGTTTACTTAGAAAATTTTCACTTCGGACGTCGGCGGTCTTTACACTTCGGAAGGCTAGTGCCTTTGGCTTCCGCAATGGCGGCACGCCAAATACTAACTTCTTCCGATCGGCACGGACTTAGAACAATTTTAAACTTTTCGGCGTCGACGGCCTTTCTGGTCGGAAGCTTTAGTGATTTTACTTCCGCAACGGCGGCTGAAGGACCACTTTCCCTTCTGATTGGACGCTCTTTACTTAGAGATTTCCACGATTTTCTTCCCCGTCGGAAGACTTAACGGTTTGGACTTCCGTAACGGCGGACGGGGAACCACTTTCTCTTCCGATTGGCGGAAGTTCACCAACTCTTCCACTACATCGGAAGTCCACTTCGCGAATTCTTCCACAACGACGGAAGTTCCACTTCGAGAACTCTTCCGCAACAGCGGAAGTTCCACTTCGAGAACTCTTCCACAACGACGGAAGTTTCTCTGCTTTTCTTTCCAACTGTGCCCCATCGGGCAAAAATTCTGCTACGCTTCTGCCACGTCGAAAGTCCTTCAATAGCCGCAACAGCGGACGGGAAACCACTAACCTTTCCACAACGGAGGACGGGAAACTTCACCAATTCTTCCGCAACGGCAAAAGTCAATTCTAATAGTGGTCCGACCGCTCAACACTTAGACTGTTTCTTTTTGAATTTTTACAGTCTTCCACTACTTGCTGCTGGGTAGAAGAAACACTGCCTTTGTCATTGTAATCCTTCAAGGCTCATGCAGGCCCATGTTGCAACATGAGCTCTGATACCATACTGTCATGTCCCCATGCCTCCGACCGGTGAAGAGGACGCGACCCGTGACTTAAACTACCCGAGCTAAGTGCCCCGTGAACATTTGAATTCATCAAATAACATGCTGATATGCTGAAATAAAATGCATTCAAGTAGAAAATGCATATATGCCATTGTTTATCATACACAGCGGAAGAAACATTCATTCATACAAGCATGTTCATCTCATAACAATTAACAGAAAGTAAGGTTGCAGAAGTAAAATAGGCAAGATCACTTATCTTATGAAAACTCCTTCCGCAACCAGCTACGTCGCTGCAAAGTTCCACCTAACCATAGGCCAGCGTGCTCCTTAATCTCTCAGCAACGCTGCCACCCCCAAGCTGGGCATGATTCTCCAAGGAATAAGGGAACAACAGGCTTACACGTAGCCAAGGATACACAAAACACACAGCCAAGCTAACAGAGTTGGGTTTATCAGGCCATTAAGGAGCTGGAGAAGGAAAATTGCTAAGCTGGTGAGCCCATTACAGAGCCAAGAACACCTACACCAGAACTAGCCTGACCTCTAAGACACCCAAACACACCCAACACAAGGAATCAGTCCCTTCTCTGCTACACAGTCCCTCATGCCCTGCATTCCCTTCCAGTGCTATTCAGGGGTGATGGAGAAGAAGGCCATCCCTCTAGCTCTGTCTGTGTGGTTTCCAGCCACCAGGTTTATCAAGCAAATATAAGCCAACATCCCTGCTCCTCTCACAGTCCAAAGACCAACCATTGCACTCAGGAAATTAATTTAGATATCATAGCTTAAACAAGAAAAATGACTTCAAACCATCTACAACAGTCCCCAAACGTAACAGCAAACACAGCTCACGACGTGGGGGAACAAAGGCCCGTTTTGCACAACCGAAACTACTGGGGAAAACGTACGCAGACCATACTGGGGATGAATTTTACAGTCTCCCCACCCGTGCATGAACAATCACAATGCCGAACCCACAATTCAGACCATGAGTAAAGGACGGAGCCACACCATTCTCAAATCCGTGGAGGAAAAAAAATAGCGTGGGTGCCACCAGGAAAATTCTTGTGCGTGAAAACCATGAGTAGACAATTGGAAGTGCGTGAAGGTGAAAAACTACCGAGAGGACGCAAAATTGCAGTGCCTGGGTGTTTAGCAACTCGTGGAGAGGAAGAAGTGTCTACGTGAGGGGATGAACAACAAAATCGTGGGTAGAGTGTGCGTGTGGGTGAGGACTGGCAGTCCTGCCACCCCACTCCCAAAGATCATAACTGCCTCAACCACCAGCAGCATTTCTTCAATGAAAGTGGTTGGGTAAAGCAAGGAAAAGAAGACACATGGGTATTTTTCTCTCATTGGCCAAGGTTGACAATTTCCCCCACATCCTTATCCTTGTGAAAATCATGCCCCTTTCTCATTTTAGTTGTCGCGATCGTAGCTGGTCGGGTTCATTAATTAATTATAGATACGTATTTACATGATGACCGTCATAATATATGCCGCATGCCCCGATATACCATCGGTGACAATTCAAATCCAAAACATAACATAACCGATCAATGGTGGGGCCTCGACCTTTAGCTCCACACCCTGATCATTTACAATTTATACATCATATACATCTATTGTAACGGGCTCAAAACCGGGACATTACATGCGTTCCCTTGTTTTAATGGTATTAATGAAACCGTTGAAGTTTTAGAATTGATTCTTGTTTGATTATTTATACATAGGATGAGAATCAGATGAAAGGGATTTTTGCAAGTTTTATTTTTTTGGCAAACTTATTTCTAGAACGTTGCTCCTGAGAGAAACCATTTTGGCCAATCTATTTTGGGAGGAAGACTTTGAGTTTGATGTTGTGAGCCTATGGAATTTATGTTGTTATCTTGTTGAGCATTGAAGTTGAATTCTTATGTCTAAATAGTGCATTTATGTCTAAATAGTTTCTTTTATGTCTAAATAGTGCATTCTTGCTTCTGTTGTTCTATCAAATGTGTCTAAAGAAGTAAGAATGGGAATCTAATTAGTTTTGTTGTTCTAGACTAAACATTATGGTATTTATATTAACTCGATAAATTTATTTCAAAATATAGTAGTTATATGTTTGGCGATGTGCTTACTTATAACATATTTAATCTTAATATGTCTTCCATCTAAGTCCCATCTTATAGTAGAAGTGTGGGCAAGTTATCTAACCTTCAAAGATTTGATTCCTAATATGATTCCTATAAGCAAACTATTAAGAATTAATATCTAACTCCTTCCTAAATTCAAATATCTACATAAGACTAATAACTAATCCCTTTAGGTTAATAATCCCCCTTCTTAAGTTTATAGCACTTTCTTAAACAATACATAAGGCCTAACTTGATAAGACTCCTTACTAATAATAAATAGTGTTTTATTCCTATACCTGCTATAGTGTAGTTCCTAAAAGTAAGAAGCTTCTTCCATCTCTCCAATTCAAATCCTTCTTATAACATATTTAATCTTAACCTTTCTTCCATCTAAGTCCCATATTTTAATAGAAGTGTGGGTTGTACTTTGTAGGACTCAACCTAGTTTTGATTTGTCCAATAGTGTTCATTACATTCTTTATTTTCAGTGTCACCCATCGTCTCCAGTCAAAATAACATAGAGCATCGACATGGTTCCGAAATAGGTGTGGAAAAGGGCCTAAAAAGGCCCAAAAGGTCACCCTTTAAAGTGTTGCATGGATACTACTATGATATGTCATTTTTTAACCCTAGGTGACACTACTACGATATGGCATCTTTATAGCTTTTCTAGCATCATTTTTGGTACAAAAGTTTATGAAATGCCTAAGCATACTTTTTTTAAAGTGACTTATTTAGTACAAAAGTTTATAAAATGCCTAAGCAAACAAGGCATGCATAGGTTTTCCAAAAACTTACACCATATAAATACAAGGATAAAGACCATAAGAAAAGAACCCTAACTATATAATTTACATCATCAAATAAACAAATAAAAATATGAAACTAAAAATATATAATGAAAAAAGATAAAAGGCTTTAATAGTAAACCTAGTGCAAGACCCACTTAATTAAGTCTTCAAAACTATTCTTGACAACAAGATATATGAGAAATGCATTGTTGGTCGTCATATCGACCTACAACCATGTTTCTCTTTCCACATTTTGAGTAGAAGGCCTTTAATCTGAGTGAGTTTTATTTTTATTTTTCCCAAATAGTTCATTGGAGAGTGGAGTGAGGGTTCTTTCCAAATAGGCCAATAAACTTGTAACTGGCTTATGAAATTGTTTCTCAATGGCTTATGAAAATATCCCTCAATGTCAAGGATAAAGATAATGAAGGAATGAATATACCACATCATGTCTAAGTTGTTATTTAGAAGAGTGTACTTACATATGGATTTCATGTTCATGGGAAAGTTTGGGATGGACGAATCCTCAATTTTCTTACTCCTAGTAGAGGCCCAGGCTACAAAGTGATAGTGGGTGAAGGCTAAGTGTTTTTATTTGTTATAATCCTTAAATGGGACGAGATAAATCTTTCAAAAACTCCATCTTCTAAATCATTCTCGGATTCCTCATTGTCCAGTGCAAGAGGAGTTGTGTGCTTCCTCAACTATCCACATAAAACATGCACAATGTGGATAGTTGCTTCCTCGTTATCGAAACCTAGTTGAGCCCAAAAGGATATTTGAAGTAACCCAATTTTATAAACAATTTTAGAATTGTAAAAAAATATTTTGGGGCCATTAACCGAGTTGTGTGATGAGTTTTGAGTCAAATTTCTCTTTGTTTGGCGTGGGGATTCGTAGTTGTAGACAAATGCTATATCTACTAAGCTACAACATTATGATATTATTTATTTGATCGTTGTTTGAAAAGTATTTATGATATTATATGATGAATAAATAGAATCAACAATAGAATACTTCAACATGATGGACGTGCCAGAGTGGTTATCGATCATGACTAGAAATCATGTGGGCTCTACCCTCGCAGGTTCACCCATTGCGCTCATTTTATAGTGTGGTGTTGAGGCCTTTGCATTTTTGCAGTATGAGATCAGACCGAAAATGCTTGATGCATTATTGAGGCCATTGCATCTTTTCAACTGCTACTGTGCTCTTATTCTTCTCATGCAATATTGAGAGCACTGTTGCATTTTCGCAATATGAGGTTAGACCTAAGATGCTCTATGCATGCTCACTGAATCTACACATTTCATCCCCGCCATCTGGTTATTACCCTGATATGCATTTATATCTTAGAATTTTGGGGTGGAATACCATTTATGTTTTTCCTAGATTGTATGGGATTGGGACAAGTGTACTGTCTAGATTGATTCAATGGTCGTCGTTCAAAATTTGTAATAAACAATTATAAAAAATTGAGAATAGTTCATGTGATAACTGCACTTTGTGGTAGTTGGAAAAAATAAAAATTAGCTCATGTGATAACTAAACTTAATGGCATGGTAATGTGTCGTCTTTGTGACAACGGAACTTCATCTAGCAACTGGGAGTTGAGTCGAGCTAATGTGCACAAGGTTTAGCCAAACTCCATTTTGCAGTTGAGAGTTGAGATAATGTGCAGTTTGTGTGGCAGTTGAACTCCTAATAAACTCCTCTGAACTCAAGTGATAACTGCACTCAATGGCATGGTAATGTGGAGTCCATGTGACAGTCGAACTCCATTTGGAAACGGGTAGTCAAGTTAATGCGCATAAGGTTTCGTCGAACTCCATTTGGAAACGGGTAGTCAAGTTAATGTGCATAAGGTTTCGTCGAACTCCATTTGGCACTTGGAATTTGAGCTAATGTGCAGTTCGTGTAATAGTTGAACTCCTAATAAAATCCTCCAAACTCCTAATAAACTCCTCCATCTTGCATTTGGGCATCCAACTAATGTGCAATTCGCATGACATTCCATGTAAACTCTCAATTTGGAAGCATGGGCATAAAGAGTAGAGGTAATTTGATCCATATCGGCGTATTCGAACATATTAATATTATTACTATGGTTGTTGCTAGTTTACAATGTAAGATATCTACTTTTCTACCACAGGTTTTGGTGTATCCTAGTTCTCAGATTTGCGGTGATAGCTCAGTTGAGAGAGCATCAGACTGGAGATCTAAAGGTCGTGTGTTCTATCCATTCTCACAACATTATTTATTACTTTTTTATACTAGGATTTTCATATTTTATTTTCAGTCGAAGGCTCAGCCCAAAAATACGGTATGAGCAACAAAGAAACATAGTATGCAATATTTCCATCCGTTGGATCCATTCTACAATGGTATCTCATAAGGTTGAGAAGATTGTATACTCGATTCACATTGGGTTGAGATAATATCATTAATCCCTATCCATTTTCTCTACAACTTTCTAATTGTGTTTTTCATAGTACAAATCCATGTTTAACATCTTGCTAAGAGGGAATGTTTCCATGATTTTGAAAACAGAGGTAGAAAAGTTGAACTATGATGTTTCAATTTTGAAGTTTGGGTTTTTTTCATGTTTTTCTAACAATTGAAATAGTATTGACAAATGATGTTGGAATTTTCATTTTCACTATGTTTAGTTATAGAATTGACATTTAAAAAAATATTTAATCAAACATAGCTAAATATGCCCATCCAACAAGCATAGAACAAAGTCAACTTTTGATGTTTTTACATGCCCATTGGACGGGTAGAATATGCAATCTAGATGACCTCAGAGCTCAAAAAAAGCTTCTAAAGTCAACAATTAACGTTGTTCCAAACCCTTTCAATGGTTGATGTTGTTTCATTCCCAATGAATGGGTGGAATTTGCAATCAAGGGGCATGAATGGGTGGAATCTACAATCAAGATAACCTCAGTGACCAAACAATGCTTCTCATAAATTGCTATTGTCATGTACAAATTGGTTTATTAATAAATCTTGATTTGCACTACAATATGTGTATGTGTTCCTTTTATTCATTTATTTTCCTTATTTACTCTTTTAGACTCACAAAGTTCTACAAAGTTCTTTTTACCCATTTCTTAGTGGGTGTCGATGTTGATAGAAAAGAGTCAAGAAAGCAAGAAGGAGCTCACATTGCAATAAGTATATTTGAAATTAAATAAAACAGATCTAAAATATTCATTGGGGGTAAAACCAAGCTCACACAAGTTCAAACCCCACGTGACACTACTACAATATGGCATTTTTTATAGCTTTTCTAGCAACCTTTTTGGTATAGAGTGAGAATGTGATGCATGATTTTTCTTGTATCTTAAGTTTGTATAATATCATTGAACCTTTTTTTGTCACCTTCTTTTTAAGCATATTTTTTGCATTGTCATGTTTTATATCATGGAATTTAGGCTTTGCGTTGTGTTTTACTCTTTAACAATATTTGTGTCTTCGCTAGTCCTTCAGTGCATCATTGCATGTCCCTTTATGCATCTGGGTTGCATCCTTATTTGTCATTTTTAACATTTGGATCAAGGATCAAGGTTCAAATGCCAAGAGTAGGTGTTGGTAGGTTTGGTAGGTTTGGTAGGTTAGGTGGGTAAGTAGAGTAGGTTAGATTAGTAAGTTAGGTTAGCTAAGTTCAGTAAGCTATGTGGGTTAAATAAGTTAGGTCATGGGCTAGGTGGGTTAGTGTGTAGGTTAGGTGAGTTAGTGGGGTAAGTAGCATATAAGTGGGTTAATGGAATAGGTTAGATGGGTTGATAGGTTAAGTAGATGAGGCCGTTTAGATTTTGGTAGCTTATGATATTGTAGGTAATATGGGTTATGTGAGTCATGTGGGATAGATAGGTTAGGTTAGTGGGTTAGCTTTATGTGCAAAGAAGGTTAGCATGAAGGTTAGTGGGTTAGGTATGTTAGGGATTAATGGGGTAGGTTCGTTAAATTAATGGGGTAATTAGGTAAATTTTGTTAATGGACTAGGTTATGTAAGTTAATATGTTAGGTTGATTAACATTTGGTACCTTATTGCATAGTAGATTAAGTGGATTATTTAGTTTATGTCATTTAGGTGGGTTAGGTTAGTTGGGCTTTGTAGGCCAGTGTATTATGATAAGTTATGTGGAATAATGGGTTGGTGGGTTAAGTGGGTTAGTGGATTAGAAGGTTAGATATGTTAGTGGGATATGTTAAGGGTTAGGTGGGTTAGTGCATTAGATGAGTTAGGTAAGTTAGGTTAGGTGAATTATGTTGATTACATGGGTCACATGGATTAGGTAGGTTAGTGGGTTAGGATATCTTATACAAAATAATGTGTTAGTAGGTTAGGTGGGTTAGGCAGGTTAGTGGTGGTTCAATGGGGTTAGGTGGTTTAGGTAGGCTATTACAATAGACGGCTTAAAAGTGTTGGGTGTGTTAGTGGGGTATGTTATGAGTTAGGTGAATGGTTTAGGTGGATTAGGTAGGTTAGTGGGTTAAGGGGGTTATATTCAACAAAATATGGCTCAGTAGGTTAATGGGGGTGGGTATGTTAGATGTGAATGCCAATTTTAGTAAATTCAGACTATTATTTAGACAGTCTCTCTCAAATTAAAAGAGATAAGTGTTTAGGGTGCACACATTAGATAGGCCTTGCTTTTATTCTTTCAACACGCACTAATTTCCCTAAGCTAAAGTGAGACCTAAATCATTTAAAATCTACATGATCATTTGCAAAACATCTTGTTCACTTGACAATTTGCAAAGCATTTTATTTCAAGTTCTTTATTTCAAGTTGGATTATTTATAGGCAAGTTTCTATTCATTGTTTACTTATTTTGCAGAAAGTTTTTTTCCATAATTTGAATGTGGATATTGATTACTTTTGGAATGTGAATTGTTCAATTTAATTTGTATATCCTGTGATTCTACTTCCTTGGTGATCAAGTATAGTTTCATAAATCTATGACTCCATAGCCCAAATAAAATAGGCATTGGTTTAGTGAATAATTGATTATTTCTTTCTTGCAATTTTATTTGGTTAAGTTTCAAAGCAAGGTTTCTTTGTCATTGAACATTTTGCATATTTGCACGATTTCTTTTCATTGAACTTAAATAAGCTTAATTAAGTTGTAACTCCTAAAAACAAAACCGTTGAAAACTTAACAAATAAGAACTACCCCCTTCACCTTTGGGAGTTGGGTTTAAATGAAGGAGTTAGGAATCGAGGTGACAGTAGGTTCTAAACTCATAGTTTCCTTTCAAGAACACCTATAGAGATTGGGAGCCTTTTTGTGGTTAAGTGTGTTTCAGGTGGCAACAACCTCTTCAATATAAGCTAAAACTAGTGTTTCCAAACCATGAAATTGCAGTTTTTAAAGTGAAAGATCTAATTGCAAATGTGTCAATATCCAATTCCAAAATTCCAAAATTGGATTCAATGTTGTATTGTAACGTCCCCGACCCTCCGACTGGCGAAGAGGACGCTACGGTGTCATTAAACATCTAAGCAACTAGCCCCATGAACATGAAGATACATAAAAAGTGAATAAAATGCTTTGAATGAGAACATGCAGAGATACATAATCATTTACATACATAGCAGAAGCAAACACACATTCATTCGAGCATTCAACATATTCATCATCATTCATAAACAATAAATATAACTGCAAAGACGAAATGGTCAAGAATACTTGTCTTATAAAGGATTTGTCCCGCAACCAGCTACGTCCCTGCAACATTCCACCCAACCATAGGCCAATGTGCTCCTTAATCTATCAGCAACGCTACCACCCCCGAGCTGGGCATGATTCCCCAAGGAATCAAGAACAAGCAGGCTTACACATAGCCAAGGATACACAAAACACAACCAAGCCAACATAGTTGGGCTTATCAGGCCATCAACGAGCTGGGAAAAGTTGAATGCTGAGCTGGTGAGCTCATTGTGGAGCTAAGGAAACCCACACCAAAACTAGCCTGACTTCTAAGACACCCACACACACCCAACATAAGGAAATCAGTCCCTTCTCTGCTGCACAGTCCCTCAGGCCCTGACTTCTCTTCCAGTGCTATTTAGGGGTTGTGGAGAAAAAAATCCAACCTCTAACTCTGTCTGTGTGGCTCCCAAACACACCAGGTTCATCAAGCAACCAAGCCCTCATCCCACTCCAACACAGTCTGAAGACCAACCACTGCATGCATGCAACCAAACAAGCGAATCACAGCTTGGACAGGGGAAAACAATTCCTAAGTCGTTCTTGGCCCTATCATGGCCAAAATGACTCAACAATAACCTACAGCATCTCAAAACGTGAATGAGGCCACAGCCAACGATCAACGTGGGGAAACCACAACAAACCACAGATCTTGGGAAGAACGACAGCAACCAGAGTTCAAGGGAAGAACAACAGCCCGATTTCACAATGAAGCCACGGGAACATTACACTGTCCTAAAATGGAGAGAAAGTCTGATTCTCAATCCTGGACAGGGGAAAACATGTACGCAAACCACAAATCCATAAGGAGAACATGCACACCCCAAAATCGGTATGGAAAGACATACATACACACCACCTCCCGAGCGTGAATGGCTCTGCACCGAAAAATCATGGGTTACCATCCCGATTTCTCCAACTCCCTGCATGAGAAAACCAATGCAGAATCATGTGCGTGAGAAGGTGAACGAGAACGTCTGCGTGAGAGTGAGCAAAAACCCCTGCATGTGCGTGAGGATGAATAGAAAACCACGGAGAATGAGAGAGTGGAAGCGTTCCCTTCTATTTTTCCTCTTCCCCATGTGAATGGAACGACCCAGCTGGTGGAGTGTGCGTGTGGGAAAGCCTGCCACCCACCACTACCCAGCATTAATGGCCCCCAACTAACAACAACAGTTTTAAATGGGTAGTTGACACATGACATTCCATGTAAACTCTCAATTTGGACGCATGGGCATAAATAATAGAGGTAATTTGATCCATATCAGTGTATTCGAACATATTAATATTATTACTATGGTTGTTGCTATCTTATAATGTAAGATATCTAATTTTCTACCATAGGTTTTGGTGTATCCTAGTTCTCAAATTTGCAATGATAACTCAGTTGGGAGAGCATCAGACTGGAGATCTAAAGGTCGTGTGTTCTATCCATGCTCACAACATTTGTTATTACTTTTTTTATACTAGGATTTTCATATTTTATTTCCAGTCGAAGGCTCAACCCAAAAATACGGTATGAGCAACAAAGAAGCATAGTATGCAATATTTCCATCCATGGATCCATTCTACAATGGTATCTCATAAGGTTGAGAAGGCTGTATACTCGATTCACATTGGGTTGAGATAATATCATTAATCCCTATCCATTTTCTGTACAACTTTCTAATTGTGTTTTTCATAGTACAAAGCCATGTTTAACATCTTGCTAAGAGGAAATGTTTCCATGATTTTCAAAACAGAGGTAGAAAAGTTGAACTATGATGTTTCCATTTTGAAGTTTGGGTTTTTTTCATGTTTTTCTAACAATTGAAATAGTATTGAACAAATGATGTTGGGATTTTCATTTTCACTATGTTCAGTTACAGAATTGACATTTTAAATAATATTGAATCAAATGTAGCTAAATATGCCCATCCAACAAGCATAGAACAAAGTCAACTTTTGATGGTTTTACATGCCCATTGGATGGGTAGAATATGCAATCTAGATGACCTCAAAGCTCAAACAATGCTTCTAAAGTCAACAATTAACGTTGTTCCAAACCCTTTCAATGGTTGATGTTGTTTCATTCCCAATGAATGGGCGGAATCTGCAATCAAGGGGCATGAATGGGTGGAATCTACAATCAAGATAACCTCAGTGATCAAACATTGCTTCTCATAAATTGCTATTGTTGTGTATAAATTGGTTTATTAATAAATCTTGATTTGCACTACAATATGTGTATGTGTTCCTTTTATTCATTTATTTTCCTTATTTACACTTTTAGACTCACAAAGTTCTACAAAGTTCTTTTTACCCATTTCTTAGTGGGTGTCGATGTTGATAGAAAAGAGTCAAGAAAGCAAGAAGGAGCTCACATTGCAATAAGTATATTTGAAATTAAATGAAACAGATGTGAAATATTCATTGGGGGTAAAACCAAGCTCACACAAGTTCAAACCCAACATTACACTACTACAATATGGCATTTTTTATAGCTTTTCTAGCAACCTTTTTGGTATAGAGTGAGAATGTGATGCATGATTTTTCTTGTATCTTAATTTTGTGTAATATCATTGAACCTTTTTTTGCCACCTTCTTTTTAAGCATATTTTTTGCATTGTCATGTTTTATATCATGGATTTTAGGCTTTCCGTTGTGTTTCACTCTTTAACAATATTTGAGTCTTCGCTAGTCCTTCAGTGCATCATTGCATGTCCCTTTATGCATCTAGGTTGCATCCTTATTTGTCATTTTTAACATTTGGATCAAGGATCAAGGTTCAAATGTCAAGAGTAGGTGTTGGTAGGTTTGGTAGGTTAGGTGGGTAAGTAGAGTAGGTTAGATGAGTTAGATTAGTAAGTTAGGTTAGCTAAGTTCAGTAAGCTATGTGGGTTAAATAAGTTAGGTAATGGGATAGGTGGGTTAGTGTGTAGGTTAGGTGAGTTAGTGGGGTAAGTAGCATATAAGTGGGTTAATGGAATATGTTAGATGGGTTGATAGGGTAAGTATATGAGGTCATTTAGATTTTGGTAGCTTATGATATTGTAGGTAATATGGGTTATGTGAGTCATGTGGGATAGATAGGTTAGGTTAGTGGGTTAGCTTTATGTGCAAATAAGGTTAGCATGAAGGTTAGTGGGTTAGGTATGTTAGGGATAAATGGGGTAGGTTCATTAAATTAATGGGGTAATTAGGTAAATTTTGTTAATGGGCTAGGTTATGTAGGTTAATATGTTAGGTTGATTAACATTTGGTATCTTATTGCATAGTAGATTAAGTGGATTATTTAGTTTATGTCATTTAGGTGGATTAGGTTAGTTGGGCTTTGTAGGCTGGTGGATTATGATAAGTTATGTGGAATAATGGGCTGGTGGGTTAAGTGGGTTAGTGGATTAAAAGGTTAGATATGTTAGTGGGATATGTTAAGGGTTAGGTGGGTTAGTGCATTAGATGAGTTAGGTAAGTTAGGTTAGGTGAATTATGTTGATTACATGGGTCACATGGATTAGGTAGGTTAGTGGGTTAGGATATCTTATACAAAATAATGTGTTAGTAGGTTAGGTGGGTTAGTGGGGATAGGTGGGTTAGGCATGTTAGTGGTGGTTCAATGGGGTTAGGTGGTTTAGGTAGGTTATTACAATAGACGGCTTAAAAGTGTTGGGTGTGTTAGTGGGGTATGTTATGAGTTAGGTGAATGGTTTAGGTGGATTAGGTAGGTTAGTGGGTTAAGGGGGTTATATTTAACAAAACATGGCTCAGTAGGTTAATGGGGTGGGTATGTTAGATGTGAATGCCAATTTTAGTAAATTTAGACAGTCTCTCTCAAATCAAAAGAGATAAGTGTTTAGGGTGCACACATTAGATAGGCCTTGCTTTTATTCTTTCAACACACACTAATTTCCCTAAGCTAAAGTGAGACCTAAATCATTTAAAATCTACATGATCATTTGTAAAACATCTTGTTCACTTGACAATTTGCAAAGCATTTTATTGCAAGTTCTTTATTTCAAGTTGGATTATTTACAAGCAAGTTTCTATTGATTGTTTACTTATTTTGCAGAAAGTTTTTTTCAATAATTTGAATGTGGATATTGATTACTTTTGGAATGTGAATTGTTCAATTTAATTTGTATATCTTGTGATTCGACTTCCTTGGTGATCAAGTATAGTTTCATAAATCTATGACTCCATAGCCCAAATAAAATAGGCATTGGTTTAGTGAATAATTGATTATTTCTTTCTTGCAATTTTATTTGGTTAAGCTTCAAAGCAAGGTTTGTTTGTCATTGAACATTTTGCATATTTGCATGATTGCTTGTTATTGAACTTAAATAAGCTTAATTAAGTTGTAACTCCTAAAAACAAAACCATTGAAAACTTAGCAAATAAGAACTACCCCCTTCACCTTTGGGAGTTGGGTTTAAACGAAGGAGTTAGGAATCGAGGTGACAGTGGGTTCTAAACTCATAGTTTCCTCTCAAGAACATATCTAACGATTGGGAGCCTTTTTGTGGTTAAGTGTGTTTTAGGTGGCGACAACCTCTTCAATATAAGCTAAAACTAGTGTTTCCAAACCATGAAATTGCAGTTTTTAAAGTGAAAGATCTAATTGCAAATGTGTCAATATCCAATTCCAAAATTCCAAAATTGGATTCAATGTTTATATTTTTGAAATCTAATTTTTCACTTTTAGAATCTGATTATTGCATATTCAAAATTGAATTAAATTACACCTCAATTTTGCATTCAATTTAAATATAATTTACACTCAATTTACAATTACATTCAACTTAAATATAATTTACACTCAATTTACAATCACATTTAATTTAAATATCATTCAAAGATTTTATAATTAAAAATCACATTTAATTTAAATATCATTCAAAGATTTTAAAGTAGAGTTTGCATCTTTGAAAGTATTAGCCATTCATATCTTCATAATTATAAATCCGTGTTTTAAAATAGAGTTTCCATCATTTGAAAGTACTAGTCATCCATAGTATAAATTACATTTATTGAAGTTGTTCGCGAGAATTATGTATCCTCGCAATAATAAAAATCATATGCGCGCGCGCCAGGTAGGGGTCGAACCTACGACTTTCCGCTTAGGAAACAGACGCTCTATCCACTGAGCTACAGGCGCTGTTATGATAACAAGGTGGACGTGCCAGAGTGGTTCTCGGGCATGACTGGAAATCATGTGGGCTCTGACCGCGCAGGTTCGAATCCTGACGTGCCACGTTTTAACAAAACTTTTATCATTTTCTTATAAATACTTTTATTATATAAAATAACAAAATAAAATTAGTAAATGTTTTTAATACAAGAAGGTGGACGTGCCGAAGTGGTTATCGGGCATGACTAGAAATCATGTGGGCTTTGCCCGCGCAGGTTCGAATCCTGCCGTCCACGTTTTATACCAGCTTCGGCATTTGATTGTGTATACATATCTTGGCGTTTGATGATTTTTCTCAGATTCAGTGTTTACTTCGCTTCTGATGTTTTCTCTCAATACTTGGTTTCTTGTTGAATTATCACAGCTTCACTGTTTACTTAGTTTTTTAGATTTTTAAGGTTTATTGTTAATATAACTTTTCATGTTAATAATGGCAACAGCGGCTTTCATAGCTCAGTTGGTTAGAGCACCCGTTTAGTAAGCGGGAGGTCATGAGTTCAACTCTCATTGAAAGCATTAATCTGTCTTATCTGTGTTGAATTTTGACAGATTCAGTGTTTACTTGCTCTTTTAGATTTTTCCAGCTTGAGTGCTAATATAAGTTTTGATGTTCACATGAGTAACAATGGCTTTCACAGATTCAGTGTTTACTTGCTCTTTTAGATTTTTTATCTGTCTTATCTGTGTTGAATTTTGACAGATTCAGTGTTTACTTGCTCTTTTAGATTTTTCCAGCTTTAGTGCTAATATAAGTTTTGATGTTCATATGAGTAACAATGGCTTTCATAGCTCAGTTGGTTAGAGCACCCATTTAGTAAGCGGGATGTCATTAGTTTAACTCTCATTGAAAGCATTTGTTTATTGTTGCACTACATCACAACTATGTTGTTTTCTTTTTGCTTGTATTAAATATCATTACAATTTTCATATTAAAGATGACAAAACCTATCATACAATTTTCATATTAAAGATGACAAAACCTATCATACTTAGTTTACAACTAGCAATGTTGACTATTCAGTTATTTTTTGCAAAGATCATGTGGTATCAAGTATCCACCGAGATTTAACTTCATACATAAAGCTAAGATAGAAATATTCACACAACCCTCAACTATATTTGATAATCAACTGTTTATTGAAAAAAATTAAGAAATCAACTATTTAAAAATTTATACACATAGAAAGGAGCAAGACCATATTTCAGATCCCTTTGTTCTCCATTAAGCGGAAGTCACTAGAAACGAAAAAAAAATTGATACGAGGCACTTAATTTTTGTTTCTAGAAACAAAACTTGATATGGAACGCTTAATTTCATTTATATTGCCTTGATTGACCAATCGACATACCAATCAACCTCTTTAGTTGATTTTCAAGGTATCAATTAGGATTTAGTTGATTTTCAAGGTATCAATTAGGATTTAGTTGATTTTCAAGTTGACTTTCAACCATCAATTGATTGTTTCCACCAACACAACTCTATGAAGATTCAAGACATGGAATTATTGGTATACCCTTCCACCGATAATTGCAACTTCGGGGAGCCCAAGCATAGCTTGAAGTTTCACAAAACTAACTTTTTTTAACGACTTCATAAAGATAATAGTGATATGATCCTTTTCCTGCAAGAAACAAGATATATGATACTTTCTTATACCATCCCAAATAATATGCATAGAACTCCACATGCTTCATCTTACTATCAGAAACAAGGTTTTCATCTACGTGTATTTGACTTTGATTGTTATAATACATTATACTCAACTCCTCAAAGGGAAATCTAAGTTCACCCATTAGGTTGTGAATCCACATTGTCTTTGCAACAACAATAATTGTACCTTTATATTTAACCTCAATGCTCAAAAGAAAGTTGAAGTCTTACTATCTCCATCTCCAACCTAATCCAAGTTAGTATAATTGACTAATCGATTCATATTCTTAATGCAAAAATTTTATGCCAAGTAGTTTTGGTTTGTTTTTTTTTCAACAAATCTTGCATAAATTTGGACACTATTATAAAACAAAGGACATATCAAGTTGATTGTGATTTAAATAAATAAGGTTACCAACAAATTGTCTATAAAGAGTAGCAACGACTTTTGGAGAATCCCACTTCTTAGTTAAATTCACTTCCTACTGATATGGTGTAGCACACAATTTGGAGTCCTCAATCTTGAACCTTTGTGGTATATTCAACACATAATTGGGTTGGGAAATAAAGACACCTTCAGCTTTTTACAAAACTTGAATGTCCAGAAAGAAATGCAACAAATTGAAGTTAGTAGTTTAAAAATTGTCTTCTAACTATTTCTTCAAACCCAAAATTAGATTTGCACTACAACTAACAACATTTGATTAAATCGCAGCATACAGTGAAACAATTAATGATATCATCTTTAGCATGTAAAACTTACATACTATGAACCGATTTACATCGTTTAAACCAAAATCAAGAAAAAACAAGTTGATTTGCTCATACCACACCTTGGGGACTTGTTTTAAACCATATTAGGATTTCTTTAATTGAGAGACAACATTGTTATCCTTCTTAAAGTCTAGGGATCACTCCCTATAAATATCCTAACTGAAATCACCATGTAAAAGACCACTCTTGACATTCATCCAATGTACATCTCATTTAAAATGAGCAACAAGTGAAAGAATAAGTCTAAAGGAGTTCATCCATACAACATGCGTAAAATTCATGGTGTAGTTGATACCTTTTTGCTTAAAAAAATCATTTTGCTACTAGTCGATCTATATGCCTCTCAACATCACCTTCACATGTAAATTTAGTCTTATATACCCATCAACATTTCACTACACTCTTTCATTACAGTCGAGAAAGTAAGTCCCAAGATTTTTCCTTCATCATTGTATTGTAATTGTCAACCATATCATTCTCCCATACATGTTGGTCATGTGCATCATTCTAATGGATCACTCCTTAACAATCTAGAATTTTTTTTATTACAGAAGTACCTATGTCTACTAACCAAAGACAACATCCCTCATGCAAATAACTTCTTGTTTGATTAGGTCAAGCAACCTACAACCCTTCAACTCACTAGATTATCCCACCATAAGACAATCACAACTCTTTGTATTTGTCTTCTTTCTCTTATCATATGGAATATAAGCATACGTTATACATCCAAATGTTTGGACATGTACAACCAAGGGCTTCCTACTAACCCATTTTTGAAGATGGGTCATATCCCACATAGCTTTGGTCAAAATCATGTTTAGAAGGTAGTTTGTGTTGAAATTTTTATCTTAATGCGGAACTATAGTAGTACTAGGAATCAATGAATAATCGAAAGCATAAGCATTCACATGAGACACAATATTTACCCTAGGGAAATCCTCTGGTACTTGAGGGAGAAAACCCCAACAAAATATTCCTTAGTATAATGATAGATAACAGAGAATGTCTTTACAATGACCATATTACATCAACCACCCCTGGTGCATTATCAGAGAGAAATACCAAACACCGTAATTGCAATATTAGCACAAGAGAGAAGAACTCAACAATGTGTCCAACACACAACCAATTTTCTATTTTGGTCTCATGCACACTTTCCTTCAAGAGAGATTCACTCTTCACCTTGAACTCCTCAAAGCATGCATAACAAGATACCAATACATCTCATCCATGGCTTAATTTATTGACTTCTGACTTCATAATGAAATCGCCTTCCAACTAGATGTAAGACCACTAAGTTAGGTGGATAACTCGAGTGTCGTCATGCAAGTGTCGTAACTTGAGCGTCATCTTTTAGTTTAACTCAAGTGTCGTCACACAAAACACTTAGCTAATTAGGTCTTCTTTATTAACACTTAGTTAACTCTGTTAACTGAGGTCCTTCTTGATACCATCACTCAAATGAACAATGCGAGTTCTTTAATTAACTGAAGTCTTCCTTGTCAACATCATTGAAGCCAACAATTTGATTTCTCTCTTATTTAACTGAAGTCTTTATCATCATTGAAGTGATCAATTCGAGTTCTCTCTAATTTCATTGCATCTTATCTTTATCTCTTGACTCATCTGCATGGTCCACATATGCCAACTTTAAATTCTTTATCAAATCAATTATACTAAGGAGAATTTTCCAATGATGTGATCATCTTGTTCTACTATCGTTCCAAATGGTCATATTGCTAAAAAAAAATCACTCTAGAGGTGGTCAGCCTATAGAGGAGACTTAATAGCTTATCCATCTCTAAGGCCATGGTTAGTAATACATCACACACCATTCATGTTTCAACATGCAAAGAATTACCTCAACACATGAGGATCTATATTGACATACAAGATCTCAGTCTTGACAAATAATATTGTACAACATCATCACTTTGACATACAAAACACTTACTCAACACATAAGGCTTAACCATTACACATAAGGATTAGTCATTCTTGAGTCCAACTCAAGAATCTATTCCAAGTTTCATGAGTCCAACTCAGGATCCCTAAAGCACTACCTCGACACACGAGGCTCAATCCTAGTGCACAAGATTGACTTGGAGAATGACCCATGATGTTGTAATTTTAGCACTCCCTCTCAACGAGGGAGGTATTCTCTACCATACCAAGCTTGTCTCGGGAGTACCTATACTTTGTCAAGGACAAAGGATTAGTCCATATATCTTGTATTTGATCATCAGTAGCAATGTATTGAAGTCTTATGGCACCTATCTGGACCATATCTCCAATGTAGTGATATTTCATCTCAATGTGCTTCGATTTGTCATGAAACACATGGTTTTCTGAGAGCTTAATGCAACACTGATTGTCAAAGTGAATATAGTAGTCTCAATCTTCTCACCGAATAACTCAACAAGTAGCTTCCTAAGACACACAACTTCTCGACAAGTTGTACTAGCTGCAATATACTCTACTTCTATAGTACTCTAGGATACAGAGCCCTGATTCCTATTGGACCAAGAGATCATAGATGATCCCAAGCTAAAAAAATCTAGATATACTATTTTGGTCCACATTACTACCACCCCAATTAGAATCAGCATAACCAAGTAGCATCACTTCTCCATTGGAGGCATATTTGAGTCCATAAGCAATAGTACCTCGAAGGTATCTAAGCACATGCTTAGTAGCAACCCATTGTTTATGTCTTGGCTCAGACATGAACTAACTCACGATACTCACATGATAACATATATCAAGTCTAGAATGTATCAAGTACATCGAAGAACCAATGAATTTTCTATACATGGTAGATCCACTAGACCCAATCGAGAATCTAACTTGTAGTTTCTTCATATTAGAAAACATTGGTGTAGACATCGATTTACAATCCATCATATCAAACCTGTGCAACACATCAACTATGTACTTTCCTTATGAAATAAAGATCTCATCTTTCATTTTCCATACTTCCAGACCAAGAAAATAGTGCATAAAACCCAAGTGTTTCATTTCGAATTCAAAATTGAGCTCCCTCTTGCACCGAGTTATATGTTGTTCCTCTCTAGTTAGGAACGAGTCATCAACTTATAGAACCAAGATTAGTGGTTGGTTGTTCACAACCTTGAAGTATAGGTTAGGGTCATCTTCATTTTTGGAGAATCCCAAGCTTTGAATATAGTTGTCAATCCTTTAATGCCAAGCCTTTGGGGATTGCTTAATCCCATGCAAGGATTTCTTAAGTTTGCATACATGTGACTCCTTCCCATGAAATACAAACTCTTTAGCTTGTTGTATGTATACTTTTTCCTCAACTTTTCTATTGAGAAAGGCATACTTAAAATCCATCTAGTGAATCTTCCACCTCAAAACTAAGGCAATTTAAATTATGGCTTGAATAGTAGTGTACTTAGCCACAAGAGAAAATGTCTCATCATAGTCTACTCCTTTTTGTGAGAAACCATGAGCCACAAATCTTGCTTTATTTTTTTCAATACTTCCATCAACTACATGTTTGATTTTATAAAGCCACTTGGAAGTTACTATAGACTTCCCATTTGGTTTAGGAACCACTTCCAAAACATCATTTTTCATAATGGATTTGTATTCTTCCACCATGGCATTTTTTCATACTTGCTGCTTAACAACTTCCTCATAGTTTGAAGGTTATGAATAACTGATGTGACTCATTTGTGCTACATATCTTGAATATCTTTCAAGTCTCTATCTCTCTCTAGATGTGCCTGATGGTGCTCCATGCTTTTCTGCCTCTTGAAAAATGTCTCGACACTAGGCAAATCACCTCTTACCAATGGAAAATTTTAGGGGCTAATATTATCCCATGGGATAAATTTAGGGGTTTTAAATTTTTAATGGGCTAATTTTTTAGTAAATTCCCATTAGGTATGATTAACCCACATTTTATTTATTTATTTTTAATAAACAAAAGGTTAGCCCCATCGAATTTAAAAAGGGGAGGAAAGATAATAAAAAAATCACCCCTCTAAAAATCAATTTAAACCTATGTTTGCCCACAAAAATCACTAAGCAACTCCCATTCGCACCTAATTTCTAGAAATGGAAGTTGGTAGGGGATCTTTTGCATTCCATTGATCACGGGAATCTAAGTCGGAGTTGCATTTGTCTAGATTTAATGGGTTGAATCTCATTTTCCAAGTTACTTAATGTCCACATGAGAAGGGAAGTTGATATTGGATATCAGGTCTTATAGTGACCCATTTTCATCTAGGAGAGTTCTAAATCCCATCACATCATATCCAAATTTTCCCCAAGAAACATTGGGAGTGTGAATCCCGCAAGTGGTGATGCGACAATAATGTTTCTATGGGTGTTTGGGGCATCATTGCTAGGAGTTGGGACTTCATTCATAGACACATAATTGGGTATGCAGGGGGGAATGATGTTGCATATAACCAATTCCATTTTGTTTCTACTTGTGTTTGTGTTCTCCTTTTTGGGATAGGCCATGAGTGTAGAAACCTGGAATCCCATTGTCTTTGTTGCTTCTTTTGCTTTGGGTGTTTTCAAGTATTTTGACATGTTTCTTATTTTGTTTATTGAATTTTATGGTTCTCAAAGGATTTTTGTAGGGTTGACATTATAATTTGTGGTTGGTTAGCCTACTATTGCAGATTGAATTTTTCTCTTTTAGTAATGGGGAATACATTAAATATGGACTTACAAAGATGGAAAAATGGATATGTGAAACATCAGAGAAGTATGAAATGCTTAAATCTATTTTTTGGCTGCCACATAGAAAGGTGTATATGATGTTATGTTAGATGTGATGATACTATGTATTATTTGACTGACTCTCCCTAAATTTAGTATGTACAGGCATCTTAGGATGAATTAAGATGCATAAAGAAAGCTGCTAGTTTCTTGGTAAGATTCTCTAACACATGTGATTAATTAAAAACATACCTATATGCATTGGTATTGCTCTCTTAAAATGATCTTTGGTAAGGTGTGTGCACAAATGAGCTGTTAGTGGGTCCTTATATAAACATTGATTCTATTTTTCATGGCGATGAAAAATTTCATTGTTGTTTTCCAAGAATATTCCTAGAGTATGGTGAATTTATATGTACTATGATAGTTACAGTGAGGTACCAAACTACCACCAAAAGAGGGATTGTTAGAGAATTTATTAATCTTTATATCCTATCTAGTATTTTTTGTATATGTTTTCCTATTACTATTTATCATTTTACTTTATCAAAAAATTCACCAAGACTTCACAAGATTTTATAATTTAATAAAACATTCAACAAGACTTTACAAGGTTTATAATTTAATGAAAGATTCACCACGATTTTACAAGGTTATATAATTTAGTAAAATATTTGCAAATATTTTACAAGATTATCTAATTCATTGAGATATCCACCAAAAAAATACATATACAAAATATAACATTGATAAAATAGCCTTCATATTTTCCTATATATCATGGGTATTTTCCCATTTATTATACACAAAAATTTAGGGGCGGTTCTTAAAATTTTCCATGCTCTTAGCAGAAGGTTCATCAAATGATCTTTCTACTAGGTCTTTATGATCAAGTAGATCTAAGGACTTTTCTAGATTCTCCCTCTCAACATTTGAATGAGGAGAACCAGAATCTGGATCCTCCATCATGGGAGTCTCTTGCTCCTCCATATATGAATCACACTGAGGTTATTTAGAGCGCTTGAGGACAACATCTTCATGAAATGTTACATCTTTGTTGACTTCAGTGCGCCTTTGACCTAGAAAATAGATTCTATAAGCTTTGCAGGATTCGATATACCCAAAAAATGTACCTTTCTTTCCAGATGGATCCATCTTTGTCCTCTTCTCTTTTGGCATATGAATGTATATAAGACAACTAAAAATATTCAAGTGTCTAACATATGGTTTTTCACCAGTGAAAACTTCTTCAGGAGTCTTCTCTTCCAGGATAGCATGTAGGCTTCTGTTCTAAATATAAACAACAATGTTGGAGGATTATTCCCATAAGGAGGTGGGAATATCTTGATCACACATCATAGCTTTTCCATCCTCATAGATTAGTTGTTCTTTGTTTCAGCAACCCCATTCTGTTGGGGGTTGTAAGGTATAGTCAGTTGTCTTCTTATCCCTACATCTAAACAAAAAACATTAAAGTCATGAGACTCAAACTCTTTTCCATTATCAAATATCAAAGTATGGACATGCACTTTCTAGTATGATTCTCAACCAATGCTTTAAACTCTTGAGACTCTGTGCCTTCAAAAAATAGATACATGACTTGCGAGAGAAATCATCTATGAAAAGCACATAGTACATATATCCACTCAAGGATGGTGTTGACATAGGACCACATACATATGAATGAATCAAGTCCAAGATCCCTTTGGATCTATTGGTACTGCTTGGAAATATATTCTTGATGTTCTTAGTAAGAGCACAACCTCTACAAATAACATCATGCTCATATTAAACACATGCATACATTTTACCATCTTCTGCAAGTCAGGTAGTGCTTTGAAATGAAGATGAACAAGCCTCATATGGAACCGTTCACAAGGATTAACTATGTCATGGATCATGGCTTTAATGAAATTTCCATGAAATTTGTAGAGACCTCCCTCTCTAACTCCAATCACACCTGCAGAATTCAAGTTTGAATTCTTAGGCCACAAGAGCGCTCGGTTGTCCATAAAGATTACTATGAAACCATTATCTTCTAGAACCGAAACAAACAAGAGGTTTTTCTTCAGAATAGGAACATACAAAATATCATCAAAATGGAGTACATCTCTTGAATTCAATTGAAAGTAAGTGGATCCAACTCCTTGGATCGAATAGGTGGTATTTCCAATCTCCACCTAATAGGTGAACTTCTTTTCCTTCAAACCTGTCATAAAGATCCTATATCTAGTCATGTTTTTGGATGCACCACTATCCATCCACCATGTCTCAACACTAGTGGTAATGGGTCCAAAAAGAACAGAGACAATATAGTCTCGATTGTTTTGGCTGAGAATCCACAACAAAGGTTAATGGCATCTTTTGGAGAGTCTATGGTATGTGATGGTTTAGTGTATATGTTAAGAGCCATCCTTGGCTCATGTTCAGGACATTATCGATGCCTAGGATAATATTTAAATATCCAATTCATATAAATATAGAATAGTCATAAGTAGCTAACACTAGGGTTTTTAGGTTAGAAAGTAGGTTTTGTTGATTTATTGTATATCAATTAGTTTTAATTCATTTTTATATAAATGTCTATTTTGTTAATATTCTTTTAATATTAATATATTATTTATTATTTTCTTAATATTCCTTAATATTAATATATTATTATCTTAGTTGTAAAATTTTATTACAAAATGTTTTATTTAAATTACTAATTATTGGTTTTTCTAATGTATGCTATTCTACTAACTATTTATTAGATTAACCTATGTTTGTTTTATTAAAATTTTTAATATTTTTATTATAATGTTTTGTTTTGTTAAAGTTTATTAACGCATGTTGTTTTATTAAAACAAGATAGTCTCATTCCTTGTCTCATGATCATTCGGATAATACTTTCTTGTAGGTTCATCTTCTGTAGTAGTAGAAGCATGAAATCTACCCTTGAAATTTGCTCTTTTCTTTGCATGACATTCTCTTGCAAACTGGCCTTTCTTATTGCAATTGAAGCATTAAACTTTAGACTTATCAAAGTTCTTGTTGTATTCATTTTCCTTTTGATTAGGAAACTTCTTCTAAGAAAAGGATTTATTTCCTCTCTTCATCCTTGCCGTAAGTGTAAGGTTCTCTTCTTTAGAGGAAGCAATTCTGCTTTGAATTCGCCCTTCTTCTTGTAGGAAATCATGCCACGGTCTTTCAAAGTTTGGTTGCACTTCTTGACCACTTACAATGGACATGAATCTCTCCCATGAAGATGGAATACCATCGATAATAGTCTGAATGAGATCATCCTCATCGACAGTTGCCCCAATACTCAAGAGGTGATCTCTTACTTTACAGATATTTGTGAAGAAGGAAGCCACAGATGCATACTTATCCATTCTCAGATTAGGAAGCTTGTTCTTCAAGGTTCTCTTTTCACTAGGATCCTTATTCTAATAAATATTTATGGAAGTGTTGAAGAACTCCTTTGCAGTCTAAAATGGAGGAGTCATCAGCATCAAATTATCTTTCATAGGATCATAAATGATTCTCTTTTCTTTGGCTTGCTTCTTTTTGAAAGCAATGCACCCACCATTAGTATTAGGATCTTCAACAACATTGGATATGCATCCATATATATCATGCTCTTCCAGGCTATTCAGAATATTGGCCTTCCAAGTAATGAAGTCTGAAGTTCCTTCAAGTCGATCTTTAGTTTTACTGAGATCGAAGCCATTATTCTTCAAGTATTGTGCTCAAATTTTACCACTCAAGCTTGACTGCAAAAGTTAGCTCATTCATGCCCTGAGCTCTAATACCATGTTAAATTTTTTATCCTAATGCAAAATTATAGTAGTACTTGAAATCAATGAATAATCAAAAGCATAAGCATTCACATGAGACATAATATTTACCCTAGGGAAACCCTCTAGTACTTGAGGTAGAAAACCCCAGGAAAATCTTCCTTAGTATAATGATAGATAGCAGAGAATTTCTTTACAATGAGAAGATTAGATCAAGCACCCCTGGTGCATTATCAGAGAGAAATACAAATCACCCAAGTGTAATATCAGAACAAGAAAGAAGAGAAAATAGATAGAGGAAATCAACAATGTGTCCAACACACAACCATTTCTCTATTTTTGTATCATGCACACTTTCCTTCAAGAGAGATTCGCCCTTCACCTTGAACTCCTCAAAGCCCACATAACAAGATACTAATAAATCTCATCCATGGCTTAATTTATTGACTTCGAACTTCAGAATGAACTCGCCTTCCAACTGGATGTAAGAACACTTAGTTAGGTGGCTAACTCAAGTGTCATCATGCAAGTGTTGTCACTCAAGTGTCATAACTTAAGTGATGTATTTTAGTTGTGTCATCATGCAAAACACTTAGTTAACTAGATATTCTTTATTCACACTTAGTTAACTCTTTTAACTGAAGTCCTTCTTGATACCATCATTGAAGCGAACAATTCAAGTTCTCATTTAATTAACTGAAGTATTCCTTGTTAACACACTGAAGTTAACAATTTGAGTTCTCTCTTATTTAATTGAAGTTAGTATCATCACTGAAGTGAGAAATTCGAGTTATATCTAATCTCATTACATATTATCTTTATCTCTTGAATTATCCACATGGTCCATATGTGCCAACTTTAAATTATTTATCATATCAATTATCCTAAGGAGATATTTCCAATGATGTGATCATCTTGTTCTACAATCATTTCAAGTGGTCATATTGCTAATGTAATTCACTCTAGAGTTGCCGATATCTAGGGGAGACTCTTAATAGCTTACCCATCTCTAAGACCATGGTTATTAGTACATCACACACCATTCATGCTTCGACATGCAAAGCATTACCTCAACACATGAGGCACCACCTCAACACGTGAATATCTATCTCGACATACAAGATCTTAGTTTTGACAAACAATACTATGCAAAATCATCACTTTGACATACAAATCACTTACCTCAACACATGAGGCTTAACCTTTACACATATTTCTTAGTCATTCTTGAGTCCAACTCGAGAATCTACTCTAAGTTTTTTTAGTCCAACTTAGGCTCCCTAAAGCACTACCTCGACACACAAGTCCCAATAGTGGTGCACAATATTGGCTTGGAGAATGACTCATGATGTTGTAACTTTAACAATTTGAGACAACCTCTACCTAAAAACTAGTTGGCATACCTTTAGCTTGAAACAACACTATGTCATTTTGATGAAGGTTTGATTATTCCTTTCAACAACACTATTTTGTTAAGGTTTGTAAGGTACAAATCTCTAGAAAGAGATACCATGTTATGACAAGTAGCTTTTGGTCCATACTCATATATTCTCCTCCATTCCTATATCTTAACATTTTATAGGTACATGACAATAATTTGAACAAATGCATTAAACTTCCTAAACTTTTCAAGGACATGATCCTTATTCTTCAAGAAATATACCCAAGTACACTGAGAAAAGCTATCAATGAAGGTCAAAATATACCTTGCACCTTCTAATCATGGTTGGTTCATTGGACAAAGATCACTATAAATTAGTTCAATTTAAGTCTATCCACAACTTTATTGTCTCAAATACAACCTACTAATGCTTTCCAAGCACACACCCTTTATGTACACCATTGGAAGTCATTACCCCTGAGTATTCCACTAACCATATTCAACTTCACTATTAATTCCATAGTTCATAAATTCATATGTACAAGTTTATCATTCCAAATTCAGCTCCACTAATCGATCCATATAAGAGTGTAGTCAGTTATGGATCCTTCTTTAAGAAAACATATAAGTTATACAATGTATCCTTAGCATCAATAATACTCTAAATAACATCAAAAAGGCATTGCTAATATCCTTCACAACAACTTATTAGGCTAGAATTTAACATTTTTATAAGTATGGGTTAGTTGGGGTACAAACAATAAATTGGTAATCAAAATTGGTACATGGTATACATCAATCATTCACACCATTCTAGCATTTAACCCTATCACTACTATAAATGATAAGTGCTTAATCATCTACATCATATATTTATTCTTATTTAGCTTTACTTCATGAGGAAAAGAGAGAAGCATCCTTGTCCATATGATGGGTACAACCAAAGCAAACTATCCACACTTTTATAAGTGTGAGCATGCAATGTAGGAAAAGTAATAATAGAGAAAGTGTATTCATATCCCTTCTTTGGAAATTCAATGTTGCAGTTCAGTCACTGACTATCCAACAAATCATCTTCAAGTTTCTTGACCTTATCCTTGAGATCTTTAGTCTTATTCCATCAGTTCTTCTCAACATGTCTTATCGTTACACACTAGTGATAGGTATTCTTCCTCTTACCTTTCTTACTCAATGGATGATCACCATGATTCTTTTAGTTAATATGGTCAACAAAATCCTTATCACAGTAACTTCCATGATCTTTCCATTAATTTTTTTCGAAACCTTTTTCTCTATTGTTTTGGAAACCTAGGCATTTAAGGAGATGGGCTTGTTTCTTAATCTCAAGTTTACCTTTGTTAAAAATATCTTATTGTGTCTTAGAAAACCATAGAAAGAACCAAATTTATGGTCCTAACCATATTCTTTCCTAGAATTTCAAACAACGATGTCAAATACTTCAAAGGTGTCTTCATATTAATCAAGAATTAATTCTATAAGCTTATTATATTTCTTCAAAAAATCATTTCTACAGTAAACCAATTTCAAATGTAGATTCTTCACAAAAGACCAATAATCTTCAATCCTATCAAAGGAGAGAAGATTAAGAGAGATGAACTCTTTCTCAATTTGCATTGCACAACTTATGTCAATATTGTCCAATAGTGTCTTCAACTTCTTCTAGACTTGATTTATATAGTAAATCTCAATTGGATAAAGAGAATCTTCTTGCAAATCCAGATCATTATAACTCCTAGAACCTCATCCTTATTTCAATTTATGATGAACTTCTATCTATCATCCATAGGGTTTGGAACCATAGTGACTGTAGAAGGCCACACTGATTTACACTAATAGGTTTTTCATGTTGTATGCCCATAAACCATAGTTGTGGCCCTTCAAAACCACAATTTCTTGCTTAGAACTCAGAATCACTATGTAGAACCTTAATCATATATGCAAGTTGAAAACCCGCATCAATCTACTAGAAAGATTTGACTTAACAAGAGCACATGCAAGTGATACCCTCTAAAATGAATTGTAGACAATATACTAGGTCTCAAACAATAGTTATGGTACCATGTTGGAGAAATAGGGAAATGTACAAGTGAGAAACAATGAATTCCAAGAAGAGGTGGCTTCTAAATAAACCATTATAGCACTAAAGAAAAAGTAAGAATTGTTGAACATACAATGGATACAACATGATCACCTTAAAAATTTAATGTATAACCATTGATAGACCGATCCATAAGATCATTTATATATATCCCTAGCTAACTCCCTTACAATGAGGAAGACAAATTCAACTTTGAACACCATAGGAATTCCAATATACAATGTTTTTGTACCTCAACCTATGCACTAGTCAACTAAGTTAGAACCATTGGTGGTCAACCCAATTGACTAGTCAAATTCTCTACTTGATTTTCAATTTAACCTTCATTGGTAAACTATTTGTCTCTAGAAGATCTATAGATGAGATTAAACTATTATTCCAACACTTTACATAGTTTGTACATAAGTTTCTACAAAAAAAAGGACAAATATATTCTTCCAAGTTAACCTTCATTGGTCAACTATCGGTCTCTAGGAGATATAGAGCTGAGATGTCGAACCTATTGTTCCAACACTTTACATAGTTTGCACATAAGTTCTTACACAAAAGAGGACAAATATGTTCTTTCATTGATATTGAAAAAGTTATTTATTGTAATTAAATAATGAAGAATCGACACCTAAATTGTGATGCACATCATCATCAACCTTAACGTAAAAAAATGTAACCCACCATTTTGTTGTTGGTGTAGAAAAATAAATCTTGCTCTCAGTAGATAGATAGCCGTAGACTTATCCTTCTAAGGATATTGTTATGTTGAGCATATGTTACATCCAAGAGACTATTAATTCCCCTTCAAAAGAAGAAATTGTTTCTTTAAGCTCAAGGGTGTTTATTAACTTCAAGTGGTTACACTAATCCCTACTAAATATGTGCATAGGAAAATTTCTTAGATCTATGATTTCTACTTTTTTTTATTTAATTCCTAAAACTGATCAATCTAAATCCTGTGAAAATTGAGTCACAGTAATCTTGGGATCAAGAAACAACTCACAGAGATTCATAATCAATTGCACAAGAAATTTGACATGAAACACACTGCAATTAGGAGTTGCGGCTGTAAGAATGTATTCAATAATCAAAAGTAGAGATACAATGTGATACACTTGCATTAATAGCAAGAAAATTCGAATCCCAAGGAGGTCATTCGAATTGCAAACATGAGAGTGGCTTAGCTATCAGTTATCCACACTAAACACATCAGTTAACCACGAATCACAACCATAATTGACTCTAACTGATCCCTAACTGAATCAAAGGTAGTAATGACTGAGTCTAACTGAATAGAACTCAACTGCATGTCAATCAGTAGGTGGGGGCACATATCTAACTCAAGTCAGCTCTGATGAAGTGAAATGAACTCAACTGAGTCACCAGAAGTTGGAGGCACCTTAAATCACTCTAGTTAACTCAAATCAGCCCAAAATAGACAGATAGAAGAGGAAGGTGCCTTTCCAACTTAGTTTAACTGATTGTTAGGTGAAACAACATCCAGTTAACTAATTGTTGCACTTATGACAAGCAGATCACCCCAAATTTTCTCCCTAATTGAAGGAGGAAGCCTAGTTAGCCTCCCTGATTGAAGGAGAAGACTTAGTTGGCCTCCCCGATTGAAGGAGAAGGCTTAGTTGGCCTCCCTGATTGAAGGAGTTTGCTGGTGCTGATGCTGATGTCAATGAGTGTGCTGGTGTGTTGATGTTGATGTCAGTAATTCGAGTCAATACTTAGGATAAGTGGGTAATTAGGCCAAATTCACCAAGTAAAGATGTGTGAGTTTGCTAATGACTCATGGAGGTTGTAGACATGGCTCTGCTGATGTTAGAGTGGAGCAGCCCTAAAATGCTTGTTGCATAGCTTGCCTTTCCCCGATCAAATTTGTGCTTAGGGTGTTTGTCAACAATGTAACCCTTACAAATCCCAATGGAAGTTTTTATGGATGGAAGGCCTTCGACCATGGAATGGCTTTGAAGTTGTTGCAAATATTTGAAGTTAAAATGTCCAAATATCTCATTCCAAATCCTACTAACCTCATTCCCATGAGTCAGAAGAGCAGTGGGCTTTACATCCACCACAAACTTGGAAAACGCATAGCCCTTAGCGTGGTGATTATCTATTCCTGCTGCAATGAGTTTCCTGGATGCAATCTCTGAGATCTCAACATCATTCGGGCTGAAAGTAACTCTCTTGGGCACTCCGATGTGTGTCATTTGATATAGACTCAACAGATTGGAGGCCAAGGAGGGTTCATACTGCCATGTTCAAGTTTTACAATACCTTTTCCTTTCGAAATGATCTGAGAATCATCTCCCTTGTGAATGGGAATGATGCTGTCGAAGTCCAGGAATGAAAAGGATTCTTTGATTTCCACCATATGGTTTGAAGCTCCGGAGTCTTGTTGGCCAGATATTTTGACTGGCCAACTTAAGGAGAGTCCTGTTGCTTAGATAAGCTCCCGGTGTGTTTGAAATGGCAAAATCTCGTACGTTACGGTCCTACTACCAACTGAATTTTTTCTCTTAAGGAGAATCTAAAATTCAGTAAAAATTTATCCTAATTTTATTACTACCTAAATAAACCCTAGAATTAGTTTTCTAAGACCTAAGTTATCCTAAAATGCTTTCTTAAGGAAAGCCTTCAGTTTTTAGGGTTTTGTTTCAAATATTTTAACTTAAGGACTATTTTTAAATTTTATGAAATTAATCTAATTCTTATTTAACAACAGCTAAAATAAACTAAAATTTAAGAAATAAACTAAGCTAAGATTAAAATTAACTAGCTATCCTATCTTAGCTGAGATCAACTTGACAACTAAATTAATTATCAATTAATGTTTCACAAAGAGATAGACAATAATGATTTAAATGAAAATATTTAGATCATTATCATAAAATCACTTTGTTGAATATGCACAACAACAAAAAATTTAAAATAGGTAACTACTTTAATTTTTCCGTGATGTTCTATTAATTAATAACTAATATTCAATACTAAGTATTTGAATAATAAGATGATATTTATTCATGAAAACATTGCAGAAAATACAAATGAAATAAAAAATAATTATGGAATGTTTATATTATTAAATTCCAATTATCAATACAAATATCGATTAATCAAACTTAATAATATCCTCAATCAAACATTAATATTGTGTAAACATAGTACAATTTTGGGTAGTAAATACAATCATAACACAATATAATTGCATAAAAGCATAATGAGAAAATGATGTACTGAAATATATATATATATATATATATATATATATATATATATAT
>LPNX010159718.1:653610-672711 GCA_001517045.1 Pseudotsuga menziesii
ATCTGGGACATTAACTATCATCTTCCTCATTAGTGCACTTGGCATCTGAACTGTCAAATTGATAACTGCTTTCTCATCTATGAATGTCGAATTATCCATATATAAATTGTTGTTTGAGATCTGGCATCTAGATCATTCCATCTTGAAAACAACTTCAGCTGTTGGCAAAATAAACGGAAAGAACACCACCAAAATCGAGGATCCATATGACACCTACAAAATAAATTAACCATGCATGAGTTTTATCACAAATATTAAAACTGAAATAACAATTAAAATTAAATGATATGCAATGCCTACAAAATCTATGATTCTATGGGTATGCCAATTACCTATTCTATTATCTAAAAACTCATCAGTAATAACAATTTTAAGGCGCACTTCTGAGTTTAATAACTCGACGAGCCTCAGACAATTTAGCCCTTAATTTTATACTTTCCATTTTATATTGCTCTTCTTGTTTCAAAAGCTTCCTGTTAGCAATAACCCAGGATTTTTTAAGAGTTTTCAACTTGTCCTTCTTCTCCTTCAAATCCTGCCATCGTTTTATCCAAGTTAATAATTCATTCCTTAAGTTCTGCACTTCTACAATGGAATTCGATTCAGCTTTTTCCGGTTTTCCTTTTAGTTTTCTAATTTACTGTTTTAATTTTATAGATTTCATGGGATTCCCCAATGTCTACTCTGATGAAGAATCATTATCCAAGGCAAACCCTAACTTGATTTCTTTATCATTTGGCAGAACCAACGACCGATTCTCATTATAATCATTATTCACAGATACAATAGGATTATCCATTTTTTTCTTCACACTCCTGTGAAGATACTTCTACTGAACCATAATCCTCTTCCTCACTCAAAATTTCGATAAATGGCAAATTTTGGGCATGAACCGGTACTTTTGAAGTGGAAGATTTCATGCTTCTAGTAATTCTGTGTAAACCCATCCCTATAATGGGGAATTTTTATAAACTCGATTCACCATCGAAATTTACCTTTCCTTTGTTTAACAATTTTGATTTTTCCTTTGCTTTCGAAGATATAGTATGAAGATCTCTGTACAAAGCCGAGACCACCGAGGTTTCAAACTTTAAAGGAAGGGTTTCTATTGTAGCTGTATGCCCTGGATTATCCTCTATCGACATTCTTAATTTAGATGTTTCAACATATTTTGACTTAGAATTGGTTTTAATTTGAGGAAAACGTTTACGTTTTCTACGGGTTTTTGGACGCAGAGTGGGCCAATACTGGGTTAATCCAAAACTGTTTGCACTCAAAAATTCATCCCAAGATCTACCAATGTGATTTAACTAGTACTGAATGATCCATAGGACCTCAACTTGTGTGCATTAAAAGTTTGTTGTAAAAGAATGCAATCAATAGGTTAATTAATGGAACAACATTAACAGAAATTAAATGCTCAGAATGGAAAACAACACTGATAAACAGATGCCAAGAAGAAAACACGGAAATAGAGAGTCATAAACAGAGGTTGATAACGGAGTTCACCCCCTTCACTGGGCTACGTCTCTGGGTCCCTCTCCAATGGGAACCGATCCAATTAATGGCATTAAAAAGGTACAAATGGGTTTTGGTATCAACTTCAGCAACTGTAAAATAGAATGCTGGACAGAAAGTATTCAAGACTCCTCCCTGTGAAATTACAATCTAGTCTTCAAAAGACCCAAAGTGTAACAAAGAATACAGTCAACTCTAATACAAACAACAATCTCGAAACTACAATAAAACTCTCCAAGCCTCTCAGAACAGAGAAACATTGTACTGCGCTCTGAACGAACTCCTCTAATCGTCCCCCCTTCAATGGTCACCAACCTCCTATATTTAAGCCTCATAAGTAACGGATTTGCCTTCTTCTTTCACACAGCTGTTACCATATGTTTAAGACTGAATCATGCCATTCGGCCAAATCACGGCCCAAGCATTTGACATTCCCTATCCCCAACAGGCTGTTCATCTCCTTATCAACGTTACAATCATATGCTCAAAACTGAACCAAAGAACCACAAAACGTTACCAATGCATCTGTTCCATTCCCTGAAACGTGGCATCAAAACTGTGTACCAAAGTACAAAAACCATTTTGAAATGTCCCCGCGTGAACGCATTGCTGAGTATTTGAGTCGAAATTTTTAGTCATCTGCGCTTCCACCGTTGCGGAAGGGGATGTCCTTGGGACCTCCGATATTTTTCTTCGATGAACTCTGTCTCAATTGGTTGTCATCGAGTTTTCCATCAGGACGTCTTGTCTCTAAGTCTTCCGCCGCGGCGGCTCCTTATCGCTCCGACTTCCGATCTGTTCTGAACGTCCTTTAAGTTTCCGCCTTTGCGAAAGGAAGAAGTTCTTGTGAGCTCCGACGTTGCGGAAGGAAGAAGTTCTTGTGAGCTCCGATGCTGCGGAAGGAAGAAGTTCTTGTGAGCTCCGATGTTGCGGAAGGAGATCTTCTTCCGACCTTCGATGTTGCGGAAGGAGATCTTCTTCCGACCTCCGATGTTGCGGAAGGAGATGCTCTTCCGACCTCCGATGCTTATATTTTTGCCGTCTGTTTTTATTTTTCCCGCCGCTTATTTGAACCATTGTACCATATTCCTTTACCTTGGATCAGTGTAACTTTGAAGAGGACTAATCCGTCGGATCATTCCTCCCCATTGCAGAGATTTTGGACCACCAAAAGCCTGAATTATTCTGCAAGTAAGTGAGGGTACAGCTCCCTCAATTTTCCAATCTCCATCCACCTTGCTTTGCGAGGATGCATGCCTTTCAGCCCTACTCGAAGGTACTCAACATTCCCCCTGCATGAAGTAATTACATTTCTGTCAAGAATAACATTATCCTGCAACTCATTCATGTATTCAAGTGCCATATCCTCAACTGAAGGAATCTGTACGTTAGTTTCCTCATCCATGATCATAGGAGGATCATACAATTTAAGATTCTCAACATTGACAACTGAATAAATTTGCATGTATGGAGGTAAATTCAAGCGAAAAGCATTAGTATCGATCTTTTCCAAGATCTCAAAAGGACCATACCTGATAGGCTTAAGCTTTTTACCTTCACCTTTCATTCTTTCTTTGGTGATGTGTAACCAAACTCTGTCACCAACCTGAAATTGATGATCAATTCGATGCTTGTCATTCCTGGCCTTGTACTTTGCCTGGCTCTTCTCCAACTGTTCTTGAACTTCCTGCTGCACTGCTTGGATTCTATGAATGAACTTTAAAGCTTTATCTGCATCAAGATGTCCATCCACTGCATCTTTGCCAAAAGCGAAGTCCATTGGTGTTTTTGGCAGATAACCAAAACAAGTTTCAAAAAGAGATCTTTTCGTCGAAGAATGGACTGCATGATTGTAAGCATGCTGTATATAATGCAACTGCTCATCCCAAAGTTTAGGATGTTTACTACAATATCCTCTGAGTAGCTGAATCACCGTCCTGTTCACTACCTCTGTTTGTCCATCGGTCTATGGATGAAACGCTATACTTTTCTTAAGTTTAGTATCCATAAGCTCCCATAAAGTTGACCAGAATTTTCCCAAGAACCGGGAATCTCGATAAGATATAATAGACATGGGTAGCCCAAAATGTACCCAAACATTCTAAAAGAACAGGTGAGCTGTTTGTTCATCAGTGATCTGCTTGTTACATGGCATTAAGATACACATTTTGTTGAACCTATCCACAACAACATATAGGTAATCATGCCATTTTCTAGACATAGGTAGTCCCCCTATGAAGTCCATAGAAATGCTTTGCCAAGGACGAGAAGAAACTGGAAGAGGTGTGTACAGACCCAATTTCCTATTGCTAGGCTTACTTGTTGCACACATAACACAACCTCTTATATATTTAGCTACAGTTTCTTGCATCTGAGGCCAATAACAATGATTCTGCAATACAAACAATGTTTTACTTACACCAAAATGTCCTGCAATCAATGAACTATGTGCTTCTCGAATCACATGCACTCTTTCTTTCTCTGGAATACAAATTTTACCGAGATGATACAAGAGTTGATTATGCACATAATAGTTCTCTTCCTGTTTACCATGTATTAGTGATGCATATACTTTCTTAAAATCCTTATCTTTTACATACTGTTCAATATAACTTTCATGTGTTAATGAACTGTTCTGAAGAATGATTGAAGCATTTGTAGGAGGCCTTGATAACATGTTTGCTACCTTATTATGAATTCCCTTTTTGTACTTAATTACGAGATGAAACTGTTGTAAGAATCCCATCCATCTTAAATGCCTACTTTGTTGTATTTTAGTTTGAGATTGTAAATATTGAAGTGGCTGATGATCAGTATGTATAACTATATCTTTTCCCATGATATAATGTTTCCACTTCTTCACACTCTATACTAAAGCATACAATTCTTTGTCATAGGTCAGATAGTTACTTACCGCAGTAGAGAATGTTTCTGAATGGTAACAGACTGGCTTCCTTCCTTGCATCAAAACGACTCCCATGGAAAACCCCCTGGCTTCGGTTTCGATCTCAAATGGTTGCTGCAAATTTGGCAATGTCAGAACTGGTGCTGTGCTAATCTTTTCCTTTAAAGTGTCGAAGGCTCTCTGATGCTTGCCTCCCCACTAGAAAATTTCTTTAATGCTTGTCAGTGCATGTAATGGAGCAGCAATGGAAGAAAACCCAGAAATAAATTTCCTCCAATACTGAACCGCACCCAGAAAAATTCTGATTTCAGTAACGGTGTTAGGCCGTGGCTAGTTTACAATGACAACAACCTTGGCTGGGTCCACTCGCAGGTGGCCTCCACCAATAATATGGCCCAGATATACTAAAGAAGTTTTAGCAAACTCACATTTAGACATTTTTACATAAAGCTTTTCCTTCCTCAGTACGTCTAAAACTTTCTTCACATGTACAATGTGCTCTTCCCAAGTTTTGCTAAACACGAGGATATCGTCTAGATACACAATTACAAAATTATCAATGAATGAATGAAAGACATCATTCATGACCCGCATGAAAGTAGCAGGTGCGTTACATAGCCCGAAAGGCATTACAAGCCATTCATACAAACCCTGTTTTGTTTTAAACGTTGTTTTCCAAGCATCATTCTCAGCAACACGGATTTGATGATACCCACTATGTAGATCCAATTTTGTAAAGTAAGTTGCATGTTTCAATTGATCAAGCAAATCATCAATGCGAGGAAGAGGATACATTTTTTTAATGGTGATTTTGTTAAGGGCCCTATAGTCGATACACATCCTCCAAGACCCATCATTCTTTGGAACCAAGACTATAGGAGAGCCGCAAGGGGAAGTGCTGGGCCGGATGACCTCCTTCTCAATCAGCTCCTGAACCTGCTTCTTGATCTCCTCATTTTGCATTACAGACATCCGGTACATGGCTATGTTCGGGAGTGGCACATCCTGCTGCAAATGTATCTCATGCTGAATCTCTCTTTTCAGTGGTAGCCCCTTCGGATCTTGAAACAAATCATCATACTCAGAAATGATGTCAATCAGTTCAGATTTATGCTTAGGATCACATCCTTCGAAATATTTAGAGATCTCTTCATTTTTCATCTTAACCATCATTAACACAAAATTCTTACTAGCATTTACCAGCCTCTTCATTTGTACTGCAGAAACTATTGCTAGGTTTGTTTTTGTCTTATGTGCTCGTACAATATATTCCACGCCATCTTTAAAAATATGATACTTATTCTTCTCTCTATAAAATACTGCTTTCCGGTCATACAAATATGGACTCCCAAGTACAATTCCGCAAATGTCAAGTGGTACTACATCTAGTTCTACCTCATCTATGAATTTTTCAGTAATTGCAAACTTCAATACACATTTATTTGTAACTTGCAACCATGTATCATTAGTAACCCAACCCAGAGGATCGGGTTTTTCATGAGGCATAGTAGCTAAATGCAATTTCTTAACCACTTCTTCTGATATCATATTTACTTGTGAACCACTATCAAACAATGTATCAATCTTTGTGTGATTTGCAATGACACGAACATGAAATAGTGCACTTCTATTTTTATCATTTGAATTAGAAGTAGATGGCAGATTTGTACTTGCACTGGAACTGGATTTTGCATCAATGGGAAGTGAAATACTTTTATTCTTACCCTGGATTCTGACAGCTGTAACCTTTGTTTCATCACCTGAGTCGGATCCCAAGTCTTGAATAACTGCTGCAGTAGCTTTTGCTTTTCATTTATCTTTGTTTCCTCCATACTTCTTTGGCCTTAACTCCGGATGAAGTTTACAACACTTAGAGACATCATGTCCCTTCTGACAATGCAAACACGTAGGCTTTTCACCCTCTTTCTTAACAGTAGCCATTTTCTTTTTCCCCTTTTCTTTACCTTTTGATTTGCTGTCAAATTTAAATGAATTCTTCACAAAAGTTTCAGTAGCATGCTTACCCTTGGCTTCTAAATGTGTAGCTTGAACACACACATCATCCAAATTACTGGGGTTAAACATCAACAAAGTATGTTTCAAATAAGAATGCATGCCACCAACGTACTTAAGAAGAGTTTCCTGTGTATCTAATGAAACATTCAATGCAATATCCTTCTTTCTGAATTCATGAGTATAATCTTGAATGCTTTGTCCTTTAGCTTGTCTAAACATTTGCCAACCCATGGTTAATTGTTGAATATGGCCTAAAGGATAAAATTGTTTCCTTAATACTTCAATGAATTCATTCCAAACTGAAATAATTTTACCATTCTTTCGAAGATCTTGCTGAATCTTGCTCTCCCACCAAGTAAGAGCCATTCCACTCATCCTCAAAGTGGCCAATTGAATTCTGGAAGGGTCATCATTAATGCCCTGCACCCTGCAATATACTTCAAGCGGCTTGATCCAATTGTCTAATTTTTCAGCATCTAATTCTCCATTATAAATAGGTAATTCAAATTTTACATCCAATTTGAAATAAGGCATATTAGGACTTGCATTATTTGAATGAGAAGTATGAGAAGAAAAGAAAGTTTGATTAGTGTCAGGAGGATCACCATCACCTCCTACTCCTTTACCCTTTTCTTCCTTCTTCACTTCTGCATCTCTGGATGAAGATCCTTCTTTCTTTTTCCTTTCTACTCGCTCATCGAGTAGAATTTCCATCATGGCTTTCATGCTCATAAAATCCTCTTAAAACTCAGATTCGGAAATAACAGGTTTTCCCTGTTCGGTATGCCCTTCTTCTTCCCCTCATGGAGAAGACATGGTTCTTGAGAATGTTCTCCTGGAGCCAATCTCAGGATCTCCTTCAACTAATTCTCCTTCACCATGCTTTAACCTAGATCTGGTAAGCATTCACAAACTTGCGCCATAGTCAACCAGCTCTAATACCATAATATGATCCATAGGACCTCAACTTGTGTGCATTAAAATTTTGTTGTAAAAGAATGCGATCAACAGGTTAATTAATGGAACAACGTTAACATAAATTAAATGCTCAGAATAGAAAACAACACTGATAAACAGATGCCAAGAAGAAAACACAGAAATAGAGAGTCATAAACAGAGGTTGATAACGGAGTTCACCCCCTTCATTGGGCTACGTCTCTGGGTCCCTCTCCAATGGGAACCGATCCAATTAATGGCTTTAAAAAGGTACAAATGGGTTCTGGCATCAACTTCAGCAACTGTAAAACAAAATGCTGGACAAAAAGTCTTCAAGACTCCTCCCTGTGAAATTACAATATGGTCTTCAAAAGACCCAAAGTGTAACAGAGAATACGGTCGACTCTAATACAAACAGCAATCTCGAAACTCAAAACTCTCCAAGCCTCTCAGAATAGAGAAACGTTGTACTGCGCTCTGAACAAACTCCTCTAATCGTCCCCCCTTCAATGGTCACCAGCCTCCTATATTTAAGCCTCATAAGTAACAGATTTGCATTCTTCTTTCACACAACTATTACCATATTTTTAAGACTGAATCATGCCATTCGGCCAAATCGCGTCCCAAGCATTTGACGTTCCCTATCCCCCACAGGCTGTTCATCTCCTTATCAACATTACAATTATATGCTCAAAACTGAACCAAAGAACCACAAAACGTTACCAATGCGTCTGTTCCATTCCCTGAAACGTGGCATCAAAACTGTGTACCAAACTACAAAAACCATTTTGAAATGTCCCTGCGCGAACGCATTGCTGAGTATTTGAGTTAGAAGTTTTAGTCATCTGCGCTTCCGCCGTTACGGAAGGGGATGTCCTTGGGACCTCCGATATTTTTCTCCGATGAACTCTATCTCAATCGGATATCATCGGGTTTTCCATCAGGACGTCTTGTCTCTAAGTCCCGCCGTGGCGGCTCCTTATCGCTCCGACTTTCAATCCATTCTGAATGTACTTTAAGTTTCCACCGTTGCGGAAGGAAGAAGTTCTTGTGAGCTCCGACGTTGCAGAAGGAAGAAGTTCTTGTGAGCTCCAACGTTGCGGAAGGAAGAAGTTCTTGTGAGCTCCGACATTGCGGAAGGAAGAAGATCTTGTGAGCTCCGATGCTGCGGAAGGAAGAAGTTCTTGTGAGCTCTGATGCTGTGGAAGGAGATCTTCTTCCGACCTCTGATGTTGCGGAAGGAGATGCTCTTCCGACCTTCGATGCTTATATTTTTGCCGTCCATTTTTATTTTTCCCGCCACTTCTTTGAACCATTGTACCATATTCCTTTACCTTGGATCAGTGTAACTTTGAAGAGGACTAATCCGCCGGATCACTGAAATAAAATCTTAAGGAGACCATGATGAAATAAGCTTTGTTCTATATGTCCAACAATATTCTGTACAGTATGAGCCATTTTCCTAAGTCTCTGAAGTAGAAAGAAAGGAAAATTGATTTTTCTACCTTTTAAGGCCATCAACAACCGTAAATGATAGTAATGTATATGAGAGTAGCAGCCATCGCAAGTAACATACCTGATTAAAATCTCAAAACAAGCCTTCCATTGAGGTTTCAAAAATTTAACAAAAACGCCTCTTCCAAGATCTGAACCCTCTGGTAATGGTAAGAGAAACATTTCACACTTCTTCATATTGACCTTCTGACCTTTGAACCAACGCTCACCAACTTGAGTAATCTTAGTAGCTTTAGCAATCATATCCTCATTCAAAACCAGCTGAAAATCCCCAATTTGAGTTGCATCATTCTTCAATGATAAAGCGAATTGTCTGGTTATTCCTACATGATGACCACTAAAACCTTTAAAAAACAAACCCCGACCTATCTGATCAAACAATGCAGCTGCTTCTAGGTTTGATTCAACCAACTCAGGGCCTGAAATCTCAAAGCGATTCAGAGGTGCCATTTCCACTCTGCAAAGGTTTCGAATAGGGTTCGGGATGAAGGGATACGTGAAAACATATGGTATTGGAATCCATGTGAATGGCATAGTGTAAAATATCACATCATAACCTAGTTCACCTGAGATGAGAACTGAAACCCTAAATCTAATTTTAGTAACCATAGTTTCAACGTAATTAAAACCAGTTCTGACATTACGATTCTTCGAAAAACGAGACCACCAAGCTAACCAGATCATTATGCAACGCTTCTCAGCAACCATTATCTGATTTCAGGATTTTCTTTCCCAACAAAGTGAATTCGAGGTTAAAATCATAAAAATTAAGAGTTGAAAATGATAACCCTATACATAAAGATTTACGAGAATTACTCCGAAAAGACAAAATTAACACACTACGTTACATGTGTCTGATTATGAGATTTCATATTTAATCCCAATGTTTTAGAATGATGACCCAAAAATAGACAGAAATCACCATTTAATAAATAATGATTTTGCATTGAAATTCTTGTCAATTTGTGATGTAAAAATTAACAGGTGTAAGGATGTATAGGTTCGTGTCATAGTCATTTCCTTCCATCTCTTAACCTTTGCTATTATAAGTCTAATACATGGAGGTTAGATGTAACATCAATCTAAACAATAGGAAACCATATGCTTGCAAATGATTATGGTGTATAAATGATATCATCAATAATAACGACAAGTAAATCTTTCCAATATAAGTCCATCAAAAATATTAACTTGGAATATCAACTTGTTGATTATTAGAATTAACATTCATAAGCCATATAAATGTTGATTAGAAAACATCATACCAAGCCAACCTTTTAGATTAGAATCAATTTCGATTTATCATTAGAAGCATAGATAAAGGATTCTAATCAAAATTTGAAAAATAAAAATAAAGGCAAGATTTTTCTATTATAAGTATATATAAGGCAAATTTTATTGATTTACGCATTATATGAGACATAAGTTATAGAAGTTTGTAATGATAAAAATGTTCAACAAACATATAAAGGTTTTGATATAATAAAAATTAGCCAACCTTACATATATGTTTGAACATTTTTGTTTGATAAATAACACTATGTCAAATATTTGAAGCCAACTATTTTAAAAAGAAATTTTAATAAATACAAGGGTTATGAATCACTTAATCTAATTCTTTCTTACCAAATAATGTAAAGCAACAATTCATTTATATTAATAATATATGATCATGGAATAATGAGAATGAATATAACAGCTGCAAAAAATGAAAGACTTAGCTTGATTCAAAGTGTTTCCCAAACTACCATCTTGACCTCTAACTCTTCCTTTATTGAGAGTACCTTTAGAATCAAATATTCTGAAGGCACTCTTCTATAATTCTTGTGATAAATCATAGAAGAGAATTGATAATTTTTATTCAGCAAAGCAGAAAAAATTGAGAGGGTTGTTGCTTGCCAACAAATGGCGACGACCTAGGCGAACCAGTTATCTCTGCTCATACAATTTCAAACAATGGTATAAACAAGATCTTAAAATCTATTCAAAACAATAAAAAATTCTCAATCTAATAAAAACCATTATCTGATTTATATTCGCAAGTATAATTTAAAAATATCCCATCTCTGTAAATAAAAGTTTTGTTAAAGATAAACTTAAAAATATCTTAACCAAAAAAAGTACTTATAGTAAAGATAATCTACACCATCAGTATAAGATATAGAAATCTACTTCACTGATAAATTTCTAGGATATGTTCCATGAATATAATAATTTCTTCCTGTTTTTTTTATAGAAATATAAACTAAAAATTAGAAACAATTATTTTGACCGAAGACTACTATATAGGCATGATAACCTGATGTGATAGTATCATTCACGAGAACTGCCTAGAATAAGCAAGTCGGCTCGTGATGAGACCTCTTGTCTCTTGATCTTTTAACCAAGAGCCATCACCCTGATGATAAAAAATGAAGTTATACTAGACAACACTGATGATCATGATTAGGCCGGCTCGTGATGAGACGTCCTATTCTTCAATCAAAATAATGTTTCACTTTATTTTGAGTTTGAAATTTTACATTTTATAAAATAAGAGATCATTACCTAGAATGGTAACCAAATGGTAATGTCAGTCACTAATATCACCAGAAAATGAATTAGCTGGCTCATGATGAGACCCCCTATCTCTTGACCTTACGACCAAGAGCCATTATTTGTTTCCTAATAATGCCATGTCGATGATATCTATGATCCTGATTGGATCGACTTATTACTAAGACCTTCCATCTCTCATTTTGATTTTTAGAATTTTATTGAATGGAATAGATCTAAATTTTTTCCAGATTGTAAATAACTTTATAATGACTGATGATAGAGATTCATAAAGATTTTTCCAAGTACAAGTTTTGGAAAAGACATTAATTAGCCATCTTAACTATCAAAAGAAAATAGGAAAATGAGGGATAATCTGAATCATATTTACAAATAATAATAGGTTCTTAATAGACTTAAGAAACTTTGATCACTCTGAACCAATTTTTAAAAGACTTAGTCTAATACCATAATTTTAAACTAATGAACAAACTGAGTTAAACCACAAGACTTACTTATTTACAAATGTCCTCTTAACAACATATGTACATTAGTGACTAATTATCTTGAAACATATATACAGAGATTCAATAATTCTTGATAAATGATTGATATGTTAATAGTTGATTAAGAAAATCGAAAATAAGCTTCAAAAGTATTTGCATGGATCAAATGCTATTTGAATGTACATAAGACTCATGAATTTGTCATAATTCAGTTTAATAATCAAATTTTATAAAAAATTTATGATAATAATATATACAAGAAATTCTTAAAATTTAAACAGGAACTCAAAGAAAACAAGCTTATATACAAAATTATATACAATTTTAAGGTCTGGAAAAGTCAGCAAAAATATTTTTTTAAGATCAATCCATTTACTGGAAATGTTTCAAATTGACCTTCGAAGGTTTGTAAACGAAAAGTGCTTGGACCTATCTTTTCAGCAATAACAAATGGGCCTAACCAAAGTTTTTGAAACTTGGTATGATCTCCTTTCTCCTCATGGACTTTGTACCATTTTAACACCAAGTCTCCTACCCAAAACTCTCGGTTAGAACTTGAGGATTGATTAAACCAGGACTTAACAATTTGTTAATGTTTTGTAAAATGTTGTTTTGACCTGTTTCTTTCTTCTTCAAGTTTTAATAAAGTGTTAATCCTTTTCTCCATTTCTGGACAATCTTCATCCTGAACAGATTGGGCTAACTGTAATGAAGGCAAAAATAAATTTGGTAGTAAAATGGCCTCAGTTCCATAAACCAGGAAGAAAGGTGAGATACCTATTTCAGCTTTAGGAGTTACTCTGTCTACCCAAAGGGCATTAAACAACTTTGTATGCCAATCACAATGATGAGTTGAAATAGTTCTTTTGAGAATTTTCAACAAATTTTTATTTGTTGATTCAGCTAAACCATTTCCGTGAGGATGATAATTAGTTGAATATCTAACCATTATACCCTTTTCTAAGGCAAATTGAGTTAACTCAACTGATGAAAAATATGAGGCATTATAAAAAACCAGGGAATCTGAAACACCAAATATCGTTATGATAAAAGATTCTAAAAATAAGATAACTTGATTGGTGTTTACAACCCTTAAAGGTGCAGCCTCTACCCATCAGGTAAAATAATCAATTGTAGTTATAATGTATTTGTGTTGCATAGAATAAGGAGGGTTGATTGGACCTACTATATCAATACCGCATTGCTGGAAATGCCTTTCTACTGAAATAGGTTGTAAAGGAAAAGCAGGCTTCTTAACTCTACCTGCAGCAAGTTGACATTCCTGGCATTTCCTAACAAAAGCATAAGAATCTTGAAATAAAGTAGGCCAATAATAGCCAGACCTAAGAATCTTATGTGTCATAGTTTCTCCACCAAAATGACCTCCCGCTAGTCCAAAATGTAATTCTTTCAAAATCACTTTTGTTTCATCTTTGCTTAGGAATCGAAGTAAAACATCGTCTGAATTTCTCCTAAAAAGAATATTATCAATTAGTAAATAAGGAGCATATTTCAATCTAAGTGCTCTTCTTTTCCTTGGTTCAAGGTAATCAGGAGCAGTTCCTGTTTCCATAAGTGTCCTTAAATCTGTGTACCAAGAATCTTGTGGTGGAGGATAAAAGTAAATATCCCTAGTTAGTAAGAGTTCATCAATTACAACTTCAGAACTGTTATTAGGCAAATGAGCTGCTTCAATAGCAAGTTTACATAATCCTTGACCTTTGACTACCATTGAAGGTTTAATTTCCAAGTCATACTCTTGAAGAGCTGTCATCCATGGTGCTCTTTTTTCACCTAAATCTTTCTGTACTAACAAATTTTTGATTGAAGGGTAAGGAACTATCACTTTCATTCTAGATTTCAATAAATATGGACGAAAGTGTTTGACAACTTTGAAAACAGAAAAATCTTGCTTATCAACCTCATGGTAATTAAGTTCAGCACCTTTGAAATTTGAGCTCATAAAAGAAATTGGCACTTCACTATTTTGTTGATTTAGCTGAGTTAAAACTGTTGCATATGATATGTCAGAAGCGAAGGTATACAATATGAAATCTTTGTTAAAGTTTGGGCTTAAAAGACTACAAGCTTCTGAAATGGCTTCTAAAATTCTCTGAAAACATTCTTTTTCAATTTGTCCCCAATTAAAAATAACATCCTTCTTAATCATTTTTTGTAAAGGATGAATGATTTTAGAAAAACTGGGGATAAATCTCCTAACAAAGTTTATTTTACCAAGAAATGATTGCATTGCTTTTTTGATTTTTTGAGATAGCTTGGGTTCGTTCAGGATCAATCATGATCCCGTGCTTTGAAACCACACATCCTAATAAAATACCTTCTGAAACAGTAAATATTGTTTTCTTTGGATTTAAGGACACTCTGAATTTCCTACAACGTTCAAATACTTTTCCAAGATGATTAATATGATCATGTTGATAATTAGAAAATACAGTAACATCATCTAAATAGACAACTACTAAATGATTAATTAACCCTCTAAAAGCAATATCCATTGCCCTTTGAAAAGTTGCCCCAGTCTTTATTAACCCAAAAGGCATCTTTCTGTAAGTGTATGTTCCCCATGGAGTTCTAAAAGCTGTTTTTAGTTGATCATTCAGGGACACCAATATTTGGTTATATCCTGAGAAACCATCAAGAAGTGACAGTATCTCAGACCCAGAAACTTTCTGAAGGATTTGTTCCATGGGAGGAACAGGGTAATTATCTTTTTTAGAATACTTATTAAGGTTTCTAAAATAAACACATAGTCTAAAATCACCGTTTTTCTTCCTAACAGGAACTAAGTTGGCTACCCACTGAGTATGCCGAATAGGAAAAATAATCCTACCAGCTAACAATTTATTTAGTTTCTTCTTAAATGTTGGTTCTAATGACGGATGATATTTCCTAAGTTTTTGTTGGAAAGCTTTTGATTCTTGTTTTATTGGAATAATGTGTTGCATGACTTGTGGTTTGAAAGTTTTCATATCATCATATGTCCATGCAAAGACATCCTTAAATTCTTTAAATAATTTTATGAATACTGATTTTTCTGTAGGAGTACAATCTATTCCTAGATTTACAGTTTGAGGATTCAGTTCCGTTCCTAAATTTATGGTTTCATATTTCATTTGTGAGCTATTGGTCTTACAATTGGGAACAGACCTAAATTTATCTTGAAGATCAAAAAAAATTTCTAATCTCAAAACTGAATTAGGAATCGGTTTTACCTTTTCAAAAGCTTTATCAACTGAACAAAAATCATTTATTACCGAAAAATCCCGCAAATTTTTGTCATGTGTAACTTCATCAATGGCTGAATCTTTGAAAGTATCATCATTTGTTAAGAAATTCAGCACCTGCACGTCATTATCAAACACACGCCAATTAAAGATATTATCTGGAATAGAAGGTGTAAAAATCAATTCAACTGAAAAGAAATCAGGTGTGAAATTCTTTGATGGAATCAGTTTTGATGCTACATTTGCTAATAAATCCGCCTCTTGGTTCTGGAACCTTGGAACTGACATTATATTAAATGCATCAAAATGTGAAATGAGATTCCATACCTCTCATTGATAATTCTGCAAATGTTAAAAAATGCAATGAATAGAATTACGGACCTGCTTGACAATGATTTCAGAATCACCATATGCAATTAACACTTTGATACCCAAATCAATCGCTTTCTTCAAACCCTGAATTAAAGCTTCATATTCCACAATATTTTTTGTACAATTAAATTCAAGCCTACAAGCTATACATGTTTTATTTCCTTTAGGGTCAATTAACAGGCAACCTGCTCCTGCTCCTTCTTTAGACTTTGACCCATTAAAATATAAAGTCCAAGTAGAACTATTAACAACTACTTTGCTTTCGATAATATTTACAATATTATGACTATCTACATAATTTACAATTTCCTTGAATGAAGAATCATGAGAGATGGTTGTAACATTAAGAATTTCTGATTGTTTATTGTCAGAGAAAACAGAATTTTCAGATTTAAAATTACCAAACCCAAGTTCATACATATAGTTCCCCATAATGGAATTTGAAAATAAAACCGGTTCACTAGGATCATGTAATTCTGTCACAATATGTTTCATATATCTTTCTCTGTTTATCTTAATTTGATTTGACTTTCCATTCTTAGGTAACCATAAAGTTGACCAATCTGTCACAAAGAATCCATTCAATTGTTGAGACCAATCTCTACTCAAAAATAGCCTGTATGCGTCAGGAATGTCTGCAACCACAATATCTATGATTTAAAAAAATGATGGGTTACAAGAAATCCTTACTAGAACATATTTCATATCTACTACAACCCTTACATTTGTCCTATCCAATTGAGTAATCTGTGAATTTGATGGAACACATTTTCCATTCAACCTTTTGTAGACGGACAAAGGCATTACATTGGAAGATGCTCCTGAATCAACCATGCAATTGTGAACGTTCCTATTAAAAATATAGAAGGTAAGTAGGAATGGAGGAGTTTTTTATTTTGAATTTTTTCCTATTAATGAAGCTTTATTAGCTACTAACTTTCCTTTTTTAGTTGGTGTTAAATCCTTATTATTTGCAGCTAGATTTTGCTTAGCATTAGAAATTATTGAACTCATGGCAGGATTTATAATAGGACTATTAGGAATTGGGTAAATTTGAAGAAGATCATACATACTAATGTTTGCACGTGTCTTCTTTAAATCTTCAATTATGTCATATTATAAATCCAACTTTGGAGCATTTTGAAAAGGCTGAGCAGTCCTCGCAGATTGAGTCTGTTTGCCATATTGAGTATGTTTATTAGGTTGTGAGTTATTGTTATCATTACTTGGAGTAGAACTTGATGATGCTCCAGGATTATTTTCAAACGTTGTACTACGAGTATTATAGGCATGTTGTCCTGAATGAGGACTTTTTCCTTCACAATATTTTACAAGACTATCCTAGAAATGACCGTTAACTTGTTGAGGTTCTTCCAATTCTTCTTCATTTTCAGATTCCTCTTCCTCTTCATTTTCAACAGTTTCTTGATTTGAGGAAGTTTCGGATAAAGATAAGACTGTTCGAATAGTATTAAAAATTTCTCCATTTACTGCTATATCAGGCGGTGTACTTGTTTTATTATTATTATTAGGATTCTGTCTAAATTGATTTCTAAAATATCCTCTAGAGGAGGAAGCTTCAGAATTAGTTTTTTTAATCCTACAACTTCATTAGTTAATGCCCGAATAGCATTCTGCAGTTGTTCTACATCAAATTCCTTATCCTTTTCCAAATTAGGTCTTTCAATCTTCCTACGAGGAAAAGTATCAGCTTTTCCACTTTTATCTGATTCATAGGACATAGAATCCTTCTCAACTTTTATGGCTTCCTCAAAAGTTTCCATAAGAGTTGTTTTACCAGCTCTCTTAACAAACATCCCAGAATATTTTGGTAAGGCTAAAGTATAATTTTCTATGATTATAATTTTCTATGATTATATCCTCGGGTGGTTCAGAAGCAATAGGAATTTTATTTTTTAACGTAAGAAATCTCTGATTAAAATCTTTGATTCTTTCTTTAGGTTCCATTTTAATCCAAGATAACTCAAGAGCTAAAAGAGCAGGTGTTTTATCTTCTCCAAATTTATCTAAAAAAGCTTTATTGAGTTCAACCCAATTTGTGATTGATCCTTGGACTAACAAAAAATACCAAGTAGATTCTTTCCCTTCAAAAGTTTAAGGGAACAACTGAAAAACCATGTCTTCATGCTGAACATTCAAGGTTTGAACAACTAACATGAATTTATCTACATGCACCTTTGCAGGCTCCTTGTTATCTGGATTAAACTTCGGAAGAAGTTTATCTGAATGTTTGGGCAGAGGGTGTTGTATTCCAGGCACAGCTACAGCAGCTGTTCTCAACCAAGGAAGTTGTGGATTGGACGGAGGATTGGGTGGAGGATTAGGTGGAGGATTACCTCCTCCTCCTACAGGTATGTTTCCAACCATAGGACTTCCTTCAGAATCTGAAGAACTCCCTAAATTATATGACCTTGGACTATCGGGTGGTGATTCTGGAGGAGAAGGTGGTTGATCAAAACCACCTACAGAAGTCAATATTCTAGAAGTATTTGTTCTAGGAGTTTCTCTATGATGACTTCTAACTTGATAACTTGGAGTGCTATCAGCTTCTATTGAATCTTGAGTAACTACATTCAATTGAGGATTACGTATTTCTTGTCTAGGGAGACCATAGTCTATTGGAGTTAGACCAAGTTGATGAGCATATGCTCTCATAAGAATATGACGTGATTCTTCTAAATTTTGAGTACTCTGTTAAGGAGTGAATGGAGATGTAATGTGATCATGCTCAAGAATGCTCCTTACAGTTTCTATTAATGGTGATCTACTAACTTCAGATTGTAAAGGAGGTTGTTGTCTGGTTGAAGTTTTATCATTAGTTTTACCTACCATTAATCATTAACAGGCCCTCCTTCTAGCGCCATTTGTTGGCCAGATATTCTGACTGGCCAACTTAAGGAGATTAAGCCCACACAATTTGCTTAGAGTAGCTCCCGGTGTGTTTGAAATGACAAAATCTCGCAGGTTATGGTCCTGCTACCAATTGAATGTTTTCTCTTAAGGAGAATTTAAAATTCAGTAAAAAATTATCCTAATTTTATTACTACCTAAATAAATCCTAGAATTAGTTTTCTAAGACCTAAGTTATCCTAAAATGCTTTCTTAAGGAAAGCCTTCAGTTTTTAGGGTTTTGTTTCAAATATTTTAACTTAAGGACTATTTTTAAATTTTATGAAATTAATATAATTCTTATTTAACAGCTGCTAAAATAAACTAAAATTTAAGAAATAAACTAAGCTAAGATTAAAATTAACTAGCTATCCTATCTCAGTTGAGAGCAACTTGACAACTAAATTAATTATCAATTAATGTTTCACAAAGAGATAGACAATAATGATTTAAATGAAAATATTTAGATCATTATCATAAAATCACTTTGTTGAATATGCACAACAACAGAAAATTTAAAATAGGTAACTACTTTAATTTTTTTGTGATGTTCTATTAATTAATAACTAATATTCAATACTAAGTATTTGAATAATAAGATGATATTTATTCATGAAAACATTGCAGAAAATACAAATGAAAT
>LPNX010159718.1:672815-823571 GCA_001517045.1 Pseudotsuga menziesii
ATATGGGACATTAACTATCATCTTCCTCATTAGTGCACCTGGCATCTGAACTGTCAAATTGATAACTGCTTTCTCATCTATGAATGTCGACTTATACATATAGCAATTGTTGTTTGACATCTGGCATCTAGATCATTCCAGCTTGAAAATGACTTCAACATTTGTTGGCAAAATAATGGAAAGAACACCACCAAAATCGAGGATCCATATGACACCTGCAAAATCAATTAACCATGCATGAGTTTTATCATAAATATTAAAACTGAAATAACAATTAAAATTAAATGATATGCAATGCCTACAGAATCTATGATTCTGTGGGCATGCCAATTACCTGTTCTATTATCTAGAAACTCATCAGTAATAACAATTTTAAGGTGCACTTCTGCGTTTAATAACTCGACGAGCCTCATCCAATTTAGCCCTTAATTTTATACTTTCCATTTTATGTTTCTCTTCTTGTTTCAATAGCTTCCTATTAGCAATAACCCACGATTTTTTCAGAGTTTTCAACCTGTCCTTCTTCTCCTTCAAATCCTGCCATTGTTTTATCCAAGTTAATAATTCATTCCTTAAGTTCTGCACTTCATCCTTCAATACAATGCAATTCGATTCAGCTTTTTCCAGTTTTCCTTTTAGTTGTCTAATTTGTTGTTTTAATTTTATAGATTTCATGGTATTCCCCAGCATCTACTCTGATGAAGAATCATTATCCAAGGCAGACCCTAACTTGATTTCTTTATCATTTGGCAGAACCGGCGATTGATTCTCATTATAATCATTATTCACAGATACAATAGGATTATCCATTTTTTTCTTCACACTCCCGTGAAGATACTTCTACTGAACCATAATCTTCTTCCTCACTCAAAATTTTGATAAATGGAAAATTCTAGGCATGAACCGGTACTTTTGAAGTGGAAGATTTCATGCTTCTAGTAATTTTGCTTAAACCCATCCCTGTAATGGGTAATTCTGATAAACTCGATTCACTATCGAATTTTACCTTTCCTTTATTTAACAATTTTGATTTTTCCCTTGCATTCGAAGATACAGTATGAAGATCTTCGTACAAAGCCGAGACCACCGGGGTTTCAAACTTTAAAGGAAGGGTTTCTATTGTAGCTGTATGCCCTGGATTATCCTCTATCGGCATTCTTAATTTAGATGCTTCAACATATTTTGACTTAGAATGGCTTTAATTTGGGGAAAACGTTTACGTTTTCTATGGGTTTGTTGACACAGAGTGGGCCAATACTGGGTTAATCCAAAACTGTTTGCACTCAAAAATTCATCCCAAGATCTACCAATGTGATTTCACTGGTACTGAAATAAAATCCTAAGGAGATCATGATGAAATAAGCTTTGTTCTATATCTCCAACAATATTCTGTACAATATGAGCCAGTTTCCTAAGACTATGAAGCAGAAAGAAAGGCAAATTGATTTTGCTACCTTTTAAGGCCATCAACAACCGTAAATGATAGTAATGTATATGAGAGTAGCGGCCATCGCAGGTAACATACCTGATTAAAATCTCAAAACAAGCCTTCCATTGAGGTTTCAAAATTTAAACAGAAATGCCTCTTCCAAGATCCAAACCCTCTGGTAATGGTAAGAGAAACATTTCACACTTATTCTTATTGACCTTCTGACCTTTGAACCAATGCTCACCAACTTGAGGAAGCTTAGTAGCTTTAGAAATCATATCCTTATTTAAAACCAGCTGAAAATCCTCAATTTGAGTTGCATCATTCTTCAATGACAAAGCAAATTGTCTGGTTATTCCTACATGATGACCACTAAAACCTTTAAAAAATGAACCCCATCCTATCTGATCAAACAATGCAGCTGCTTCTGGGTTTGATTCAACCAACTTAGGGCCTGAAATCTCAAAGAGATTCAGAGGTGCCATTTCCACTCTGCAAAGGTTTCGATTAGGGTTCAGTATGAAGGGATGTGTGAACACAGACGGTATTGGAATCCATGTGAATGGCATAGTGTAAAGTATCACATCATAACCCAGTTCACCTGAGATGAGAACTGAAACCCTAAATCTAATTTTAGTAACCATAGTTTCAACGTAATTAAAACTAGTTCTGACATTCTGATTCTTCGGAAAATGAGACCACCAAGCTAACCAAATCATTATGCAATGCTTCTTGGCAACCATTATCTGTTTTTAGGATTTGATTTCCCAACGAAGTGAATTCGAGGTTAAAATCATAAAAATTAAGATTTGAAAATGATAACCCTGTACGTAAAGATTTATGAGAATCACTCCGAAATGACAAAATTAACACACTACGTTACATGTGTTTGATTATGAGATTTCATATTTAATCCCAATGTTTTAGAATGATGACCCAAAAATTGACAGAAATCACCATTTAATAAATAATGATTTTTCATTGAAATTCTTGTCAATTCGTGATGTAAAAATTAAGAGGTGTAAGGATGTATAGGTTCGTGTCATAGTCATTTCTTTCCAGATCTTAACCTTTGCTATGATAAGTCTAATACGTGGAGGTTAGATGTAACATCAATCTAAACAATAGGAAACCATATGCTTACAAATGATTATGGTGTATAAATGATGTCATCAATAATAACGACAAGTAAATCTTTCCAATATAAGTCCATCAAAAATATTAACTTGGAATATCAACTTGTTGATTATTAGAATTAACATTCATAAGCCATATAAATGTTGATTAGAAAACATCATACCAAGCTTTAGATTAGAATCAATTTTGATTTATCATTAGAAGCATAGATAAAGGATTCTAATCAAAATTTGAAAAATAAAAATAAAGGCAAGATTTTTCTATTATAAGTATATATAAGGCAAATTTTATTGATTTACACATTATATGAGACATAAGTTATAGAAGTTTGTAATGATAAAAATGTTCAACAAACATATAAAGGTTTTGATATAATAAAAATTAGCCAACCTTACATTATGTTTGAACATTTTTGTTTGATAAATAACACTATGTCAAATATTTGAAGCCAACTATTTTAAAAAGAGATTTTAATAAATACAAGGGTTATGAATCACTTAAGCTAATTCTTTCTTACCAAATAATGTAAAGCAGCAATTCATTTATATTCATAATATATGATCATGGAATAATGAGAATGAATATAACAAGTGCAAAAAATGAAAGACTTAGCTTGATTCAAAGTGTTTCCTAAACTACCATCTTGCCCTCTAACTCTTCCTTTATTGAGAGTACCTTCAGAATCGAAGATTTTGAAGGCACTCTTATATAATTCTTGTGATAAATCATATAAGAGAATTGATCATTTTTATTCAGCAAAGCAGAAAAAATTGAGAGGGTTGTTTCCTGCCAACAAGTCTATGAGGAGAGCTCTAGGCTTCAAAACAGTTTCCATGAGAGCATGCCCTCTTTCTGGATGGATGTCCTAATCATGATTATCTCTCTTCCTAAAACTTCTAGGAAGACTGATATTGTTCCTCTGAAGGAGAAGAGTCATTTCATCCAGATTTTTCTTCATGTAGGAATGTTCAAGGTGAAATCCCTTCCCTCAATAGGAACACTTGACCTTTTCTTTGCCTTGGTTCCCTTTGTTATTGTGCTTCTTTGAGCCCAAAGGCTCATATTGATGTTGGTTCTTCTCCTTTGGCTTGGGAGAATCAAATTTAGTCTTTTGATTCTTTTTCTTTCCCTTACCCTTCATATATTTGGGCCCCAAAGCAAACAATCCTTGATCTTTAGAGGATCTGATGATCCCCATCTGCACAAGCTTGTCATGCTCATTTATGAGGGACTCAATGAAGGCATTGAGAGTAGGCATTTTTCAATTTGGGGTTGTTAGCTTCCTGGTATGGAATGTGGAAATAAAGACTGAGTAATCTGGTCCAAATTTGGAAAGAATGGAGAGAATGAGCTGATCATCCTCTTTCTCCACTTCACATTGCTTCAATTAGAGCACTAGGTTCTTGAATTTGGTGAAGAATTCATTCAGATTTTCAAAATTGCTTGGGCGAAGAGAAATCAACTCATTCTCTAGCCTATAAATCCTCATGTCATCTTGCTTGTCAAAGAGATCAGCAAGTTTTTCCCGAATTTCCTTCGAATTCTTGAATCTAGTGACATGGAAATGAAGATCTTTGGAAATTGAAAGGCACAACAACCCAAAAGCTTCATCCATATTGTTCCAATATCTTCCTTTGTCTACAACATGATTTGGCTCTATCTCAGTGTCCATTGTGACTCTGTAGATTCCTTTGGCACGCAATTGAATCTCCATGTCTCCCTTTCGCTGGTGGTAATTGAAAGGAGTAAGAGGATCCACAGAAGAAGGCATTTTGCTACTGTAGCAAATGCAGTAGAAGTCTTCCAAAAAGAACCTGCAAAAACACAAAAAGGCACCGTAAGGTCGGGCATCCTGCACTTTTTAGGTTTGCCTCACACCCAACTTATTCAATCAAGATAACTTGATCAAAAATTCCTTTGCTTAGGGTTTATGTCGTAAACCTTTGGCTTCTGGTGCAGTGCTGGAATTTTTGAGCTTTTTACTCAAAATGAATCAAAGATCCATCAAGAAATCAGTTCAAGAAGGAGATCCTTGTCCCTCCATGGCTCTAATACCATGTGAAAATTGAGTCACAATAATCTTGGGATCAAGGAACAACTCATAGAGATTCATAATCAATTGCACAAGAAATTTAACATGAAACACACTGCAATTAGGAGTTGTAGCCGTAAAAATATATTCAATAATCAAAAGTAGAGATACAATGTGATACACTTGCATGAATAGCAATAAAATTCAAATCCCAAGGAGGTCATTTGAATTGAAAACATGAGAGCGACTTAGCTTTCAGTTAGCCACACAAAACACATCAGTTAACCACTAATCGCAACCATAATTGACTCTAATTGATACCTAACTGAATCAGAGGCAGTAATGATTAAGTCTAATTAAATAGAACTCAACTAAATGTCAATCAATAGGTGGGGGCGCATATCTAACTCAAGTCGGCTCTGATGAAGTGAACTGAACTCAACTAAGTCACCAGAAGTTGTTGGAGGCGCCTTAAATCACTCCAGTTAACTCAAAACAACCCAAAATAGACAGATAGATGAGGAAGGAGCCTTTCCAACTCAGTTTAACTTATTGTTAGGTGAAACAACATTAATTTAACTAATTGGTGCAGTTATGACAAGCAGATCACCCCATATTTTCTCCATGATTGAAGGAGGAAGCCTAGTTATCCTCCTTGGTTGAAGGAGAAGACTTAGTTGGACTCCCTGATTGAAGGAGTGTGCTGGTGCTGATGTTGATGTCAAGGAGTGTGCTGGTGTGCTGATGTTGATGTTAGTAATTCGAGTCAATACTTAGGATAAGTGGGTAATTAGGACAAATTGACCAAATAAAGATGTGTGGGTTGGATAATGACTCCAACAAATCCTTTGGAGACTTTCGATCAATTTATTTATGTTATAGTGTATACAAGATCTTAGGCAAAAAATATAGTAGTCAGGTTAAAATATATTGTATCCAAGGTTGTCTCTTTAGAACAGTCAATGTTTTTGAACGGTAGGTCCATTCATGAAGTGATTGGAACATCACAAGAAATCATACATTCCATAAGACATAAAAGAATTCCATCTATAGTTATGAGACTTGATCTGGAAAAGGCATATGATAGATGTAGTTGATTGTATTTAAGATTGCTAATAATACTTTTGGCTTTGAGATTCAGGTGGTAAATTAGATAATGGGATTTGTAAACTTGGCTTCATTTACAATTTTGCTGAATGGATTGACTTCCAATTTTTTCAAATCAAAGCAGGGATAATGTAGGTTTTCCACTGTCTCCTTATATCTTTTTTCGGTCACTAAAGGGATAAGTTGAGCGTTGATAGAATCCCAAAAAATTAGAAGGATCAAAGGTATAAAGGTATTGGGATTAATTTATGTAACCCACCTACTATTTGTGGATGAAATTCTATTGTTTGTCAGAGGATCAGTGGAAGAGCTAAGAGATATTCATATCATATTAATTTTTTATTATAAATCCATTGCAATGGAAGTAAACTTAAAGAATTCAATGATCAGTTGTAATGAAATAGAAAAATCTCTTTTGGATTAAGTTGTACGGTTATTCTAGTTCTCGCAAAGAGATCTAAATGAAGGGTTAAAATATTTGGGGTACATATTAAAACCATATGGATAGTGTTGTAAGGATTGGTAATGGTTACTCAATAAAATTGAAAGCACAATTTATTTTTGGTGTTATAGGTGGTTTTCCAAGAGAGGAAGATTGATGTTGGTGAAAGTTGTACTAGAGGCCATTCCTATATATTGGTGCTTCCTAGATAAAATACCAAAGAGGATCCTGAATAATTTTTTTTGTATTTGCATATATTTTCTATGGAATTGGGAAGAAATAAGGGTCTGCAATACATTTGGCACATTGGCAACATATATATATGCCTCTTCATAAAGGAGGTTGGGGGTTGAAAATGATATAAGAATTTAGTGAAGCATTGGTTGCTAAAAGTATGTGGAACTTAATTACTAAAACTAGATTATGGAAAAATGTAATTCAATGGAAATATATCACTCCCTTGTCTATAGTGGCATGGATCGGGAATCTAGTAAAAGTCTATAAAAAATGTTCAAACCTTTGGAAATATGTAGTTTTATCTTTCCAGTTAATTGAAAATAGTTTGGTATGGAAGGTGGGGAATTGGGAATAGGTCAAAATCAGAAGAGATGGAATTATGGGATGCAACAATTCAATCTTTCTTTCTTAGGAGGTGATTCAGTGTATTAATCAGCATAACATTGTATACCTAAATTAGGAAGTGGAGGAGGATAATTCGTCATGTTGGAAACAAGGTTGGAAAAATGTATAGCAATTAAACTTAAGGGGAAATATGAGCATTCAGTGGGAGATTTATATTAAGGAAATCCATAACAACTTCATCAAACTCCTAGGCAGGAATGACAGTCTTATGTAGGCACAAAACATAGAGTGGGGTCTTATACAATGAGTAAATGATATGATGTTATAATTGAACATGATTTTTAGGATGATATTAGTGGCAGTACAAGCAGAGTTGGAAGGTAAAAGTTGTGAAGAAAATAAAGTTATTTATGTGGCTTGCATTGCAGGATAAGTTTCCAACTTAGGATTATCTTCAAATTTTTCAATTTCATGGATCAAGGATCTTCTATATGTGTAAGACCTTAAGTGAAGACATAGCAGATATTTTTATCTATTGTCCTTATGCCAAATAAATATGGTATGATGTTGGGAAATGGATAGGGTTCAATGATATTTGGGTGGGGGTTTTAATGGAAGAATGGTTACAAAAATGGATTCAAAATATAGCCTTATTAAATCATTGAGAAATTCCTTTCTTTATTTCAAGGAGCATATGGTTGGAAAGAAATGCAATGATATTTGATGACAAGTATTTACCTTTGTTTCAAGTTACTTCTATGATTTGTGCACTTTCTCAAGATTATAAATCCTTAGATAGAGATAAGAAGGGAAGGGTTATTGGTCAGCTAGTGATATATCGTTTGAAAACTTGGGCCTTCTTTGATGGGGCATTCTAGAGGGAGAACCAAAAAGGGGGGTTAGGAGGGATAATTTACTTACAAGAAGATCATTATATTCAGATTATGGAAAATGTGGGGGTTGGTAGTAACAATAGAGTTGAAGCTGTGGACTTACGAGAAATTATGAGGGAGGCACATTGATAAGGAATAAGAGAATTTCAAATTTATGGTGATTCACAGTTGGTCATTCATTGGATGAATCGTGTCCTTTCTATAGAAGCGATCAATATTTGAAAGTTAGCCTTAGAACTTAAGAGTCCTATTAGTATTTTTTTATGATCTCCTTCAAGCATATATACAGAGAATTAAATCACCTCTCAGATACGTTGTCAAAGTTGGGTTTAACAAAAAACAAGGTTGTTGGCACCCCAACAACTCCCCTTGATTTTACACAAAAAAGGGGCCCCCATTAGAATTTTTGTAAATACTTAGTTTTTGGTTTTCTTTTCTTTTATATTGTTTGATTTGAAGGCGGTTTCATGGATTTCTTTCTTCAATACCGTAGTCTTCTTTGCGCTGCTTATTCTTTCGCTTGGTTTGCAATAGCAAGTAGTTTGATTTATATGCATTTCATTTCCCTCAAAATTTCATGTAAAATTATTTAATGGTTGTACGTTTTTTTAAGGTTTTGGTTTGAACTCTCCATGGTTGGTGCTTATGTTTACCTTTTCCCAGTAATCCATGAATCTCCCTTGGAAAGGAGGAACACAATTATTTCATTGTGACTTATACAACATAAAGATATATGAAATTACTAATATTTTTAATATTACTTAATGATATACTTAATTATTTTTATTTTATTTGTTTTCTTAAACCACATAATCTTACGCCAAATACAATATTTTGCTCACATCACATTTTAATGAATACATAACATTTTGCTCACATAACATTTTAATGAATACATTTTAAAATTATCTTTTGGCATATTTTATATAATTTCATATGTTATGTCTATCATAACATAGTTTGTTTTAACATGAAAGCTAAAGGGGCACTATTAGCATTAAGGGTTTTCATTAAAACATAAGTTTATTGTATAGAATAATTGTCATTAAAGCTTTGATTTAGAAAATGAGTTTTGAATTAAGAGTTATATATTTTTATTACTTTTTCGTATAAATCTCATTAGATGAGAGCCTATAATGGTGTTTCATCTTGCATATATTACTAGATCACATGAAACACTTATTAAATGTCTCATTTGCCAAACTAGATTGACTAAATATGTGCAACGTTGTTATTTTTACAACACCAATAAATTAATTATATGATAAAGTTATTTTCTTTCCTGGATAACTTTATAAAGTTCCATTATATATATATATATATATATATATATATATATATATATATATATATTTGAAAGAGACTCTATCATCATTTTATAATATTTTACTAGCATTTGCACCAAGAGGTGCAAAGGAACGTTGTGAGGGTAAAAGTATTATGTCTTTCTACAACTGAAGCTTTGTGACTTACCTTGGTACACTGGAAATGACTTTTGGATCTATTTTAAGTAGGAAATAATTTTATCTATCATGAAATAAATAACGTATTTTAAATGCATTCCTATTTCCTTAATGTGTTGGAGTATCATGGTTTTTGATATGGGAAATATCGCGAATGGGAATGGGGAAGGCAAAAATTATCATTAATTTCCGATATTTAAATTATCGCTGAAATTGTGAAGGAAACAAATTATCTCATTTCTGATATACGAATTATCGATAATTGGAAATAGGAAATAAATATTATAAAATAAATTTTGTTATAATATATCTAATGTGTTTTTAATTTGTTAATATATATATGATATAAGATATGAATTAAAAAGTCATTTAAATTTAATGATTTTAAAGAATAATATTTTTTTATATCTGAATTCATTGATTACCAAAATCCAAATTATCGCTGAAATGGAGAAGGCAACAAATTATCTTGTTTTCAGAATTATCAAAAATCGTGGATACCCCAAATAACATTAACAAAAACTGGAATTTCCGGTTTTTGATACCCGAAAATCGAAAAAGCTTCTACAGGAGCAGAGGGTTCGACTTCAGCTTCAATATTTCATATTTGAAATTTACGTGAAGATTTGATATTATTTTTTAATTATAAATTTATTTAAATGGAAAATATATCATTATTTTATTTTCGTAATTCTAAATTAATTTAAATTGAAAATATAGTATTACGAAGATTTGACTGTCTTACTTAGATCTATTTCATATTCCTAAAATCATTATTTTGTTTTCATTATAATTATAATTCATTTAAACTGTAAAAAACTTTGTCAAATTACGTCAACTTATAACAAAATTAACAACTATAGAGTCTCAGAAAAATAAAATGAAACAGAGTTGCTATAAGTTTAAATAAAATTTGAAATGGAGAGTGTGTCTTGAATATTAAAATTAAACTACATTATAATCTAAACCAAAAACTTAAAAGAAAATGCCAAGGTAATTACAAAGTGAAATTCTTCTTTAGGAGTTCTATCTAACACAGGCAATAGTGATTTACAAAATAAAATCTATGCAACTATAAACAATTGACTGTCTTATCTACTAATCTATTATTATCTGTGTAAATTCTTCACACCGGAAGTGTATTCCTTCATCAAATCAAGCGATATAGATTCAAATCAAATTTACAAATAAGACATATAATTAAATGAGACAAGAAACACCCTATGTTCTGATTTTTTATTCCCCGATTTTCGATTCCGACATTTAAGATTCCGGAAATCCTATGTTTATAATAAAATAAATTATATTTCAAATATATCATTTAATATTTAAACAGACCTTTGTGCCACTTAAAAGATGCTAGACAATGTTTAAAGAAATTTTAACCCTCTTTTTTTCAAATATACTAAGCTCAAAGAAAATATTTAAATTTCAAAAACTCAATCTAAAATATAACAATTTTTTGGTTGAAGTTACTGGGCGACAATAAATTATCCCGTTTCCGATATGGAAATTTTTTTATAACATCATATATAATGTGCTTTTAATTTGTTAATATATATATGATATAAAATATGAGTTAAAAAGTCATGATTTTAAAGAATAATAATTTATTATAAATATTTGCATTTATGGCATGTCAAGTTTATAGATTGAATAATAACAATTATTTATATTAATAAATATGGAGTTTAACCCCAGATGCAGATGATGTAATGCTATGGCATTGAGATTTATTCTACACTCATTACGAATTAATGAAGCGGGTCTTGTTGTCTAGGCTGGCCAAGTTGGTCATTAGTTGAGTTTTAATGCTTGGATTACAGTTGATTCGGTAGTCATGTCCATCATGAAGAGTGGCACCTCCAATGCTACAATAGGTTTGATTCATGAATTTAGGTACGACACATTGATGATTAAATTTTCTGCGTAACTTTTTTCTCTGCCAAGTTTATAACAATATCTGTATGAGTGCGATAGCTGGTACGGTTAATCTGAGACGACATTAATTAATCTCTGTTGAGAAGCTTTGTCAGCACGTATCTCCTTGAATGGAAGACACCGTCGATATTAAGCTAATGCACGATTTGATCTGGTGGTCATTTCGTTATCTCATTACAGTACAATTTCGCTTGGTATTTTCGCTCCATTAATGGTTGTCATTTCTCCTGCTAGTTTTAGCGTCATCACAAAGCTTTCTCCCTCATTTCGTTGAGCTATTTTTTGGCTAAGTGCTCGGGTGTTGGGGTAGTTTTGTTGCAAAAACCGTTATGTCTGTCTTTCTTTGGTTTTTTATGCATTTCAACGATTATAGTATGTCCAAGTAGCGTGGAACGTCTCGTCGTGCTGTGAGTGGTCGCAGTCGTGGGCAATGAGGGGGGGAAGTCACAAAGGTAGATGGCTATAACAATGAAATTTCTCCTCAAGTTTAGTCGATAATAGATGACTAGGAAACGAGGCTTGTAAACGAGAACCTTGCTCGTGACATTGATGGTGGTAGCCCCAACCACTATATGATTGTAAAAAACATGATGGGCACCTTCATGGAGGAAATTCTAGCCAGATGGAACGAAACTAAGTTGAAAATTTCATAGGCTACAACCAATATGGTGGAATTAGATATGGTGATTACGCAGAGAAATGTCATGGGCATTTAGAAAAAAATAGCGGATGGAGTTGACTCATTGGGTGACAAAGGTAGCGGATTTCTCTCTATGGCTCGATCTAGTTCAATGAATGTTGACCCTACGATGCTTGGTGCATCTACGATTCTGTCTATGATTAGCCATCTTTCCAAACGAGCTCGTGAATCTGATTCTTATGTGGGGAAAGCAAATGCTTCTATGGGAAAAGTGGATGCTTATGTGGGGAAAGTGGATGTCTCTGTGGGGAAAGCGACTGTACTGCCAGTGAAGACTAATCTACCATCTTCAGACAAGGAGGTATCTGGGTCTTGTCCTATCGTTGAGGAAATGCAGGAGACACAGGATCTGGCTGTCACTATCATTGGTTCTAACCCGTGAGCTTGTGTATTCCTATTTCTTTTGTTTACTTTTAAGTTTATGTTGGTTTTTAGTTTTCAAGACATTTTGTAATTTTGTATGTAGCACCAATGTGTCGCATGGGTTATTGTGGTTATTTTGAATTTCTCTGTAATTTTGTTTAAACTTTACCTCTGCATTCAGACCATTCCTTTGGAAAATTTCATTTGAATCGAAGTTTTCAATTTGGCGACCTATTCAATTAAGTAAGCAAGCATGAGAAATAATTATTTCTGCCAAATAAAAAAATTAATTTCTTCGAAACAATCTTTTATAAATAATAAATTTAAAGTTAAAAAATTAAGTTCATTTTAGTAATAAAAAATTAACTTTTAGAACCTATAATTTTTCTGTCTTTTTTTCACCGTTTAGAGTGGTTGTTAGACCACTATTTTCACTTGACAAGAATTCTCGATATTATGTATTTTTTTTATAGTTTATTAATAGCAATCTACATTTACCAAAAAAAATCGTTAAATACAGTAATGATCTATTGTGAACTAATAGTTCTGTTCTCTATCATAATAATAATAATAATAAGAGGAAATTCAAAAGAATCGTTAAGTACAATAATTATGTACCTTTTAAATAAACAAATAAGTTTGTATTTATTTTAAACATTAAATAGTTTTTTACGTTATAATATTTATACAACGAATGTTAAAATATTTCACAGAGGTGATCGTGTAGAAACATAGCAAATGTAGAAATCATTCTTGATGTGCTCTTACACATGATTATGTTGACCTTGGGAACAGATAGGGTAAATATTGTAATGTTTTGCAATTGAATAAAATAACTCATGTTATGTTCTATGTTAAATTTGTTATATCAATTTTGAGTTATTTCTGTATATTTGTGGTATAGTGACCATATTTGTATTTTTACTATTATTTTTGTTAGACATTTAGAAATAGTAATGTTACCATTCATTACATTTGAAGTTTGGAGTTTTTTATATATCTGATGACGTTGATGGAAATAAAGGTTTAAGATAAATGAAAATGGAAATTTTCTCATTGATTTTAGACAAAAGTAATTTATATACAATAACAATGTTGGACAAGGTAAGAAATAAAAAAATTCGTCAATAATCAATATTCCCATAATACAAGGAAGGTAGTAAACAAGAATGAAATGACAAAATGTGAAATTGCTCGCTTCTTAAAATTGACAAGAAATTCATGAAGAAGTTAAGAATCCACAATTCGATATTTAGGAATTGGGAAATCTATGTCCTATGTTTTTCAATAAAAAATACCATATGTTCCGATTTTCGATTCTCCATTTTCCGATCTGCGACATTTAGGATTCCGGGAATACTGTGTTTTTCAATAAGGGACAATATATCTTCAAATGTATGAATCGGGAATTTTCGATTTTCGACATTCCGGATTGCCGAATTTCAATGTGTTCAAATAAGGAATTGTGATTTCCTATGTTTTTTATTAAGGAACACCATATGTTCCCTTTTTCGATTCCCCAATATCAGATTTGTGACATTTCCGATATCGAAAGATTGTATTTTCAAATAAAGAAACATCAGAATTCCTATTTGCGATTTTCGACGTAATTGTATTTTCAAATAAAGAAAGGTCGGAATTCCTATTTGTGATTTTCGACTTTCGGTTATCAAAGTTTTGGTCCTATGTTTTATATTAAGGAACAATATATGTTTTGACTTTCGACTCCCCCATATCTGATTTGTGAGATTTCAAAAATCAGAAATTTTGTATTTTCAAATAAAGAAATGTCAATGTTCCTATTTCCGATTTTGGACGTCTGGGTATGAGAAACTGGAAAATTGGGTGAGTTTCGACAAATTGTACAAATTTAGAGGCCAAAATCTATTCCTGCGTTAGGAAAGGAATAAGTTGTTCGAAAAGAATACGAACAGTCAAAATTGAGATTTTGCGTTTTTTGATACTCGGATGTAGAAAATCAGAAATAGGAACTTCGACATTTCCTTATTTAAAATTCAAAACTTCCGATATCTGATTTGTCAGTATTCGGAAATAAGGAAATCAGACATTGGTAGATATGGTGTTGCTTAATGGAATAAGTTATGTGAGTCTTAACGAAGGAATAACTCCAAATAGTCGCATAACTTAGTGAAGGAATAAGTTATGTGAAAATAATATGAACAATCAAAATAAAGCCTCAAAATCGAGGTTTTCCCGTTTGATTCTCGTAGGTCAAAAATTGGAAATAGGAACACTGACATTTATTTATTTCAAAATACAAAACTTTCGAGAACTCAAGGGAATATAGGGAACATTTCTAATTTCCATATGGAACATATGGGAACATTTCTAATTTCCATATGGAACATATGGGAACATTTTATTTTCACTGTTTATATTGTTTTCGCATAACTTATTCCTTCGGTAAGTGCATCATTATTTTAAACTCGTTATTCATTAACACATTTCATTACTCTGGTTTGTGTCTATTTGAAGTATAAGCGTATTAAAATTTGCATGAAGAAACTGCAAGTCGTTAAGAAAGAAGTTAAAACAAAGCAGTAGTAACATTCAATTAAAACAGAGCAATAGTGTTTTAGCATACAATAAGCAGACTCAATGAATATTCAAAAGAATTAAGAAGAAGGAAGGAATATGATGGAAACTGTAAGTGTAAATGAAATCTAGCAAAATCAATATTAGCAAAGCAAAATCAAATAGTAAGAAATAGTGCTTACCTGAACAGTTGTTTATATGTGGAAAGAAAGTGCGGTAAATCAAATATTGCAAGAAGACAATGGAGATCATTATAAAATGAGCAAAAATGAAGATATAGCCCCATATTTGAATAAAATGATAAACTTTTTTGCATTAATGGAGCAACAATGCATTGATGAAGCATTAATGTGAATGAAGGGACATGGGCAAAGTGATTTTTATCGACTGAAGCAGTGGTGAAACAAAACCATGACCAAATAGATTCCAAACTAAGAGTATTAAGGCAGAAAAGGCTTCGAGAAAATATTAGACCTAACGCAAATAAACTGTTGAATCGAAACTCACAAAACGTTGTTAAGGGTTATTTCGAATTTCGAAATTCGGAATACCATATATTCAAATTTTTGAATTGGGAATTCACCTTTTTCAATTTTCGCACTTCATTTTTCTTGGATTTTCTCTTGTGCTTCAACTCCCTGCCTTCCAGATTCTGGACTTCAGAATCGAAAATCTTAACTTTTCCTTGGCTTTTCTCTTGTGCTTCCGCTATCGACCTTCCGATGTACTTAGGAATCAATAATCATTAGATAAATAAATAAATTTTTATACGTGTCTATAAGTTTTTATAAATAAGTTTAGAATATACCAATGTATGAGATATAGCACAACCAAATAACAGTTTTCCATTAAAGAACACAAAATGTTCCAATTTTTGATATTTCGCATATTGGAAGTTTTGTATTTTGAAATAAAGAAATGTCGAAGTTGCTATTTCCGATTTTCTATCTCTTGAGTTTAGTTTGTTTCCATATTAAGACAACATGTATGTTGTTGGAAAAATACACGATTACATTTGTTTTGTTCCTATGTCCTATGTTTTCCATTAAGTAACATCACATGTTCGACTTTTCAGATATCGAAAGTTTTGTATGTTCAAATAAAGAAATGTCGAAGTTCTGTTTTCGATTTTTAACGTCTCGGGTTTAGTTTGTTTCCATCTTGTGACAACATGTATGTTGTTGGCAAGATTGGTGATTACTTCTGGTCCATTGCACCCTTTCATAAAGAAAGTTTCTTTAGCTTTCATATTCTTAAAAGAGTTTAGCTCGACATCATATAAAGATTTATGAAAGAGTAGCTTTAATCCTTATAAATACATGTCACTTTTCTCCAATGCCTTCATCATGTAATACAAAAAACACAATGTAACCTACAATTGCAGAAGCCAATACAAAAAAAATTGATACAAAGTTTAATTTTGAGACAAAAATGGAGATTTTGTCAGGAATCGATAATTAGCAACAGAAGTATTGTTTGATGCATTTTAAGATAACTAAAGATAATAATAATTTATTAACCTACTTAAATTTTCTTATTTTTCATGAACATATAGGCATTTTTTTATATTTTTTATAATAATTTGCAGGTGCATGGATTTTTATTGTAATAATATTTTTTCAACTTAAATTAATTTATAATTACGAAAATAAAATAATGAAATATATTTTCCATTTATATGAATTTATAGTTAACAATAAATAAAATAACTATTTTAGGAATATGTAATGTTTAAGTAGATTTCAAATATGAAACTAAAACAATTTTCAAGAAAAAAAATGGTGTAGCTACAAACGTATTACTCCAAAATATATTTCTTGTTTGAATTTTGGATAAACATATTTCTGAGTAATTGTTTACAGTGCTCTTGTTTTAATTTTGAATTAACACATTTCTGATTAATTGTTTACACTGCTTTGTTGGACATACATCTATTTTACAATCTTCACACATTTCCATACCTTTTTGTAGCTAAATTTGCAAATGTCATAAATGTGAAAAGCTTGCACGTCTAAAGAATGCTGTAGAAAAATGTTGAAGATTATATTCTCCATTTTTACATTTACGAGAGAATTTATTCTAAAACACTTGAGCCTGAGCTTCTTCTCATCATCGTCCTCCGAAAGATGGCATGGGGGAAAGATGGAGAGTTGGAGAATTTGGGTGTAGATAAATCTCCATCTGTGAGAAAGAACAGAGTATACAAATAATGATATATGTACTCATCATGATGGAAGAAAATTGATAAGTAGAGTAAACAAATAATGGTACCTTATGTAAGTGGCAGCGAGTAGAGAAATGGAATGCAATGGCAATGACAACAAATGCGCTCAAAATGTAGGATAAGCTATAACAATGTAGCAACTTTAAATTATTTGTTTAGGCGCAAATAGCTTCTGCATCTTTTCTCATATCTACAATTAAATCCAATCCACTTACATGTTTCTGTGGATTCGAATTGGCAACATTCTCATTCAGCAATCCGATGTCACTCCAGAAACTATAGTCCCTTTGTCGGCAGTAGGACTCTGAACTTATATTCCCTTCTCCTCCTATTTTGGGCTTTGATATCACCATGTTGGGAATTTTTTCTTCGGCAGCTATGAGAGGGGAAATAATGAATCTCACAAGTGCAATTTTTATGCAGATAAAAAACCATAAATGAGGTCCAAATTATATTTTTATCGGTAGGAGGCTTTATTTATTGACTAAATCTTATGAAATTTTATTATGACTTCCAGTTTTTTATGTGCAGTATATGTGTATATCTTGGTATTATTGTGATATGTATATAAATCCCTTATCTCTTGGACGACGTGAAAGGTCACTTAAATGTACTGAAATATCTTCAATTTGAAAGATTTCGTGCTTGGAGGGCGTGATAATGACGATCACCTAATGATTAAGCAACAAGAGATTGGTATAGGATTTATACGCAGTATGATACAAAACCATAAATGAGGTTCAAATTATATTTTTATCGGTAGGAGATTATATTTATTGACTAAATCTTATGAAATGTGATATGTATATAATTGTACTAAAATATATTAGATGTACTGAAATATCAATAGGAGGCTTTATTTATTGACTAAATCTTACGAAATGTTATTATGACTTCCAGTTTTTTATGTGTAGTATATATGTATATCTTGGGATTAATGTGATATGTATATAATTGCCTTATCTCTTAGACGACGTGAAAGGTCACTTAAATGTATTGAAATATCTTAGATTTGAAAGATTTGGTGTTTGGAGGGCGTGATAATGACAATCAATTAATGATTAAGCAACAAAAGATTGGTATAGGGTTTATACACAGTATGGTACGAAAGCAGGGGTACTCAAAATAAGAAAATATTGATACCATGATAAGCATGATTAATAGTCAGGCTACTGCAGGCTAATTAATGTAGTTACATAGGCATGGTATCCGTTTGATCTCAAGTAGCTTGAGATGCAACAAGCAACATGCCTAATTTAACTGCATTAATGAGTCTGGACCAGGGTGATTATTTTCGCTCGATAATAAGTGAGAATGACAGTCACTTCTGTGATTAATATGATGACTTTATAGCAGAAAGGGGTGGCATTATGATGATGTTATGATAACAACTGACGTAACATTTAGCTATGCGATCATATAATTTTTAGGCATTAGAGGAAATTTGGGGTCTAAAATGGGCCTTATAAGAAAACGTGCCAACAATAAATTTTGTGAGTTGGAATTCAGGAACCAATAGAATTTCAATCAAATGAGTCAACCATAATGGTTGAATTGACATATTTGTCCTAAAAGATAATTACTTTTTTGTTCGTATTTTCGACATATATCCCTATGTTTTTACTCAAATTCCAAGCGGAAGAGCTCATTGGATGCGAAATTTAATTCCACATCCAACGCGTACCCACACTGTAGAATTTTTATGGACCCTACTACCCCAAAAACAAGAAATTCCTGAAAAAATGTGATGATGATGTCATCATCACATTTTTTCAAGTATTTCTTATTTTTGGGGTCGCATGTTCCTTCAAAAGTATGTAGTGTGGTGGGTACTCGTTGGATGTGAAATTAAATTTTGCATCCAATGAGCTCTCCCGCTCAGAATTTGAGTAAAACCATGGGGAGATATGTCGAAAATACGAACAAAAAAAGTAGTTTTTTTTATTCTTCCTCCAAAATTAATAACTATTATTTTATTATTTTCCTTAGGAGGCCCAATTTAGACCTCAAATTTCCTCTAATGATTATTAACAAATACACACCTTTTCGCTTTGACGCTAAAACATTGTCAAAATGCTTGAAATTTGTATTCTGTATTGGATAAATTGATTATGAATTTATTGAATGGATGTATATATACATCAAATATCAAATATCAAAATAATATATATTCACATATCCGAATACATATATATACCAAACAGGAATACCAAAGGACATATGTTTTTTATTTCCAATATCCAAAATATCATGGATCAGAATCGAGAAGGCAGTAAATTATTTTAACAAAAACGTGAATCTGGAGTTTTTGACATTCGAAAATTCGAAAATTGGAGATCGCGGATACAACAAATAACTGTAAGAAAACTTGAATTACAATTTTCAGATATCAAATTTTGGAAATTGGATTGCGTGTTTTGGGCCTCGGAAATTAAAAATGCGAAATGTTTTTTTGATTTTTATTTAAAGTTAATTCAAGGAAATAAGAGGTAATCTAAAATCTATATGCGTTAAGAGATGTCCCTGTTATAGGAGATATTGGAACATAAGTAGGATTGAAAGCATACAGTAAGGGTTCTTTGTAATATAGGAATTCGACAATAACAAAACATGGTAAGCTAGGACGTTGTTCATTGCAGTTGTAGACATTATCAATGATAATGTCAAAGTGATTGAAAGTTATATTTGAATGTATATATATATATATATATATATATATATATATATATATATGAAATACCAAATACCAAAATAATATGTAGCCACAAATGCGAATATGTATATATATCAAATATGAATACCGTAGAAGGATATATGTTTCCGGTTTCCTATATCCGAAAATATCAGAAATTGGAACCAGGAAGCCAACAAATCATATGAACAAAAAATTGAGTCTTGGGTTTCCAGTATCCGAAACGTCGAAAATCGAAATGCGTCGATATGCAAAATGTCCTTAACAATAACTCGAATTTATGGTTTTCAATATCTGATTTCAGAAAATCGGTATGTTGTGAAAAAAAATTTGTTTATATTTCTTTAAAGTTCATTTGAGGAAATAACAGTCTCCGGTTGGACTAGAACTTTAGCAAAATCTTGGCAAGGGCTATGCGGAATTGAGAGTAATGAACTGTAGTTAAGGACAATGAAACCCTGTAAAAAAGAAATTTCTAGGACCAGTTGTTTAGGACAACCGATAGAGTCCAAATCAATCTACAACTGAACAATCAGATAGAGTGCAGTGTATCAATCCATTGACGCACAACACTGGTTGTAACAAACAGGACACCTCGGTGAATCCATAAAGATGGGTGTCTATTTTGGGGGGTAGTATGAGAAAATAAATTTGATTTTTCATGTTTTTCAACTTTGGGCGAACGAAAGTGATATTTTCATTTAGAATTTCACTTTTAAGTAAAAACAAAACTTTTAGAGAATTATGTTAGATTTCTATTCATAATTTTGTTCAATTTTTTTTATTGAGATTTGATATGTCATTTCAGAAAATGTTTGACAGTGTGTCCTTATAAAATGAAAGGACTGAAAAATAGACATGTTTGGTTGCACCCCTAAAATCATTGTTAAACTTGTGTTTTGCAAAAACAAAATATGTTACGACAATCTACACACAATATACTATTGTGATGACTATAAGTTTGTAACCAACAAATCTCTATACTAATTATAATTCTTTTTGAATTCGATCAATGGGGAAACCTTATTGATTTTCAACATGTGTTTGGTTGCACCACTTTTCTCTCAATTAACTATAAATCAATGGGGAAACCTTATTGATTTTCAAGTCGATCTAACAACAATAAATCAAAATTTTCTAATTAATAAAGGTATAAGTAGCGAGCTCATTGTTGTTGATAAAGGAATAAACTGCCTGTACAATCTCGTGTAATTAATTCCCAACTAAAGCAGTCTCATAAATTCTAAAAGATTATATTGTTCTTCCATGTAAAAAATAACATTCTAATTAAATCATCTACAAAGGGACAGTGAAGTATATTAACCACAACATTGCTATCAGCTATAGCAAAACATAATTTATCATTCTAACAGCATGAACATTTAATGGAGTTTATTTCTGATCTATGCATTTATATAACCAAAATTCAGAACAATAGACATAACAATCATTTACAATGAACACATAGATTTTTCTTTAATTACAATGAACACACATATTTACCAGACAAGGGGTAGCACAGCAAGACCACACCACGAAAATACCACGAACACCTCCACAAACAGACCTCCATGAAGTGACCTCCATGAACAGGTCCCTCCACGCCGAGAGGAAACCAGACAGGTAGAGGGGTGCCAAGATGGCGGAAGTACATGTCAGGTGACTGGGTGATGTGGAGGGGGATGACAAGCAACGACCAACCAATCGGGTGGTGAGACGGGTGGCGGGAGGATGAGGATGAGGAAAAATCGCTGCAGTCGAAAACAATGAAAATGAGGCCGCAACTGACCTTTTATGCGGAAAAATTATTTGATCGAACAATTATTCGGACGAATACGTATTGAAACACCGATAAAAATTATCGGCCGGCAATGCATTCTATCAAATTAAACGGTTCACCGTTAAAGGTTATTCGGGCGAATAAATGATTCGTTATTCAGCTGAATAAATATAGTTATCCGGCCAAATAACGTCCGCTATGTTGTTTGGGCACCCGATTCTCACGGAAGTGTTACCCAACTTCGCATTTTCACCCACCTGTGGTCTACAAGACAAAAGTTCTAAAATCGAGAATGCAAACAATTAAAATAGACAATTGAAAATGTTCATTACAGACAATAAAGAATATGAGATTCGATGAACTTGCAAAAACTTATAATTTTATGTATCCGGTGAAGTTGTCGATTATGTATTTTCAAAGAATATGAAAATATATCAAGTCAAAAAAATGTATATATTTATGTATCCAGTGAACTTGTTGATTATCTATTTTCAACCATGAGAGTTACAACTTTTAGGTTCGCAATCCTGCATATCGTCTGGACTATTTGAACAATTGATGGTGATTCAGTTGACAGAAGACATAGTTGTTTTGATGACTTGGTGAAAACATTCATTACAGACAATAAATCATATGTTTATGCAAAAGGTTGAACAAACCTATATATTTATCTATCTAGTGAAATTGTTGATTATTATGTATTGTCAACTATCACAGTTACAACTTTTAGGTGTGCAATTCCGCATAACGTCTCTGTTGTAACTCAAAGAGTAAGAAGTAATTGTTTATTGCAGATCCTATGGACTATATAAACAATTGATGTTGATCCAGTTATGAGAAGAGACAGGTATTTTGCTAAGATAGCCAAAGATTCATTATAGACAATAAAGAATATGCTTGTATATTAGGTTGAAGAAACCTATATATTTATGTATTTAGTGAAGTTTCTAATTATGAATTTTCAACCATCACAATTACAACTTTTAGGCGTGCAATTCCCCAGAACATCTCTTTTCTAACTAAAAGAGTAAGAAGTAATTGTTTGTTACAGATCCTCTGGACTATTTCAACAATTGATGCTGATTTAGTTGAGAGAAGACACAGATCCTTTGTTGATATGCCCATGAGTTGTTTTGCAACATCATCAAAAGCTATCACACCATGAAGATATCCAGTTACATCTTCCAAGTCAACCTTTAGTATGTATCAGTAGTCACATTCAGGAAAATCCCCATCACATTTACCACAATGCCAAACGTCTCCAACTTTGTCGGCAATATTTTTCATTCATTGTATACCATCATAAAAAAGAGGACATGCAAGGAAATGAAAATCATCCATGTTAACATTTGTGATCATTGCAACAAGAGAATACCAAACAACTTTTTCAGATGGTTGAAGACTTTGTAGCTCATTGATGGTAATAATTTTACGAGGACCAGAATGAGAGCCAGTGAATTTGTGGCTCAAAGAGGGTGATGCTAAACGAAATCCATCATCATGAAACCATTTCTATAGAACTGAAGTTTGTTCAATATTTGGGTTTATAAATATAGTAGAGTTGGAGATAGTTACAACAGTTTTTCCATTAAAATATGTAACACGACCACCTTTTATTGCTACCGCCAAAGGAGTAGGTAAACCGCGAAGGTTGGAAAGCTCATCTCCTTGAATCTGGCAATGCTCTCCCCAAAGTGTTATGTCAATACTATAGTGTGACATGTCCCGGAGTCCAATGGTCTGCCCATCAGTTTCAACACCATCCCATTTTCGTATCGTAGATGCAGGTGAAACTGAAATTACAAGTCCAACAAGGTCAACCATGGAATTTACTGGTATAGTTTGAATCTCCTTAATAGTTTTAAAGTTAAAGCAATATGAAGGTATTAAGGGGTATTCATCTAAGCATGTTTGGATTGTTGAGGAAGACCCTAGAAATATTTCATTATGGCTTTTCAAATGGTTGAAAATTGGATTGGATGCTTTGACTGTGCCATTTGATTCCATGTACACTATTCCTATTTGTATTTGGTCATACGAAGATAGTTCCAATTCATTGAATGCAGATATATGTATTTCATCATGTGAAGCATTAACAAGGTCAAATCCAATCACTTTTTCAGAGCTGCGTTGGTTACCATATTCATGTATGTTTGTCTTGGTAGTAACTCGACCTTGAATGTTCCAAACTTTGCTAGAAGAGGATAGTGATGTGAAAAGGATAGTCGATCCAGCGAAACCAGGGTTTTCATTTATTGAGATAGCGTTGACTGAAACATAGGAACTACTCTCCGAGGGAGAAGGTACAGGTAAATGGTAAGGTGCATGATCTCCAATAATTGTTGCATCCACTGTTACAACCTCGAGTTTAAGCAATGTGATACTCCTGTCAGATAAATTATGTTAGAGTTCAATAGGAGACAAAAATATTTCATGCATGAACAGTGTAAAACTGATTAAGTGAGAAAAAAAAAACAAGGAAATTAGATGTACGTTACATTATGTACAATGTTGCATGTACATTGGGTAATTTTGAGTATAGTTCCTTCTTTTAGTTGTCCATTTTCTACAGGATCACTATATATAACTGGAAGCTGTAGCTCATGCTTGTGAAGGCCATCTGAGATAGAGATTCAAAACCGAATAGATGAGGAGTTCATTGAGTTCACTTGGCTTAATGAAGAGACCTGTACCATTGGGAACAGGTTGACAACACCATGTAGCAATAGTGAAATAGAATCTTTAGTTAGCATAGTCTCCATATCATGATGGTTATTTTTTCCTATGGAATGAAACAAAGCATGAAGAAATAAAAAAATTGCAATGTAACATAATCATGTGACTAGACTTAAATGGGTATAAAGAACAAAATTGTTCACATTAACATATTTCATTATTCTGGTTTTTCTTTATTCATTAACACATTTAATTACTGTGGTTTGTCTATTGGAATTATAAACGTATCGAAGTCATGAAGAAAAAAGTTACAAATCGAGAATCTGACATTTCAGAATTTGGAAATCTATGTGCTATGTTTCCATTAAGAAACACCATATGTTCCAATTTATGAAATGTGAATTTTCGATTTGCGACATTTCGGAATGTGGAATTCGTATGTGTTCAAATAAGTAACTGTGGATGTTCTTATGTCCTATGTTCTGATTTTCGATTCGTGAAAATCCAATTTGCGACATTTCATATATTGAAAGTTTTGTATTTTCAAATAAAGAAATATAAAAAATCGGAACATTTAATCAATCTGGGTTGTGTCTATTCCCCCAGATCCGAATTGCGACACTTACAGATATCTAAAGTTTTGTATTTTCAAATAAATAAATGTCAATGTTCCTATTTCTGAATTTTTACGTCCAGATATGAAAAACGGGAAAACCTCGATTTTGAGGCTTTATTTTGATTGTTCATAATATTTTTGCAACGTATTCTTTCTCTAAGTTATGTGACTATTTTAAGTTATTCCTTCACCAAGTTATTTCTATTCGCTAAGACTTGCATAACTTATTCCATTAAGCAACACCATATATATTAAATTCCAATTTCCTTATTTTCAAATACCGACAAATCAAATATCGAAAGTTTTGAATTTTAAATAAGGAAATGTCAAAGTTCATATTTCTGACTTTCTACGTCCGGGTATCGAAAACCACAAAACCTTGATTTTGAGGCTTTATTTTGATTATTCATATTGTTTTTGAACAACTTATTCCTCTCCTAACACATAAATATATTTTGTCCTTTAAATTGGTACAATTTGTGGAGACTCATGTTACCCTGCATATTTGTCTTTTACCTATGTCTTTTTAAATTATCCAAACTTGGTTTCAGTCTGTAAATCAACCTGGTCAAGTGGGTAGTCGACGCTGCAAACTTTAAACAACAATTTTTCACTAATCATTACTGGAGAAGGATAAAGAAACACCATATGTTCCCATTTGCAACATTTAGGATTCAGAAAAGACTGCATTTTACAATAAGGAACACAACATATTCCAATTTACGAAATGCAAATTTTCAATTTGCGACATTTCGGAATGTGGAATTCGTATGTGTTCAACTAAGGAACTGCGCATGTTCCTATGTCCTATGTTTTGATTTTCGACTCGTGAAAATCCAATTTGCAACATTTCAGATATCGAAAGTTTTGTATTTTCAAATAAAGAAATGTCAAAAATTGGAACATTTAATTAATCTGGTTTGTGTCTATTCCCCCACAACCGATTTGCGACACTTGAGTTCTCGAAAGTTTTGTATTTTGAAAAAAAAAGGTCAATGTTCCTATTTCCAATTTTTGATGTCCGGGAATGAGACGGGAAAACCTCGATTTTGAGGCTTTATTTTGATTGTTCATATTATTTTCACATAACTTATTCCTTTGTTAAGTTATGCGACTATTTTGAGTTATTCCTTCACTAAGACTCCCAGAACTTATTCCATTAAGCAACACCATATATACCAATGTCTGATTTCCTTATTTCCGAATACCGACAAATCAAATATCGGAAGTTTTGAATTTTAAATAAGGAAATGTCGAAGTTCCTATTTTCGATTTTCTACGTCTGGGTATCGAAAACTGCAAAACCTTGATTTTGATGCTTTATTTTGACTGTTCGTAATGTTTTCGAACAACTTATTCCTCTCCTAACGCAGGAATAGATTTTGGCCTTTAAATTGGTACAGTTTGTGGAGACTCATGTTACCCTCATTATTTGTCTTTACCTATGTCTTTTTAAATTATCCAAACTTGGTTTCAGTCTGTATATCGACCTAGGAAACTGGGCAGTCGACGCTGCAAACTTTAAACAACATTTTTTCACTGATTAGTACTGGAGAAGGATAAAGAAACACCATATGTTCCCATTTGCAATATTTAGGATTCAGAAAATACTACATTTTACAATAAGGAACACGACATCTTCCGATTTTCAAAATGTGAATTTTTGATTTGCGACATTTCGAAATGTGGAATTCGTATGTGTTCAACTAAGGAGCTACGCATGTTCTTATGTCCTATGTTCTGATTTTTGATTCGCGAAAATCCAATTTGCGCAATTTCAGATATCGAAATTTTTGTATTTTCAAATAAAAAAATGTCAAAAATCAGAACATTTAATTAATCTAGTTTGTGTCTATTCTCCCACAACCGATTTGTGACACTTGAGTTCTCAAAATTTTGTATTTTGAAATAAATAAATGTCAATGTTCCTATTTCCAATTTTTGACGCCCGGGAATCAGACGGGAAAACCTCGATTTTGAGGCTTTATTCTGATTTTTCATATTATTTTCGCATAACTTATTTCTTCGCTAAGTTATGCGACTTTTTTGAGTTATTCCTTCGCTAAGACTCGCAGAACTTATTCCATTAAGCACACCATATCTACCAATGTTTGATTTCCTTATTTCTGAATACCGACAAATCGGATATCAAAAGTTTTGAATTATAAACAAGGAAATGTTGAAGTTCCTATTTTCGATTTTCTACGTCCGAGTATCGAAAATCGCAAAACCTCGATTTTGACGCTTTATTTTGACTGTTCGTATTGTTTTTGAACAACTTATTCCTCTCCTAATGGAGGAATAGATTTTTTCCTCTAAATTGGTACAATTTTCCGAGACTCATGTTACCCTACATATTTGTCTTTTACCAATGTCTTTTTAAATTATCCGAACTTGGTTTCAGTCTGTATATCGACTTGGGCAATTGGGTAGTCGACGCTGCAAGCTTTAAACAACTATTTTTCACTTATCAGTACTGGAGAAGGATAAAGAAAGATATATTAGGAAATATTTGTAATTACCTTGCATCTTTAGGCTCAGTTTCTTACCTAAAAGAAGTACATCATAAAACTAATACCTATCATCTTATTGACATAGCATGAGTATTACACCATTGTTTGATATTTCTCATCTCTACTGGGAAATAGGTAGGTCATTCTTTTTAATGAACTCTATTTGCCATCCTAATCACTATTTCTTACATAACCAATACAGGTCACAACCCTTTTGCAACAAAGCAGTAGTAAGAGTCAATTAAAACACACCAAGAGTTTTTCACCGTCTCATAAGCAACATTTTCATTTAGCCAAAAAACTAATATCTATCATTTTATTGACAGAGCATGACATAACCAATACACGTGACAATATTTTTGCAACAGAGGCACAGTCACATTCAATTAAAATAGAGCAATGGTCTATTACCATATAATAATAAGAAAACTCAATAAAAATTCAAAACAATTAAGAAAAACGAAGGAATACCTACAAATTTAACAAGTTGCAAAATCCTCTGATAGAAACTCTAAGTGTAAATGAAACACATCAAAATAAATATTAGCAAAACAAAATCGAACAGTAAGAAATAGTGATTACCATTATGGTTGTTTATATGTGGAAAGCAAAGGCAGTGCTGCAGTAAATGCGGTAAATCAAGTATTGCAAGAAGATCTTGGAGACCGTCATAAGATGAGCAAAAATGAAGAGATAGTCCCATGTCTGAATCAAATGACAAACTTTCTTGCATTAATGGAGCAACAATGCATTGATGAAGCATTAATGTGAATGAAGGGACATGGGCAAAGTGATTTTCATCGACTGAAGCAGCAGTGAAACAAAACCAAGACCAAATAGACCCCAAACTAAGAGCATAAAGGCATAAAATTCGTGGTCTCAAATCTTAGACTAAATCCAAATAAACTGTTGAACCGAAACTCGCAAAACCTTGGCAAGGGCTATGCCAAATTCAGAGAAATTCCGCAAAAAAAAAAATCTAGGACCGGTCATTTAGTCCATCAATCCATTCACACACAACGCTGATCGCATAACACAACACACTTGTCGTCTACCGGATAGAAGTTCCAGAATTGAGATTGCAGAATCAAGGACCCAACTGAAGTGCATTAATAAAAAAACAAAAAATTGATCTGCATACATGGATGACAAAAAGGTAAGGACAATCAATAAATCATGCACAAGAACAGCTGTAATAGGTGGGCATTTGGTTAGCACGACAATGATGTCCTTTGAGTGGACATTTGACAGGGAAAAAGAGGCACAAGACATGTTCGGCAACGCTATTTGCCGAATCACGGGATATAGTTGACCGACATTCTAACCATGGCATGATATGTAAAAAGTCGCCAAAATCGCCAATCAACAAGCAACACATGTCGAGATGTTAATGGCCAGGGAGACGAGGAATCTTTTGAGACTGCATTTTCCATTGTGAAAATGCCTACAGCTTAATTAAAAGATCCTTTATAAATGCAACTTTAACCAAGTAATTTTAAAAAGAACTTTATTCCATAATATAAATTATTGGTACACTTTTTGGTTTGAATAAATAATAATGACACTTTTTAAGTTTTGCATGATTTTTCTGTTACAAACTTCATGAGGAAAATAAGATTGCATCACCTCACATGAATGATGTCAATAAAATCTCGAGGATAAGGAAATAAGTTCATTGTAATTATAATCATTAAATATACATCAAAACATATTGCCAAGTGGTATGTTAACTACGAACCGTTGCCCATATTTTATGGTGGCTGTTACTCAATCATTCATTTACAGGAAATGAATATCTTTCTAGTTCGCCAGCAAACTCGCTATACCGCAAGAATTAAGAAATTTAGGAAATCAATACTGTAAACATTTCATTGTAGATGTGATCTCAAAGTTTGGCTCTTTTCAATGCGGACATAAAGATTATGAGCATTTACAATATATTTTCAAATTATTCACTAAGAGCATTTTTCAAAGAGCGGTCTCCTGGCCAAAAAAAAATGTGTCGAATCATGATGGTTTGTAATTATAATTATATTTCCCACTTAAATGGGGTGGATGATTTATACAACCATGAAGCAGAATATTGATATGTGTTTTTGTTATAGAACTATCTGAAAACATGATCATTAGGAGTTGGGCTTAAGTGACCAAATTTTGTTTTGGTACTATGATTTTGTAAGAAGGTGTTTATGGTTATGGGTTAAGTCCTAGAATCAAACAATCTATATGATGAAGTGATGAAGTGTAAAGCACTTATCATGAATGCATTTTTAATTCAACCTTGAATAAAAAGTGTGATTTTCTTTCTGGAGAAAAGAAAAAGTCAAAGTGTGTATGTAGACAATTAGAATAGCTTATGGTATTATATTAAAATGCCTTAAAATAAGGAAAAATAATTTTGATAGTCAATATATGGTTGATCTTAGATTTCTAGCAAGGAATAAGGTAGGTTATTTCAAGTGGTATGGTTTTCCTTACGAGTCAACTAGAATTTATGAATATCAACATATAATAGTGTTAGGAAAAACAGAATCGCAGAGCAATAACAATAAACAATAAACTAGATGCAAATATTAAAACACATTACAAGAGAGACACAGATATAACATGGTTCACCTCATATGGGATACGTCCACACATAAATTGTCAGCCCTTTATAATTTTTTAGTCTAGCAAAATGAAGGGATATAACCTATAGCAACCCCGATGCACTTCCTTTTCACTTTCTCAAAATCATAGAGATCACTTTTACAATGCTACAATACAATACACAGTTGTATTACATTGCTTTCCTTTTATAGGGGAATTACAATGGGAAAATACCACTATTCACCCGAGACTATGGGCCCGTAAACTATTGGCCAAAAAGAATCCCAAAAATTTCTTTTGGGGGCTTCGCTCCCCCCACCCCCCCCCTCAAACAAGTGTACAGTAAACCTGGGATACAAACACGGCTAAATAATAACATCTCTGAATCTGGAAGATCAGGCTCCACAACCAACAATCTCCCACTTGGAGACTGATCACAACAAATCCACCACTGTTGCACTTGCTAGACTATGATATGAACCTTGGACTTGGAAAATTTATCTTCTTCACCTTCATGCTTGAAGGCCAACTAAAATCGAACAAGAACTCAGTTTCTCTCTGGTTACTATCTTTGTCAACATGTTTGCAGGATTCTGGCTAGTATGTATCTTTTCCAACTTTAATAGTTCATCTTCCATAACATATCTTATGAAATGGTACTTGAGTTGTATATGTTTAGTATTTGAATGAAAGGTTGAGCTCTTTGCAAGATGAATGGAACTCCAAATGTCATTGTACAACCTTCTATTCTCTTGCTTCTTACCCAATTCCTCCATGAACCTATGCAACCAAATCATCTCTTTACTATTCTCTGTAGCAGCAACATACTCTGCTTCTGTTGTTGAAAGTGAAAAAACCTTTTACAGTTTTGAAATCCAACTTATCATTGTTCCACCAACAGTAAAAACATACCATGTGGTGCCCCTCCTGTTGTCTTTATCACCTGCCATGTCTGCATCAACATATCCCTATAGAACAGTGTTTGAACCTCCAAAATATAATGCATGAGAAGTGGACCTCTCAAATGCCTGAGAATCCACTGTACTACTTTCCAATTCTCTTTACCAGGATTGTTCATATACCTACTCACAACTCCCACTGCATGTGAAATATATGGTCTTATGCACACCATGGCATACATTAAGTTTCCAACTGCTGATGAATGTGGAACCTTGGACATGTAGTCTATCTCTTCATATGTCTTGGGACACATATCCTTACTTAGTTTGAAATGGATGGCCAAAGGTGTACTAACTAGTTTTGCATTCTGCATTCTAAACCTCTACAACACCTTTTCTATGTACTCACCTTGAGACAATGTCAATTTGCGATCTTTTATGTCTCTTGTTATTCTCATACCAAGGATTTGATTTGCAACACCCAAATCCTTGATTGCAAATGATTTAACTAGTTTCATTTTAAGCACATTTATATCTTGCATGTTAGACCCTGCAACAAGCATGTCATACACATACAACAACAAGATAATATATCTTCCATTATCTAGCCTCTTGAAATAAACATAGTGATCAGAATGGCATCTACTATAACCTTGTTTTGTCATAAACTTATCAAATTTTAAATTCCACTTCCTTGGAGCTTACTTCAAGCCATACAAGCTCTTCTTCAACCTACAAACCAAATTCTCCTTCCCTTTGACCTCATACCCTTGTGGTTGCTGCATATAAATATTTTCCTCCAAATACCCATGGAGAAAGGTTGTTTTTACATCTAACTATTCAAGATGCAAAACTTCTACTGCCACTAGACTTAAAATAGTTCTAATTGAAGTCGTTTTAACAACAGGAAAAAATATTTCATCAAAATATATACCTTTCTTTTGTGCAAACCCATTTACAACAAGTATATCCATGTACCACTTCTTGCCTTTGTCTTCTTCCTTCAACCTGTAAACCCATTTATTCTGCAACGCTCTTTTGCCAGCAGGAAACTCAATTAGATCCCAAGTTTGGTTTCTTACCAATGAGTCCATCTCCTCATTCATGCCTTGCTCCCACTTATTTCTAGTTTCCACCTGCATTGCTTTTTCATAACATTCGGGTTCACCGGAATCAATCATCAATATATAATACAGTGAAGGAGAGAATCGTTCAGGGGGTATACTTAACCTGGTAAATTTTCTTACATTTGTAGGGGTTTGAGGTACTTGTTATTGTTCTTGACTTTATGGCACCTTTGGAACTTCATTTTCTTTGAGTTCATCAAGCATTGTGTACTCTGTGTTTTTTGATTCCGCTTTCTTTCCCTGCAACTAATCTTTGTGCATAATATTTTCATTGAATACCACATCTCTACTCCTAATGATTTTGTGATTTTCATAATCCCATAAGCAATAGCCAAAATCATCAACCCCGTATCCAATAAAGGTGAATTTCTTAGATTTAGCCTCAATCTTTGTTCTATTTTCTTTATCAATATGGACAAATGCTTCACAACCAAAAATTATCAGAAATGAGTAGTTTATCTTTTTACCTATCCATGCCTCCCATGGAATCCCACCATCCAAAGTGCTTGAAGGTCCTTTGTTTATTAAATAAACAACACTATCTATAATAGCATCATCCCAAAACTATAAGGGAAACCCTGCATGCAATCTCATACACCTTGCACACTCCATGATCGTAATATTCATCCTTTTTGCCACACCATTTTCTTGTGGTGTTCCAGGGACTGTCTTCTCTCTATGAATCCCATAGTATGAACAGTAACTATCAAACTCCCTGCTACAGTACTCACCTCCATTATCATATCTGAGACATTTCAACTTTTTTCCTGTCTCATTCTCAACCAAATCTTTCCACTTCTTAAAAGTAGCAAACACATCATATTTCTGTCTAATTCAATAAACCCAGTTTTTCATCATCAATAAAAGTAACGTAATAACGAGATCCACCAAGATATCTTACATGAGTTAGTCCCCATCCATCTGTATGCACAAGATCTAAATTTTCATTCTTCTTTTGTTTCCCAACCCTAAGAAATCTAACTCTCATATGTTTTCTATAAACACAGTTCTCACGGAATTCCAAACTTATCTGCTTCATATCTGGAAGCAATTTCCTTGAGTGAAGAATTTGCATCCCCTTCTCACTAATGTGGTCAAGCCTATGATGCCACAATGTTGCACCTATTTCTGTGGAAGCTACAGAGATAGAATAATCAATATTATGAGGACATAAATACAGCATACCTATCATATCTCCTTTTTCTATTACCAATGCTCCTTTAGTGATATTCCACCACGTTTTTCCAAATGTAGGAAAACAATCGCTATCTCCCAACTTCCCTGTTGAGATCATATTTATTTTCATACCAGGAAAAATGCCTTACATATTTTAGAAACCATTCATTTCCATTATTTAACTTAATATGTACCTTAGTCATTCTGACAATTTTACATGGTTCATCATCCGCCAATAAAACATGTCCAAAATCACCTGGAACATAATGATGAAATGATTTCCCATGGGGTGTAGCATGACATGAAGACCCTGAATCTACTACCCAATAATCACTATTATTATCTAATGCAAGAATCAAAGTATTTTGTAACACATCACCTGCTACATTTGCTTCGTGACACATCACCTGCTTTGGAGCTTTGTAGTATTTCTTCAGATGCCCTCTCTTACCATAGTTCCAGCACTCTATCTTTCCTAGTCTGGACTTGGATATGCCCTTTCTAGACTTGTTGTGGTTACTTGGGATCCTTCCTCTCTCCCTTTGTCTTCCCCTGGTCTCCATGGTCAATGCATTAACTGATGTCTCACCTCTTCTTTTTCTTTGCATTTCCTCACTAAGAATAACACCAACGACATCATCAAATTTTAGAGTGTTTGAACTAGGTACGGAGTTACTTATTATTAAATTCTATGAAGCATAGGATCATCATCCTGCATGATATCAAATGATAAGAGAATGTTCCAAAAGAGAGAGAATAATTTAGCATAAACTGATCAATTACTCATGGCGAAATTGTACACACATAGAGACAAAATTGGAATAATATGATTATATTCATGAATCAGTAATTAATATTTAACACAATGGTTATACATATAGGAGAATTTGAATGCCTATGATAAGATTCAAATCTACCAACTCGGACTAACTACAGATTTAACTTAGTGTGGGAAAATCACCACTGGATATCACTAATGTAACTTCGAATAACTCACTTAGTCTACAATCAATTAACTGATGAAGGTAGGTGAACAAAGGCACCCACACTCCCTTCAATCATGCAAACTAGTGATAGGATAACTGATTTTGATCTAACTCATGGTAATTGGAGCATAAATTAACATAATTGATTACCTACTAAGGTCAACTGAAGGAGACTATTGGTGGAACTCATAGTGGGTTCCTAAATTCTAGGGATTGGTCCCTGGGCACCTAAACTCATGCAATCAAGTGCTGTGAGTGGCATATGTCCCCTATATGTGTCCCCCATGCACTATTGGAGTGATGAAGACCTCTTAAGCTAGGAAAATAGATAATTAGACTATGTGGTCAAAGGGAGGATTAATAATAATCCCAACACGCCCCCCCGGCCCTTAATCTTAACTTTGGACAACCTAGGACCTGGAAACTAAGACAAAAGGTCTCCCATACAATCTAAATGAAAAAAATAATAATTGCTTAATAAAACTGAGGAAATGGGAAAACCCTCATAGGAAAACCCCCCCTCAAAATAAGTAAAAAATCAAGATCAAGCTTTCATATCAAGAGAAAAAAAATTCTTAAATAAAAAACTTGTGAAAATGTTTCTGCAACCTGCATCTTTGTGGCGTAGTGAAGCAGTATGATGGTCCTTATGTGCACTAGTATCTTGGGACTGTGCATGTGAAACTATTCATCTTATTCCAATCCAATGATAGACATGAGAAGAATGTTTACTTTGTCTCTTCTTTCTAGAGGAAGAGTGATATGATCCAATTTGTTCTTCAATGAGCAGAATCGTTGATCAATCCTTACCATCATGTAGCATATCTCTGGGATCTTGTTGCACCTCTCTAAAGGAAGTGAATTTGCTTGACATAGCGCAAGGTTCTATTTTTTAAACTGGGATCTAGTTCTCCTCATGACATTTGGCTCTCTAGTCATGTTCTTAGTTGCCTCAATAACCTTTTGTGCCCATTTAGGCCTAGGATTGGGAATAGGGACTGGGTTTGGATCTGGATCACTATTAAATTCATCTTCAATTTCATAAATTGATTCAACTGGGTCTTCTACTTCGGATTTTGACTCTAAAACACTAATGGAAACATTATCATATGTAAAAGGTGTAATTAGAATGGTTTTACCTCCCCTTTCAAATGGTAGTTGAGATGATACTAGATCTGAGTATGGCAGAAAGTGTGAGAATTCATATTCCTTGGAGGCATGGTTTGCAACACCCTTCTCTATAATCTTCCTAGTTGAGATATCTGATATCTCCACTGAGTTAGGACCGAATACCACTTTCTTTGGTGGGCCAGTATGTGTCATATGAGATATAGATAAAAAAAAGTGTAGCTAAAGAGGGCACATAGAGTAAATATTTGAACACCCCATGTTTTAAATTGATTGAACCCTTTCCGTTAGCTTGAATTTGAGTGTCATCTCCCATATGAATACTAAGAACATTAGTAAGTTGTAATGAAGAGAATGATTCTCTAGATGCAACTATATGATTGGAGGCTCTTGAATCAATGAGGAAGGCATGTGATTTTGAACATCTAGCCTTTAGTGCATGGCATCTCTCATCATGATCTTCAATATTTTCTCTAGAGTCACTCTTCCTTGCGCCTTTAGGGAGTGCAATGTTGTGTTGCTCAAGAATTTTTTCCATCTTATCAATGGTCGTATTCATACAATACTTCTCTATATGGTTTCCTTTCTTACAGTAAGAGCATTTTCCCTTATTAGACCTCTAATGTTTGTCCTTACTAGAGCCTAAGGCTTCATCTGATGGATCAAACTCATATTTAGGTTCAAATTCATTGTTTCTTTTATCTTTACCTTTTTGCTTCCTTCTTTCTTTCACATTCCTTGTCTCACAATCTGAGAGATCTTCATTTGGAGAGGCTCTGAGAGCTCCCATCTGTATCAGCTTGTCTTGTTCTTGGATTAGAGACGTGAAGGCGTCAAGGGATGTCATTCTCCAATTAGGAGCAGAATATTTGGGGGGAAAATATATTCTTTTACATATACCAGAGTATAGGAAGACACTCTTAAGGAATTCTTTTGGGTGACCTTATCTGCCCATAGTGCATTTGGAAGGGCTAAGTGTCAATTTCTCTAATTTTCAAAAACGGTTTTCTTCAAAATTCGGATAAGGTTCTTATTTGTTGATTATGCTAAACCATTTCCCTAAGGATAATAACTTGCTAAGTAATGTAACTTAATTCCCTTTTCATAATAAAACTCAGTTATTTTAACAAATGATAAATAAGATGCATCGTCAAAAACAAGGGAAATCGGAACTCCAAACCTGGTCAAAATATTCTCTTGGAGGAAGTTGATGACCGCCTCCTCGTTCACTTTGCGTAATGGAATCGCTTCAACTCATCATGTGAAATAATATGTAGTTGTAAGGATATACTGATGTTGTAATGAAGAATTCAAATTGATTTCCCCAATAACATCTATGCCTCATTTTTCGAATGGCTCTAAAGTAGTAGCAGGTTGTAGCGGTCCCACCGCTTTTGACCATCTGCCACCACTTCTCTGACATACATCACATTTTATTGCATAGGCATAGGAATCTTTAAATAACGTTGGCTAGTAATATCCATCTCTAAGTATCTTATGAATTGTGGTATCCCCAAAATAACGTCTTCTCATCGGTCCATCATGCAATTCTTTGACTATTTTATAGGCATCCTCTCTCTCCAGACATCTAAGAAAATCTCCATCATAATTTTTTCTGAAAAGCACTCCATTCATTATTTGATAGGAGGCTGACTTCAAACGAATTGCCCTTCTCTGCTTGGATTTCCAATGCTCTAGTATATATCCTTGTTTAAGATAGTACACTAGATCTATATACCAGGATTCGGGAGCAATAAATATAGGACATACATCAATAAAGTTCAATCCAGCTTCATTCTCCCAATCAGAATCTTTATCAGTGTGATTTTCTTCTATCAACTTGTACAACCCTTGACCTTTGATGATGGCACCTGGTTTGAATTCCAAGTCATACTCTTGCATGGCAATCACCCAATTCCCTCTTCACTCACCCAATTCTTTCTGCACAAAAAGAGACCTAACAACCAGGTGAGGAACTACAACTTTTGTTCTATTTTTTAAAATATAGTGTTTGAATTGTTTTTCTGCCTTGAAAATTGCATATGCTTGTTTGTCCACGGCTGGGTAATTCAAGTCAACCCCTTGTAATCCAGTGCTCATGAATGATATTGGGTATTCTTCTCCCAATTCTCCTTTCTGTGTAAGCACTAGTGCGAGAGAGTTGTCTAAAGCGAAGGTATATAAAATAAATTCCTTTTCAAAGTCTGGACTCCTCAAAGGAGGTGCATGAGCTATTGTTGTTTTGATATATTTAAAGGAAGCTTTCTCAATGTCATTCCACTTGCACTGTACACTTTGTTTCACCATTTGCTGCAGAGGTTTCACAATTTGAGCAAAATCAGGGACAAACCTCCGAACAAAATTTATTGTGCCCATAAATGATTGCATAGATTTCTTATTATGGTCCATGGGAATCTGAGTTATAGCCTCAACTCTCTCTGGATCTATTGAGATTCCCTTCTTTGAGATGATGTGTACCAACAATTTTCCTTCAAGAACTGTGAATATGCTCTTCTTTGGGTTTAGAGATATACCATATTTTCTATAGCAGTCAAAAATATGTTTCAAGTGAAAAACTTGGTCTTCTCTTCTCTTGGAGAAAATTGTTACATCATCTAAGTACACTACTACACATTGGCCACTTAAACTTCTGAATGCAATGTCCATGGCCCTCTGAAATGTGGCTCCGACATTCATGAGGCCAAAAGGAATTCTTCTATAAGCGAATGCTCCCCACTTTGTATGAAATACTGTCTTTAATCGGTCTTGTTCAGCCACTAATACTTGGTTATAACCTGAAAATCCATCTAATAGGGAGAACATTTCTGAGCTTGAAACCATTTGTAAAATCGGTTCCATTAGTGGAACCGGATAGTTATCTTTATCTGATGCTCTATTTAAGTTCCTGATGTCAATACACAACCTTATCTCTCATGGATTTTTCCTCACCGAGACTAGATTGGCCACCCATTTGGAATGTTGAACCTTGAAGATGATATTTGCGTCCGGTAACTTCTTTACTTCATTTTGGATCAGAGATTCTAACTTCGGGTGCATCTTTCTAAGTTGTTGTCGAAATGGTTTTTCCCCTATTTTGATGGGAATCACATGCTGGATGATGCAAGTGTCATAAGTCTTCAGATATTCATACGTCCATGTGAAGATGTCTTTATATTGTTGAAACAACTTGATGAACTTACATCTTTTTCCAGGAAAGCAACATTTTCCCAAATTGACATATTTGTGTTCGAATTTTGATCCCATATTTACTAGCTCATATTGCATTGATGAACTATTCGTCTTCACATTGGATGGTTTCCGGAATTTACTATGCAAATCAAACATCCCTTCAAGGGTTCTTACCGCTTTAGGCATGAAATTTCCCTTAACTGCATCTCCATTGTGTAACTTGACAAATCTTCTTCTTCATCAATTATTGATTCTTTAAAATATTCTTCATTCGTCAAAAAATTGATAACTTGCTCATCGTTATCGAATACCCTCAGATTTGTAACATTGTCAGGTACTGATGGCCTGAAAATCAATTCAATAGAACACGTGTTATTAGTTGGTACTAATCTAGATACAAAAGTAGTTAATAAATCAGCTGCAATGTTTTGCAATCTAGGTACTGCATTTATATTGAAAGCATTGAAGTGCATAATCAAATTCCATATCTCAAACCGATATCCTTTAAGATGTGGAGATAAACAATGAATGGTTTTTCTTACTTGTCTAATAACTATCTTAGAATCACCAAAAACTTTCAAATTTTTTACTTCTAACCCAATGGCTTTCTTTGGACCTTGAAATAGAGCTTCGTACTCAGCAGTATTATTTATGCATTCAAACTCTAGTCTATAAGAGAGGAAATATTTTTTCTTTTCAGGATCAACAAGGACACAACCATCCCCCGATCCCTCTTGTGTATTAGAACCATCAAAATACAATACCCAAAATATATCTTCTAAATATAAAGAGTTAGTAGCATCTCCTACATTAGTAACTAAGTCCACTATATTACAATCAATATCATTAGTCCGTGAAAATTGAAGAAGATCGGACTACCTATCTGATTCCTGACTGACTTGTTTGGCTTGATAATTTCCTGGTTCAAGCTCCAAAAAGTAATTTCCCAAAAACTGAAGATAAGAAATTCATAGGTTCGTTCTTTCCTTCCAACTGAGTCACATTATGTTTCATGTGTGGTTCCCTCAGTATCTTAATCTGATTTTGAACATTTTGGTATGGAAGCCACATGTGAGACCAATAGGTTGCAAAATATCCATCAAGTTTCGTTGACCAGTCCCTGCTTAAAATTAATCCATAAGCTTCTGGTATATCAACCGCCGCGGTATCTATGAATTGACAAACTCTAGGGTCTACAGATAATCGAATCAACACGTCTTTCATTTCCCCTATGACTTTAATTGCAGATCTATCTAGCTGAATTATCCAAGATGGAGATGGTGTGGGCTGACCATTAATATTCTCACATATTGAAAGTGGCATGACATTTGACGAAGCTCTTGAATCTACCAAACAATTATGCACATTATGATTAAAAATTTCAAATGACAGCAGAAAGGCAAAGTATGAGATTTAGATTTTCCTCCAATGCTTACTTCATTAATTTCAGTATCATATTCAATAGCTTCTGGGATACTCTTAGGTTGTGGATCAAAAGCTTCCAAAAGTTTCCTCCTTTGTTGAGGCAGATTGCATAGTTCAAACAGAGAGATATTTTCTTTTGTTTTCTTAATGTATTCTATGATATCACACCCCATGTCCTATTCCACCAAGCCTTTTATAGTACCTTCGGATTGATTTATCATTGTCTTCATTGGTTTGTTAACTACTGGGATTGTCTCTTTTATATTTACTGAATTAGGCTTAGGTGTTGTTTGCCATAGTATTGAGAATTTTGTTCATGTTTTCTTTCATCTTCTTTATTTTAGGCAGTACTAAAATTTCATCCACTACCGGCCCTTTACTTATATTCATAACATTAACTAATGACACTTGAATTTCCTTAGTAGGTTCATCTTCACTTAGCCCCAAAGTAAGTGCCCAATCCCATAATACCATAGTGGTTTCTTCATTTGTTTGTTCCGGCTCATTAGTTTGGGCTTCTTCTTCTTCAGGATCTGCCAGTTGGGCATCTAACAATTGATTCATAACCAGATTCGTTGAATTTATCCACTGTGGACAGTTTTTTTCAGAATGATGTTCTTGGTGAAAAGTATAGAAATGATCCATGCCTACTTCATTAAAATTTAAAACAACAAAATTATGTACAGGTGGTTGGGGCTGTCCACTCTCTTCCTTTTTTTGTAATAAGGGTTGAATGGATTTCTATAAGAACTAGCTCCCTTATCCTTTTCCAAGTCTACTATTTTGTTTGACAATTTATGCGCCATTTTCACCACATTTTCTAGCTCATTAGAGGGTTCTTCTTTGGGATTAGTTAATAGCAAAGGCCTTTTGCTTGTGATACTGTCCAGATCTACCTCTATTTTCTTGGATTCTTCATATTTTTCTACCAATGTAACTTTACCGGCCCTTGTTACAAACATTGTTATTGGTGGATAAAGTGTTGTAGTATACTATTCTACTAGAGACTCATCGGTTGGTTTTGTTGTAGTACTGAAGCTATTCAATAAAGTGGTGAATCTCTGATTAAATTCTTGGAACTTTTCTTTCTTTTCCATCCTCATAGATAGTAATTCTTTCATGAGACTGGCTACGGTTTTTTGGTTGTCAAATTTACCTAAGAATGCCTTTTCAAAACCATCCCAATTTACTATTGAATCAGCTTGCAAAATAAAGTACCATAAAGATGCTTTAGGTTCAAAAGTATATGGAAAAAGTATGCAAACAACATCTTCATATTGAACATTTAAAAGATTCAAAGCCAGATAAAAACTTTTTAAGTGATCTTCAGCAGAAACACCCTTTCTAGGATCAAATTTTGGTAATACTCTTTCTGAGTGCTTAGGTAAATCATGCAATGGAGAAGACAGGTTGAGTGGCATTCTTACTCTTAATGCGGGTTGATTAACATTTCCAGCCATAATTTGAGGGGGGGAATGTGGTGGATATTTACTGAATACTGAAGCTTCAGGGGATTTTGGACCCAATTGATCAAGAGGTTGAACAACTTCTTGGATGGATATATCTACCGATTCTTACAAATTTTCCAGAAGAATTGAATCCTTAGTGTATGAGGTTATTTTCCTGGAAGCTTGCCTTCTAGGTAACGCAAGAATAACTTTTACCCCCAAGTTTCTTAATGTAGGATCTTGTATGTCTCCTAAACTGATCTACTTCCTCAAATGGGACAGCATACAAAAGTTATGATTCATCTTCCCCATAACCTATATTTTCTTGTTCTTTGAATTCAGGAATAAAATATTCAGGGAAAGTATTTTCAGATGTTGTTCCAGTGTAATCTTCTCTGAAAAATGGATTTCCTCTACCAGCCATGCACTGGATCAGGCCCTCCTTCTAGCGCCAAAACTGTTGATGCCTAGAAAAATCCTAGGTACCAACAGTAGGGATTCTCCCCGGTAAACAATCCCAATTAGATCATCCACCATTTGGTGTTGGGAATCTGTTTGGTTTACGGTCCAGCTACCATAGATTAAGTTTTTTAAATATTTTACGTGTTGCATACCGGTCCAACATTTATGTATTTTTTGTTTAAATGAATGAAATGCATATGCCTAAGCTAAATGCAGATGACTGAAGAACAAGAACATCAATCACTTCTTTAAACCTAGATCTAAAACTAATCTATTCTATCCCTGCAGGGAGCAAATCTAGAGTTCAAAGTAATATATTGAAAATGTTCATATAAGTCTAACAGATAGTTGTTCCAACACAATAATCACATTCATAGCAGAAAGAATACCAAAGATAGCTCTGATATAATTAAACCATTTATTACCCTTTCATTACACAGACATTTATACAAACAACGGACCATTCATAACCAAAGAATTAGTTCCAGGAACTTAGAACAATCTCACTATATGATGTACATAAGCAAGAAGAAATAGTTCTGCAGGATGCATTCCACACATTTCGAGTAAATCTCTGTGCAGGCCTTTGTTCCAGCAAATTGATCTTTCTTATTAGCAAAGAGTTAGCTCTTTTACAAAATAGTCCAACATTCTTTTCACTAGCCAAAAGTCCTTTCTATGGTGCTTTTCACCCAGTGTTTATTACTATCTATATTTGTCACGTTGTGACCTTTCATCTTCCCTAACCCTAGATATTCCCAAGTTTCTTATTCACTTAACTTGGGAGAAATCCAATGGTTTCATAAAAAAATAAATTTACACGGGCCTTGCCCTGCTGGAAATACACGTGGCCTATGCGTTAGCTTCTCAAGCGATTGCATCGTATTTGGTTGTCTCAAGCACCAGTCACATTGTTGTTCCTCCACATGCGATGTCTCTGGGTGATTAATCCCCTTCACCTGCATCTACTTCACGCTTCCTGCATTTGAACTTGGTGAGCAATAATACATGTGATACATAAAGCAAACATGCTGAGAGATATATCTGATCTGGAAACAACAATAATTCATAGTATTTTCAATTTAACGATATGTATCGATTACTAAATAGAAAATATATATATATATATGATGACCAGTGCCTTGTTATGCAAAAAAATTTATTTAATTTAAACTTCGAGAGGAAAAATTCTTAGTTTCCTCAATGGTTCACAGTGAAAAAAACCAAACAGAGATTGAATGGCTCAGATCATCTCAAAAGATGAATCGGGTCTGATTTGAACTGTTGGAATATATTATATTCCTTGGAAGGTAATAATGTCTTTGTATTATGTCGAAAGTTGTCTACAATCTTATGTAAAATAGTAATACATTTAACCCATAGTTATATGGTGTTGTATTTACTTGTGTAGAGTATTTGTCCATGGTATTGTATTAAGAGATGTTATTTTGGAGAATTATATTATCCCACATGTAATATGTGAGAGTAATTCCTCCTCATCTCTTAGTATATAATAGGGTCAAGTGAGTCTCTACATATCATGTATTCTTGATGTAGTAGTGGTACTATTGTGACACTGTTGTACATCATCTATATTCTTTGGGGTATTTGTGCTTTGCTCTCTTGTAAGATTGGAGAAGACATTCTGGAGATAATAGAAGACTACCTTCCCATGGATGTAACCCATTAGGGTGAACCACGTATATCGGTGTTCTCTTGTCCTTTTCTTTTCCTATTCTTATCTTTTATGATATGTTGTTGGTTGCTTAGATAGGTTAACTAGTTTAGCTTGACTCTACTATTCTAACGTGGTATCAGAGTGGGTTGTTATGATCTAGTACCTTCTATAACTTTCAATCAATAACGATTATCATTTGGGCATTGTCATCTTGTTTTGATATGTTCATCCAAACTAGGAATAGAGCTCTAGAATTGTCTCAAAGTACTACGAAGCAAAATTTTGATGATTTTTGTAATGGATTGATCAATGAGCAAGAAAGATTAATTGTTTCAAGACAACTCACACCTAATAAATCTCTAACTACACTTAATAAGCATCATAAGAAAAGTTTTAATAATGCTAAAGGTTCTAATCCTTCTAATACTAATTCTGGACATGCTTCTCATGCTTCTAATGGAGATAGTAAACAGAAGAAAGTATATGGTCCTTGTAAACATTGTGGTAAAACTAACCATCCTGAAAAGAATTGTTTTAAAGCAAAACGTTTAATGGCTAAAGCTAAAAAGAAAACCTCTAATGACTCTCAAGTAGCTTTATTTGCATCTGTTGTTTTGCCTAATAATTCTTCTTCTAACGTGAAATGGATAATGAATTCTGGTGCATCTAAACATATGGCTGGTGATGCTTCTTTATTTACTTCCTATGACAATCGTAAACACATATCTCAGAAAGTTTCTATAGGTGATGGTAAACAACTTTCCGTAATTGGTTCCAGTAATGTTAATGTTACTAATGGTCAATTGGAAGATGTTTTTCATGTTGAACACATGCCCATTAACTTACTTTCTATTTATCGTGCTTGTCAAAAAGGGTTTAAATTTGAAGCATGGCCTGACAAATATGTTCTTAAAGATATCAATCAAAATTTCAAAGTAGTTTCTTCTGGTCCTGTTGATCATACTATTGGTCTATATAAATTTTCTGGTTTTAACTCAACTAAAAGACAACCTTTTTATTCCTATGTTGCCCACACTAATGAACAAAGTAAATTATGGCATGAAAGATTAGACCATTTGAATTATGCTAAAATGTAATTGTTAATTAAAATGGTACATGGCTTGCCTCATATTTCTTCTACTAATGGTGTTTGTGAAGGTTGTGTTCTTGGTAAACATCATAGAGAAATGTTTGAGAAAGGTAAAGCTTGGCATGCTAAAGAACCTTTGCAATTAATTCATAGTGACATTTGTGGTCCTCTTGAAGTTCCCTCTTTATCTCGTACAGTCTATTTTCTTACTTTTATTGATGACTTTAGTAGAAAATCATGGGTTTATTTCTTGAAAAATAAAAGTGGAGTTTTTTCAAAATTTCAAATTTTTAAATCTTTTATTGAAAATGAGTCTAGTAAGAAGATTAAGACTTTAAGACCAGATAATGGGGGGGAATTTGTTAAGAATGAATTTGAAGAATTTTTATCCAAACATGGTATTCAACACCAAAATACTGTACCTTACACGCCTCAACAAAATGGTGTTGCTGAAAGGAAAAACAAAACTTTAGTTGAAATGGCTCGATGTATGCTTTATTCTAAAGGATTACATAAAAAAAATTGGGCTGAAGCTGTAAGTTGTGCAAACTTTATTTTAAATCGAGTTCCTACAAAATCCGTTAAACATGTTACCCCCAAGGAAAATGGAATGGTCGGAAACCTGATATTAGTAACTTTAAGGTGTTTGGTTGTGAATGTTTGGCTCATATTCCTGATGATAAATGGAAAAAGTTAGATCCCAAGTCTCACAAATGTATATTCATTGGTTATTCTGAGGATTCTAAGGATTACAGGTTATTTGATACCTCTACTCAGAGTGTTATCATCCGAAGGGATGTTCACTTTGTTGAAGTATATTCACCACCTGAGTCTGTCGAACCTCATGTTACACTGAATATCCCATTGTCTCATGTTACTCCTATATTGGTTTCTTCTTCTAGTTATGTGCCTGTTGTTGATCCTAGTTCACTCTCTTCTTCAAGTATTCCACCTGAATGTACTGAAGCTGAAGAAACTTATGTTTCCTCTAACCTTCCTATTTGGACCCAGAAAACTCTTGAATCTGTAGGTAGTGAGGTCAGTAACCCTTCCGACCCTCAGAGAACTAGATCTAAATTTGCCCTTATGACCAAAGTTTTGGCCACAGATGATCCTACCTCTTATGTTGAAGCTCAAGGTAAACCTCAATGGGAACAAGCTATGACTGCTGAGTATGAGTCTCTTCTGAAGAACAAGACTTGGTCTCTTGTTCCTCTTCCTGTTGGTAAGAATTTAGTTGGTTGTAAATGGGTTTATAAAACTAAATTCACTGCAGAAGGACATATTGAAAAGTATAAAGCTAGGTTAGTTGCAAAAGGTTTTAACCAACTTGAAGGTATAGATTATAATGGAAATTTTTCTCTTGTTGCTAAAATGAATACAATAATAACCATTTTATCTATTGCTTCATCTTATAAATGGGAAATATACCAAATGGATGTTAAAAGTGATTTTTTAAATGGTGATCTTAATGAAGAAATTTATATGCAACAGCCTCCTGGTTTTATTAATGTTGAATAATCAAATTTAGTATGTAAATTACACAAGTCTTTATATGGTCTCAAACAAGCACCTAGGGCTTGGTATGATAAAATTGATGCATATTTTTTGAAGAATGGATTTAAGTGTTGTATATCTAATCCAAATCTGTATGTCCAGAACTTTGATACTAAAATTCACTACAGAAGGACAGATTGAAAAGTATAAAGCTAGGTTAGTTGCAAAAGGTTTTAATCAACTTGAAGGTATAGATTATAATGGAACTTTTGCTCTTGTTGCTAAAATGAATACAATAATAACCATTTTATCTATTGCTTCATCTTATAAATGGGAAATATACCAAATGGATGTTAAAAGTGATTTTTTAAATGGTGATCTTAATGAAGAAATTTATATGCAATAGCCTCCTAGTTTTATTAATGTTGAATAATCAAATTTAGTATGTAAATTACACAAGTCTTTATATGGTCTCAAACAAGCACCTAGGGCTTGGTATGATAAAATTAATGCATATTTTTTGAAGAATGGATTTAAGCGTTGTATATCTAATCCAAATCTGTATGTTCAGAACTTTGATACTAATATTCTCATTGTTGTTTTATATGTAGATGATCTAATCATCACAAGCAGCTAGCTTACATTAATTCAAAATCTAAAAAGTGATCTTCAAAAGCAGTTTGAAATGACTGACCTTAGTTTATTGCATTATTTCTTGGGTCTTCAAATCTGGCATATGGAAGATGGTATGTTTCTCTCTCAACCGAAGTATGTTACAGACCTGTTGGCTCATTTCCATATGAGTGATTGTAAATTTTCTCCTACGCCATTTCAATCTGGTGTAAAGTTAATTTTTGAGTGTACCACACCACTTGTTGATGCTATTTTTTATTGTCAGCTTGTAAGCAACTTGATATATTTAACTCACAACCAACCATATCTCTCTTTGCCATCAGTTTGGTTTCTCGGTTCATGCAGCAACCTCATGAAACACATTGGCAGGCAGCCAAGAGGATTCTAAGATATTTACAGGGGACATTACACTATGGTGTGTTTTATTCGAGCAGTACTACAGTTTCACTCTCTAGTTACATAGATTATGATTGGGTAGGTGACAGTTCTGATCGAAGTTCCACTGCATGTTATGTATTTCAACTTGGTTCAGGTCCGATTTATTGGTCGAGCAAGAAGGTGAAGACTCTTTCTTTATCTTCATGTGAAGCAGAATATAGAGCAGCCGAAGAAGCGGCTAAAGAAGTAGTTTGGTTACAGCATGAAATTACAGAGCTTGGTTTGGCTCTGAAATCGTCCACTGTGTTGAAATGTGACAATCAGGGTGCAATCCAGCTTGCTTATAATCCTGTATATCACTCCAAGACAAAGTATCTCTACCTTGACGCTCATTACATTCGCATACTTGTGGCAGATGGTATTCTTTCTCTTCAGTATTGTCCTACCAAGCAGCATGCAGCAAATATCTTCACCAAATCCTTCACCGAGGCGAAGTGTGTGCATCTTCGTTTCTTGCTTGGAATGTAGGAAGTTGTCATCAAGGGGGAGCAGTAATGACTCCTTCCTTCCTTAGTGTTAGTGTGGGCCCTTCTCCCAGCCATTATTAAGTGGGAGTGTTGGAATATATTATATTCCTTGGAAGGTAATAATGTCTTTGTATTATGCCGAAAGTTGTCAACAATCTTATGTAAAAGAGTAATACATTTAAACCATAGTTATATGGTTTTGTATTTACTTGTGTAGAGTATTTGTCCATGGTATTGTATTAAGAGATGTTATTTTGGAGAATTATATTATCCCACATGCAATATGTGAGAGTAATTCCTCCTCATCTCTTAGTATATAATAGGGTTAAGTGAGTCTCTACATATCATGTATTCTTGATGTAGTAGTGGTACTATTGTGACACTGTTGTACAACATCTATCTTGCTTTGCTCTCTTGTAAGATTGGAGAAGACATTCTGTAGATAATATAATACTACCTTCCCATGGATGTAACCCAATAGGGTGAACCACGTATATTGGTGTTCTCTTGTCCTTTTATTTTCTTATTCTTATCTTTTATGATATGTTGTTGGTTGCTTAGATAGGTTAACTAGTTTAGCTTGACTCTACTATTCTAACAAGATAATATAAGACTACCTTCCCATGGATGTAACCCATTAGGGTGAACCACGTATATCAGTGTTCTCTTGTCCTTTTCTTTTGTTGTTCTTATCTTTTATGATATGTTGTTGGTTTCTTAGATAGGTTGACTAGTTTAGCTTGATTCTACTATTCTAACATGAACCATTAGATCATGTGGCCCCAACAGCTCCATTCCATGAAATAACGGAAAGCGAATATCAAAATGTCAAATTTCTTCGAGATTAACTTCTATCTTTTCATTTCTACCTTTTTGCTTCTGCCCTTCCGCTTCTGTACTTTTCGCTTCCTCTTTTAATGATAGTTAATATTTGTGGGAGCCTTCTAGAAATCAGAAATCAAAAATTGGGTTCGCCAATTTTTCAAATGTAAACTTTATGTTTTCGCTTTTGCAGATTGTGAAAAGCAAAAATTGGAAAGCAGGCTCACCATCTTTCGAAGTTAAACCTTAACTTTCTACTTTCCACTTTTTCGCTTCCATAGATTGCAAAAAGCGGGCTTGCCAACTTTCATGAAATTAAACTTAATCTTTCCTCTTTCCACTTTTCTGCTTCGCGAATTGTGGAAAGCGGACTGCCAACTTTCATGAAATTAAACTTGATATTTTTCACTTTTCCACTGCCACGGATTGTGGAAAGCGAAAATCAGAAAGTGGACTACAGACTTCAGAAAGCGGGAATTCAAATTTATCGTGGTTAACTTTGATATTTCTTCTTCCACCTTTTCCTTTTCACCCTTTTCCATGTTTCCAAGGTCCCGCCTAAGGATTTTTACCAAATTGACACTTCAGGATTAGGAAAATTCTTATGCTCGAGCTTCTAGGAAATACTAGGTATGTAGGGAGGGATTATCTGAGTTGGGAAACAGGTGTAAGTGTGCTTTTAAAATAAGAAAATGGAAGGAGGGGGCCTAAAATGTAAAAAAAAATGGGGAAGAAGTTGTAGCAGCAACAAATAGATAATATCAACACAAAAATGTTTTCATTGTATAAAGTGAAAATAATTAGTAATTACCATATAGTTTCAATCCTTTCACTAGAACCAGTTTAGGATATAGTTGTAAAGAAATTGGTAATTCCCATGTGTTCTTGAAAACTTTTCCCTAGGTGTTGGGACTCATATCAAAATATGATGAAGGAGGCATATGAGTAGAGGCGGGGGTACTAGTCGTAGTTGAGGTCATAGTAGATGGGACAAAACCAACACTAGGTGCAGAATTAGGGGCATTAGCAACAATACCAAGAGTAAAAGAATCAGTAGCAGACACAACAAGAGAAGAGACTCCAACAATATTATATGCATTTCTGCTACTCCCTGTGCCCAAGGAATCTGTTGTCAAGAATAACTATAAAAATGCAACTCTATGTTAGGCACTTGAACTCATCAAAAACAATATGTTATATTCATTAAAGCAATTGATCAAATCCAATTCAAAATAACATGCATTGAACTGTTTATTCTTGAAATCAAGAATTGTATTCTTTGATTTCCTTTTGGAGTGACTTCAACGACTATCAAGCCCCTAAGTTCAAGATCCCATTCATTAATCTGCTTGAAAATAGAATGAATGGGGTTATGACCATTAAATAATTCTAAAATGTTGCAATCACGACGAGGTGATGTAGGAGCCTACAAAGAATCAAAACACATAACATTGACAAAAAACAATAAATATTGAATTGGGACATCAATAAACATTGATCATAAATAACATATAAATGTCTGTATATTATTCAACATGCCCATGGTCAAAGCCTTTCCCATAATTAGCCTATAACATAAACAACAATATGTTAACTAGATATAAGATGCATATATTCAAACATGGATCAATTTTTTTTAATTCCCTTTATTCCCATTCCATAAACTACATTTTGAGACAAACATTAGGTAAAAAACTTGGCTACATAAAAATACAAGAGTAACGTTGGAGCCATGTGCTTTCAAAAAAAATAAAGAAGAAAGAGCTTATGCTTCCAACAAAAAAATATAGTTGAAAGAGACTGATCAAATATTCCTGGTCAAGGAAATCAATAATGTACTTTATTATTTACATATAAAGTACATTTATTAAATTCCTAAATATCATCATTAAAACATACACAAGCATATTCCCCACAAGTGCACCTTAGTGGCCTATCACTTAAAGCATCATCAGACCATGTAGTGGATGATTGAGCCATTTCTATTTTTTGTCGAGTGGTCGAAATACAATGATGCCATGGGGAACTTATGATTCAATTTTCCACAAATATTTCATTTCCAAGCATGTTCTTCCAGTCATAGTTGAAAAGGAAGTAGGTGTCAATGAAGATAGTAAGAATTATATTGGTGTACTTGATAGATCTAATAGTGACGAATAAACAAATGGTCAATCATTGTCATTTTTTGTTCTCATTGGCCATGGTTAATTTGAACAGTGAGAAGATATGTCGAATCAACATAAACATCATAATGTGGACAATTTGAATCATAGGACTTTGGTGAGAATTCAATATTTATGATGGATTTTCCAATTTCTTAATTGTCTTATAATGTGCAAAGAAGAAATCTTTGCAAATCTTGTTCAATACATAATAGAGTATTTTCAATCTGCAATACATAAAACAATAGTATGTTAATTATATATAAAATACTTAAATAGAATTATTTGAAATGATCAAATTCAAACATTCCTCTATAAATAATGAATATAAGCGGTAAATCACAATTACCCAATTTGTTAACTTTATTCAAATTGTAATTAATCAACAACTCTTTCCCCGCAACTACTTGTTTTATTGCGCAAACCACAACTCTGTTTCCATCGTGTTCCTCAAACACACTATTAGGTAGATTGTTTCTGCATCTAGGACATGAACTATTTATAAACCCAACAATATTTCCCAAATCTTTTGTCCTTCCATCAATATATATAGAATATCCTTTATGTTGATTGTTTTCTTTCATTCTATTATAATTTGCACAAATTTCATCTCTACGCATACTCAATAAATACTATTATATCCATATCCATGGTTTATAATCGTACATTGGTCCAATATATTCCATCAATTAAACTTCAAAAATGAATGGAATGTTTACACCACCCATTGAAAATATCCCCAACCCATGTAAAACTAGATGGAACAATTAGATATGTTCTTCCACCAGTACAAAAATCTTTGTCGAACTCAAGAAGTGGGTTGGTTCCTAGTTCTTCACAAAATGCCTACATTTTTATTGCAGTACCTTATCTATGTCTATATCATTTTCATAAGAACATGTCCCTCCTTCAATAAGAAATAAATACATACACTTTTTAATTTTTCTTCTGGCATTACCACCTCTAGTGTTTCTTGATGTATTATTTGAAGTTTCCCCTTTTCTTTTTCTCCAAAACTATCATCGCTATATGAATCAATATCTAACAAATATCTATTTGATTGACCCTACTCATTCAAAATTTAAAATTAGCATCAAATTACAACAGTCAAGTTACAATCTAATAATAATTAAAATTTGACCAAGGTAATAATTTTACACCATTTCTTTTAGTCATATACTTGATGGTGTCATTTCTTTTAGTGACATATCTACCTTACCTTCTCATCCAACTTTTCTCTCTATTATTTAGAACCAAACATATTTGTGCACCATTATACAACCTTTGTGAAGTTGAACACCTCAGTTCTACATGATTAGTTCAACCTCTATGTCAAAACTATTTCTAAATGTGGTTGCATCAAATTTGATGGACCATCAATGTGCATATTATTGTATATATGAATTGTGTAAAATGTTAAGTGATAAGTGTCACATTCACTAGTGGCACTAAAGCATCTTGTATAGCATGTAGTAGCACTACATTTAGAAGATGAGCATGAGAAGAGTTGTGTCACACCTAAATCTAAATCTTCCGGAAGACCTCATATGAAATCCTCACATTCTACGATAGGGATAGATGTCTAAATTTCAAACAAAATAGGAGGTGGATGCTTGTCCATGAAGGCTAGTATGTCCAACCCCAACGTCAAACTCATTTATAAATGTGGTTACATCGAATTTGATGGTCAAAGTGGCACTTATGCATTTATGCAACACCATTGATTTGTATATTTTTATATATAATAATCGTATAAGATGGTCATAAGCACTATTAGCACTAAAGCATATTGTATATCATGCACTACATACCTCTTATGCACTACCACTCATGTATTTATTCACTACCATTGGTGTGTGTATTGTTATATAAACTAACTGTATAAGATGTTCGATGACAAATGTCATATGCTCTAGTAGCACTAAAGCATATTGTAGTGCATATGATTCAATATGTTTTCATATGAATAACTACACTGGAAAGAACATACTTTCCATCACAAGGATATTGCATGCTACATGTATAACGTGAGAAAAATGGGTGATCTATTGGAGTCTAGTGATTCCTTTTGAACTTGAATAAAGTTATGGTCTTCCATAGAGTTATTTGATCCATATATGGTGTTCTCTAAGCACAAATTTAGTTCAACAACAACGGAAACATTGAAAAGCATGATATTGGAAGTAAATTGTATCTTTTGAGTTTGCTAAAGCAATGTGAAGGAGCATGAGATATAATGTTTCTACTTTATAGGGTTAGGAAACAAAAGATGACCAAAAGGTACTACAAAAATATAGATAGTATATGGTATTCAATCGCCCAAATTGACTTCATTGAGTTTATTGCAAGTTTAAAAGCCTCACATCCTAGGATGGGGAGAGTATGTCTAAATTTCAAACAAAAGAGGAAGTGGATTCCTATCCATCAAGGCTAGTATGGGAAACCCCGATGTTAAACCCATTTCGAAATGTGGTTGCATTGAATTTGATGGTCCAAGTGGTACTTATGCACTTATGCACTATCATGGGTGTGCATATATACTAATTATGTAAGATGTTAAGTAACAAGTTTCATATGCACTAGCACTAAATCTTATTATATATCATGCACTACACCTTTTCTGCACTGTCATTTATGTACTTATGCCTAGTTCAATTACAATCACATAGGAAATCATGGGTCTATTGTAACCATAAACTTCTCAAATTTCTTTAAATGATCTATGCCATAAGATCCATATCATTATTATGAATCATTTAACTCAACTTGGATTATTTAAAGTATTTTCTTCCTAATAGGGATTTATCATTATTTAGAGCTTACGTTGATCCTTGTATTGTCCCCTCTTTGAGGACACTTCTATGACTCTCAATAATTTTTTATAGTGACATCTATTCTAGAGATACACTAAGTGTGCTCAACTATCCTTTGTTTGGTCTGGGAAATTTTGTTACTGGTTAAACAAGAGTTCATTCTCCTTCAACTTAATTAATTCATCATGATTATTCTAGAATTTATTCCCTTGTGATTATACCATCAAATATATTCCAAGATTTTTTCATTGTGATTCTTCTACTAAAATTGTCTTATCATGATTATTTTGTGATTGGAAACCATGATTATCCCACCATGAATACTCCATGATTATCCCTTCATTGTATTAGGAATAATTTCTTAACAATGGAAAGAATATTAACTAGTGTTTGAAGTGCAACTATAGCAGATATTATTATATTCTTCCCATCTAGGCATGTGTTAAAGGAGAGAGTGATATTTTGGGGATAGTGCTTATTTCCTACTCAGTTCTTAGGAAGTCTTCTTATTTTCTTACTATAAAACCAAAACTATGAAATCTGAAGACTTATATTACTCTCATAGGAAACACTCAACTCCTTATATCCATCCCTTATATTCAAGAAGGAAAATAACATCGTATTTTCACAAACCCAACCTTCACTATGACTACTAATTTATAAGGAGATCATAAACTCAAAAGTAAGAGGTCATATACTCAAAACCCACCACCAGAGGCTTAATATATAATAAAGAAACAAAATGAAAATTGGTTAAAACAAGATTATTGTTAACATTGAAGGCCCGTCTCAAAAATATTATTCATGGAAATCATAATAATATTGTATATTCATCAAGATTCAATTGGGATAAAACATAGTGATCTAATCACCCTTGAATTCATATTTATAGGCCTTCTTGTGTGTACCTAGTTATATGGTAACAAGGAATATAAAAGATCTAGTAATAATCATTATAATATCCATAACAAGTTTAACTATGTTCGGATTTACACTTAGGTTTCTTGTATTAGATTGGTTTAGTCAATTTCTCAATAAACTTGGACTAATTTAGTGTTACCTTAGGATACTAGATATTTTTAGCAATTCAAGATACCCTAGGATTGTTGGTGAAGCCATTATATATATGAAGGTGGCTTGCTTAAATTATTGTTGTGTAGGAATAACTAAAAAAAATGGATGTTACTAGATATTTTGAGCAATGGGTTATGAAAAAAACTATGATGATGTAAAAGGACATATGACTAATTAGTGGATGCATACTATATGGATGGATTGTTAATAAAAAAATTCTTCTTAGGGCACAATTAGTGTAATAAATTAATATGAGTTATAGTATAACTTTGAGTGTTACGGAGAAAATATTCCTATGGCTTGGGGTGGACCACAACAAACAGGATGACACCGGAAATCACATCCATTCTCAAATATGCTAGATAAATTAAAGAAGCTAACAACTAAGGGAGAGAATTCGTACTTCAACCATATGTTTGAAGAAGACCACCATTGAGCTCATGATCAAATGCTTGTTCCTACAATTTTCCCTCAACAACAAATATATATCCAAGCATAAAATATATTAAATGTTAGCATTAAAACTAGCACAATCCATTTAAACATGTATAAATCAACTATAACCATGGATACAAATATAAACAATTGCACATGAAATTTGGACGAGAAATGGATATTTATATTAATGTAAAAACAGAGATAGAATGTGACAACCTATGTTGGCAACTCGTCGAAACCGATAAACCAAATTCCTCCACCTAGTCCTCCACCACTTCAATCCTCCATAGCAAAGAAAGCTCACAAAGACAATGGAGAGCTTGCGAGATGAACATAAATATTTCTATCAATAAGGGTAAAGGGATGCAGACTCGAGCACATGGAAATGGGGAAAATTTTCGCTATAGTTTCCCTACTCTCAAAGTTTCTCCTCCTACAATGCTTCATAATGGCTCAATATGTATCACTCAAATGGGAAATGGAGAGTCTAATCTGAGTGTTTCCAGGAATATGGAAGGCCAAGGATAAAGCTCTTTGTTACTTGATGAGAAAAACTACAAATATTTTTTTTGTTTTTTAGCAAAAAACCCAATGTATGTGGGTTGTAATGGTGCAAGTTGCGTATACACAAGATGCATAGTTGTTGACCCGCGTATATCTTCAAAAATGTATTTTTCAAGGTTATACTGAAGCATCAGGGATATACTGAGTAAAGGGGGTATAGTAAGTCTGCATAGGGACAAGGGAAGGCCATCAAGGCATGATGCATAAGGTGTGGCAAACCACGCTATAACATATGCCCCTTAATATATGAGGTCATATTTGGGGTACACGATGGCCTTAATACATTATAATAGTATCAAAAGTGGACTAGTGAATATCCAGGTGGAAGAACTAGCCACTCATCAACATAATACAATGATAACTCTGTATACATGACTACATATTTGGAGTACATATAGCGGTCATGGATACATATAAGTACAATGGCCATGAATAGGAATACTAGAAATATGTCATAACTGGTCACATCCACGAACAATACACAGTGGAGTCTGGTCTCCATATTGAATGAAGACATCTAGTAAATGATAAGGTACACTGCTCTGGTATGAGAACTGAAATCACATAAGTATTGTCATGACCAAGGTAGTAACATATATGGAATGCCACCATACTCTGAGGTATTCTACACAAATTGTCGATGGTACATCTCCCATCACATGAATAAAGGTGTCGAGGTCAAACATGATGAAACATCGTCCGATTATCGGTCGTTGATGTATGTCATTAACGGATGTGAGACAACCCATCAATGATGAAAATGGGTGTCAAGGTACCAAGTGCATTTAACAAGTGTGAATAGAGGTGGTGAGGTTGAACACTTGAAGAATCTATCGATCATGGGACCTTGATGTATTCCCAATTTTTCAATGGCGAGAGGACCTTCCACTAATGACTAGATCCCAATTCCATAATAGATGATCCAAAGTCGATGGAATGGAATCTGATAGAAGGAGGGCCATAAGGCATCCCCCATCAAACAACATGAGGTACACAGCAAGGCTGGATGATTTGGAAGAACTTAGAAGAAAAATATGTACATGAACCAGTAACCATGTGTGTCTCGCGTGCATACTGGATGCAAGTAGCATGCGAAACAGACCCTCTGAATAGCAGCCAATGATGAAAAACACTGGCATGGAAAAGGAAACCATCAATAGGGTCTAATGGAAAGCAAGACACGGTACGAACCCCAATGTGTGAATAGATTTATTGTTGTCGAATACAAGGGAAATCACTCAGTCAACGATTGATTATTAGATGTCATCTATTGAGTACAAGGCCACCTACCAATGATGAAAGTAGGCCCAGGGTGCCAGGTAGGACCACAGCTCTATAATGTACTGAGAATAGCCGACATGTAGAGTCAAGATAACTGAGGAATGGTTTAACTAGAATAAATACATCCTTCGGACAACAATAAGAGTTGAATGGAGACACTTAGGCAGCATAGACTCAAATGTGCAAGCTAGGAAAACTATGTGATACAAGAGGCATCAATAGAGGCTCCATGGGGACTGGAAGCTTAACCAGTCAGTGGAGAAAACAATGAATAACAAGTACAACTCCTAAGGTCATATTAGAAACCTGACCCATGATGAATGGACTCATAAATTGTGCACTATTTGAAGGCGACACAGTAGCTGCCAATGTAAGACAATATTATTTCAAGTCCATATTTTTATGTTTTTTTTTGGTATTTTTCATATTATAAAGATTAAAAAAGAATAAAATGTGCTTATAATACAATGGAGAGGAAACTAATGTCGTGGTCAAGCAATCTAGTTTCAAGTAATGGAACATAACTATGCTCAATGCAAGGAAGTGTGTGCAGGATAAGGACATTCGAGGGAATGTTTCCTCTCGGGTGAGGGGTGATCAAATTGAAAAGGATAAAAACTAGTCTCTGCTTGGCTAGGATTGACACAAGCTCGGGCAATTTGGATTATAATGTTGAAGATGGGAGGAAAAATTAAGATCAATAATTAAAGTGAATGTCTGCAATGCATTTACAACTTGATATAAAATGGGAATCCTTAAGGGATATGGCCATCATAAAAGATAATAAATAACATGAAGTTTCTATTTGAAGGCATGGTGGGATTATAAGGGACTTCCAGACCTAAGGAGGAAGCTCAACATGGGCACTAGAAGGAAAGATGGGATATAAATATGGCACCCATGATCGGGAGAGATCTACCACTTACATAATAACACTTCTAGCAGTAGTGGGATGGTTCTGTTTCATTAAGAAGAGGGTTTGTATCTATGGTTAATGTGACATAGTCATGGAAAAATGCAAAAATGCACACGGAATATGATCATATCCTATATGTCAGTTAATATTTATACCTACCACATGTTAGATTTTTATCATTTAATCAATATGATCTAGGATCTTATCTGAGAGAATAACATGCATAGCAATAATCACAAGAGACAAGAGACACAAAGATTTTTCCTTGGGGAAACCATAAAGGAGAAAACCCCACAACTTCCTCGGAGATAGAATGAGCACCAATAGCAAAAGTAAAACCCAAAAACACAAATATGATCTCCGACAACTGATCTCTCTCTCACTTGTGTGGGATCCTCCTCTCTCACTCATGCACTACAGTTAAGTGAGTGTATGTTTCAAATAGAGAGTCTCACTCTCTGTTTATACTAGTTTTCCGCTTGACAATTACTCACCAGGGCCGACTTCTCTAGGAGAGTCTAATAACCCTAGTACCCCTCAACTGTGGGGACTATTTCCCCAACTTACAATGGAGGGTTAACCTCAATGAATTTACATGACTTTATTATATTAATGATTCTCCCGATAGGAACATCAGGGTACAAATAAATACAACATATAAAATATACAAGTGAATACATTTCAAAGTTACAAATACATCAACACTCCCTCTTAACTAGGAAGGTATTCTCTTGACACAATTCATCAACACAAGTATTCATCACTAGAACATTAATCAAAGCTGGATCATCATCATAGCTATATCATCATCATACCTGGATCATCATCATCATCACTAGATCATCATCAAAGCTGGATCATTATCACTGCTCCCGCTGTCTCGAGAAAATGGTGTTATCTCTCAATTCTACTCGTCATAGGAAGTTCTATAGAGCCAGCCCTTTTTCATGCTAGTTATAGGACTAACCTCCATGTAGGTCTTCATCTTCTTCAATGCTTATATCCGACCATGGGAGGCCCATCCTGCCACCATGTCGAAAATTCCCACCCAGCACTTATATCTGACCATGGGAGGCCCAGCCTGCCACCATGTCAGAAAGGCCCAGCACTCACATCTGACCATGGGAGGCCCAGCCTGCCACCATGTCACAAAGGATAATCCAGCACTTATATATAACCATGGGAGGCCCAGCTTGCCACCATGTCAGAAATGCCCAACACTCACATCTGGAAATGGGAGGCCCAACCTGCCACCATGTCAGAAAGGCTTGTCTAGCACTTATATATGACCATGGGAGGCCCAGCTTGCCACCATGTCAGAAAGGCTCTACACTTACATCTGACCATGGGAGGCCCAACCTTCCACCATGTCAGAAAGGCTCTGCACTTACATCTGACCATGGGAGGCCCAGCCTGCCACCATGTCAGAAAGGCTCAGCACTTATATCTAACCATGGGATGCCCAGCCTGCTACCATTTCAGAAAGGCTCTGCACTTACATATGACCATGAGAGGGCCAACCTGCCACCATGTCAAAAAGGATATGCACTTACATCTGACCATGGGAGGCCCAACCCGCCACCATGTCAGAAAGGCTCAGCACTTATATCTGACCATGGGAGGCCCAACCTCCCACCATGTCAAAAATACTCTGCACTTACATCTGACCATGGGAGGCCCATCCTGCCACTATGTCAGAAAGTCTCAGCACTTATATCTGACCATGGGAGGAACCAATCCTACCACTATGTCAAAAAAACACACAGACTCATCACTTCCCCTTAGAAGGAACCTTGATCTGGACAACACCAAGCTTCTCCGTAAAGTACTCAAACTTCACTCTGACCATTTCTAGCATAGAATCACATCAGGGTTGATTACGTCCAAGGATAAACTGCGAGCTTTGCCAAGACCGATTACATCTGAGGACAACCTATAGGACCGTTTACATCTGAGCAACCTACAAGCTTCGCCAGGATTTTATGCTCACACAACCTGTCTAACCGGCTATGCTAGAACTCCCTCTTTAGATAGATCTCGATCTTGATCACAAATTGGAGCTTCACTGCTCCTCTCTCCCAAGCAGCCGAGCAAGTGGCAACATATTTTTCTTCGGCTGTACTCAGCGCCATGCAGGACTCCTTCTTGCTAAACCAAGAGATCACACCTAATTCCATACTGAAACAACACCCCAAAGTGCTCTTCCTATCAATGGCACTGCCTAATCTGAATCCACATAACCCTCCAAGTTAATATTCTAATTCGCTTCATACTTGATCCCATAGTCAACTATACCCTTTAGGTACCTCACTGTATTCTTTGCAACCATCAAGTGAACATGCCGCGGATCCTTCAGGAACTGGCTCAATGTGTTCATAGCAAAGCAAATATCTGGTCTCGTATTCGTCAGGTACATCAAGGACCCAATCATCCGATGATACATCATAGCATCATCCAACTCTGATGAAGCATCACTCAATAGATTCAAGTTTGATGCCATAGGTGTGCCCATGTCCTTGTAGTCCATCATCCCGAACCTCTTTAGGATCTCTACTGCATACTTCTCTTGTCCAAGGGAGATTCCATTCGCACTCTACCAACCCTCCATGTCTAGAAAGTAACATACCCAAGTCCTTTATCTTGAACTCGGCAGAAATTCTCCTTCTTGCAGCTTTAATGAGTTCCACTTTTTCTATCAGAAACAAGTCATCGACATATAACAGGAGCATCACTAGTCTTCCACCTTCAAACTTGAAGTAAAGGTTGGAATCCACTTTACTCTTAGTAAATCCTAGAGCCATCAGTAAGCTTTCCATCCTGTTGTACCATGTCGAACCTCAAGATCTTCTGCAGTCCCTCCCTCTGAAGTGGAGCATAATTATCCCTCTGCCTTTAATACTCTATGTATTAAAACATTATGTACTAGAGTGACAAGTAGCTTCCTCTACTACTAATATTCTATGTATCCATTTAGGGTCACTGGATACCAAGATCCTCTATCTTGAAAGCATTCTTCTCACACCCATCTGTGAGGTTGTCATCCTCTATAGGATTTCATCTTCAACCTTGTAGCAAAGGTTAATATCTTCATCACTCTAGGTGATCTTCAAGCTCCTCATGTATGTTTTATCCCATGGGTGCCTTCTGAGCTTGTACAAGGCCTTCTTTAATTTGCACACATGAGTCTGCCTGTCATGTGTTTTAACTTCCAATGGCTGCAAATGTCTCTTCGTAGTCTATTCCTTCTTTTTGTGAGAATCCATGTGCTACGAATCTTGCCTTGTACGCCACGATGTTTCCATCTACTGCATGATGGAAACTGTAGATACCGCATCCTAGACATCATTCTTCTTGAACTGGTACTCTCCTTCCATTTCTTCTTGGATACTTCTTCATAGCTGGAAGGCTCTACATCAATGATGTCACTCAATAATTTCACATAACTAGAGTGTGTCTAATGCCTCTTGAAGTCTCATCATACTATTCTTCATTTTTTATTATTTCTTGAACTGTCGTCGCTTGTTTTTGGAACAAGTCACATCCTTCTTTTCTTGTTGGCGATTGTACATGATCTTTCCTACAAGTCAAATGCATTAGTTGTATGGTTACAAAAATTTCATAAGGCATATTCATAATGGAAAATTCTTATGCATAAATATATAATCATGCAACTATTTTATCCAATACAACATTCATCCATATCTCACTGAAACTTTCTAGATGCCTTCCATCTCTACCATGACATCATTGATATTGTGCACTAATCCAATATGTCAGCAAAGAGGTTTCATTCTAGATAAGTAGAAATGGAGAGTTGTATAGCACCATGAGCTAATTACACATGCATATTAGTAGTATATTGTCATTAATGCAAACATTCTATTATGCATAACACATCAACTGAATATAAAAAAATGCATAAAAAAACAATATCATGAAATGACAATTGAATACTTATCTTTATTTGATTCATGGGTAGACTCCTTCTTTCAGATTCATCATCTTCTTCATTCATAATAGCACCATTTCTTATCCAAATGCTAAGATGGATAAGAGGTTCTTCAAGAGTTGAGTCCTTCATATTCCTCATCGCTTGAGGGATCTTCTTTGGATCATGAGAGCTTGGTCTTCAGTTACTCCCATCTTCTCTTTCTCTTATTATGAGTCGAGCTTCTTCTTGTGTGCACTCTTCCCAGAGTCTGTTGAAAGATTACTTCCTTCTGGCACACATTCATTGACGGAATGAATCCCATGATCATGGGAATCCATTCAAGGTGGTTATCACAATTCATGTATTCTCTACTTCTTCATCCACTGCTTCAAGTTGTTCTTTGATTTGAGAGACCCTTGTAAAGTATGACTGTATGGTCTCTGCATTCTGGATCTTTACATTCTTCAACTGGTTTCTCAAATTCATCTTTTGATTTATGTTCTTCCCTTCAAATAGCTTGGTCAAGGAATTAAACGTCTCTTTAGGTGTCTTTAGGGAAGACACTTGTGGTATAAGGTGATCCTTAATTGAATCAACAATGATCTTCTTAGCCTTGACCAAGTTCTTCTTGTGTAAGGATTTTAGCCTCATCTCCCTCTGGAACTGGAACCTCTCCACTTATGTAGGTGTCCAATTCATTTTCTTCAAGAACTAGTGAAAAATTGTACTTCCATACATGGAATTTTTCAGCTTCACCAATATTGTCGTCAAGCTGGTGTGATAGGTCGTTTTGAAATGAGAACCTCAAATGTAAATAGCAAAAGATTAGATTTACTGATTTGAGGTGTCCGTCCTGGTTTCGGATCTAGCTGATCTAGGGTTTGTTAGAGAAACCCTAATCTTCAAAACTTGGAATATTTCAAATCTGATTGGATAGAAATATGTGCCTCCTAAAGGTGATATAAGCATCATATTCATTTTCCCAAAACTGTGATCAAAACTGCAAAATATCGGATGCCCTAGTTTTCTTCAATTTCTTTTACAGAATTGACTGATCTTGTTTCTGCAATATATCCAAAAGTACTACTCCTATGTGTCTTAAAATTATCCCTAAGGTATCCTTGTCTTTCCTCTTTCCAACACCACAGGTTTGAGCAGAATCGGTTTAACCAATTGGGACTTATGAGAGTTTTCCCAAGGTGACTTATTTTAGGACTGTTCAGCATAGTGAACTTGTACAGACTTCCACATGTCACTGTTTCACCTTCAGGTTCTGAAACTTTTACCACAGAAAGTAAAGTCTGTTCCCTATCTAAAAAATCTTGTGAAATTTCATTTGGACCTTCGTACCCTGAGATATAGAAATTTTCCCTAGGTATCATGTTTCAAGGATGAATCCTGGGAGAAGTTGGAACCCTAATTTAGAGGAATCATATATCCCAAAATATAGTGAATCTGAGGCTGAAACATTTACACAGGGTACATAAGGAATTCATCTTTGTCCTATTAAGGTTTTAGCTCCTGGGCCTTCTCCAATCTCAAGATATAGCGAATTTACAAAAACTACTAGTTTTAGTATTTTAGGGTTTTCAAGTCCGAGGTCAAATTAGGGTTTGACTTTCCCATAATTTTACCCAACCAAAAATTTCGATCTTGGTCTCTAAATTTCGATTTTGAGGAGGGGAGAAATCCTACTTTAGGCTCACTCAAAAATTCATCTTCTGTGAAAAGTCCTAATTTCCCGTAGCAATGACAGGTCAAAAACTGAAAAATGCCCATAATCAAATTCTGCTTCGACAGGAAGATGTGACCTTCAATGGAGAGTTAGCCTAGCCTCCTTTTGTTGATGATATGTGGAGAGAGACCCAAAAAGTAAGAATCCATAGCTTCTGCAGCTGCATAGTGTCTTCTTCTCAGGTTATCTCTGATACCATGTTAGATTTTTATCATTTAATCAATATGATCTAGGATCTTATCTGAGAGAATAACATGCACGGCAATAATCATAAGAGACAAGAGACACAAAGAGTTTTCCTTGAGGAAACCATAAAGGAGAAAACCCCGCAACTTCCTCAGAGATAGAATGAGCACCAATAGCAAAAGTAAAACCCAAAAACACAAAGATGATCTTCGACAACTTATCTCTCTCTCACTTGTTCGAGCTCATCCTCTCTCACTCATGCGCTATAGTTGAGTGAGTGTATGTTTCAAATAGAGAGTCTCACTCTCTATTTATACTAGTTTTCCACTTGACAATTACTCATCAGGGCCGGCTTATCTAACAAAGTATAATAACCCTAGTACCCCTCAACTATGGGGACTATTTCACTGACTTACAACAGAGGGTTAACCTCAACTCAATTGTGGGGACTATTGCCCCGACTTACAACAAAGGGTTAACCTCAACTCAATTGTGGGGACTATTTCCTCGACTTACAATGGAGGGTTAAAATTAATGACTTTACATGACTTTATTATATTAATGATTCTATCGATAGGAACATCGGGGTACAAAGAAATACAACATATAAAATATACAAGTGAATACATTCTGAAGTTACAAATACATCAACACCACAGGCGTGAACAAGCTCGGAGACAGTCAAAATCCACTAAGGCTCAATGAAACTACATAAAAAAGGGACCTTGCACAACAATATCAGTCCAAAAGAACTATAAATAACAAACAAAGGGTCTAAACTGTAGGAAAGTGGGTAATTTTTTTTTAATAAATAGTAAAAAATTCACCATTTACTATACCATTTGGTTTTTTACCCCTAATAGTGATTTTAGATCTCTTTGGACCCTCTAACTTCAAAGGCATATTCCAGGAGCTATGGGCCATGAAATCAACAACTCTTAGGTTCAAGTGATTTCTCTCTCCATGCTCTTTCAATTCATTGCTTTTATTTCAAGATTTAATGGTGGATTTTTGTGTTTTTTGTCACAAAAAATATGTTTCTTAGCCCACGTGAGTGGCAAGTCATGGAGCTGCATAGAGGGCTAGATATACATGGGCAAAGCAAATCCTACATGCGTGGCCATGCATCTGTCAACACTATAACCCATGAATAGAGCCGTGAATGTTATTTTTTAAATACAGAACCTCACAAAATCTCTTCTCATTTGTAGGATGATGATTGAGTGGAGGGAGAGAGAGCATGAAGATGTTGATAGAGTTATGCATAGTGATTTCGTTTCTCAACAAGCATTGCAAATATGTGGGCTCTACAAGTTTTGGAATCTTGGGAGCATGAGGGATCAACCAAGACTACTTCAAATGCTTGTAAACTATTGGGATCTGAATACTGAGACATTTATACTAGATGGGATGCCCTATCTGGAGATAAATATATGCCACTACCATCAAGGTCTACATTCAGGGCATTGGTGAGTTCTATTTTGTGTTTTTTGGAATATTTCATTTTTTTGTATTTTTTATATAAGGAAATTAAAACATTTTTTTGTTGGTACCATGTACATACATTAGGTTCATTTGCGCAGACATACATCTACGATGACCGAAGGGATTCTTGTGGCACCGACGTAGGGGTAAAGGAGATGAGATGATTGGTGTTGATGCCAAGCGGACGCTACAAAATGTACATGGAAACTTGACCCGCTTGACCCATAGTATCCCTATGGTACAGGTCGAGGACCTGCTTGAGGTGATTCAGATACATGTGGTCAAGGTACCCCATCCATGGGTTAGCCTATTCAAGTGTTTAGTGAACGTTGTAGTGTGATACCATGATCATCATCCAGGCCCATAGGAATAGATGACAGGATATTATTTTTGTATTGCCCATGTATATTTTGAGGACTTGAAGCCTGTTTTTGTACTATGACACCATATTTTTTAGAAATTTAATTCAAAAATAAAAACTTATAGATACCAATTTGATATATGTATGTGTGTCTAAATATAAATGTGAATATTTATGTGCATGTTTCTCCTTTAATTATGTGACAAATTCAAATTTAAAATGTAATTCGCATATGAATCGACAATCTTATTATAACACCTAGGTATATGAATGTATGTAATGTAATCAAAATGTCATTCCAACAATATTGCCCTTAAGAATATTCTCAACAACATAGGATCTCTAACATGGTACTGGTCATTCAATTGTGACACAATCAACTGTGAATCCATGAGAACCTCTAAATATTGAATACCATTCGAAATGGAATCCCATAATAATTCAATTACCACATTATACTCAGCCACATCACTCAAGGATGGTTAGAGGCATACCTCTCCTGAAGACACAAGTTGACCCCCAAGTGCATAAATGACCCAAGTAGCAGAAGCTAAGTTTCGTGTATGGTAGCTAGCACCATCCACAAATACTGAGTATATCAAAGACTTTGTCGACATCTCCCAAGTAATAGGAAGCATGTCAACAAATCGATGACACTACAAGGAAACCAAGAACTATGTAAAACTATACACTAATATACAAGGTACCAGGCCGAGCTGGAAACCCAAGAGTAGTACTTCCTAAGGTAGAGCCCATTTCTAATCTCCTTCAAAACATTCCCTTTGTAATATTCTAACTCATAGGCTCCCTTTTCTAAGACACGCCTCATGATGTAAGTACCATGCCACATAGGATTAATTTACCTAGCCCCAGTGGTTCAATCGATTGATCATATAAAGGGACCAAATCGCCCTCCTTATATTTATGAGGATGGACAGACTTGTCATACTAGGGCTTGACAAAACGCTTATTCACTTTTAATGCAACAACAACATCTCAGCGTTGCTCATCAAGGTGTTGTAGTTGTACTAATTGTTCTTCTAAATACAAGGTGTCGAGAAAGACCCCTATGGCTAGCTTCTAGGAAGGGATCTCGCATTCAACCAGTAAAACTGACTCCACCCTATTAACCAGCTTGTGTAGTGAAAAAATGGTGGAAGTACTAACTGTAGTCTAGCAATCCCATAAAGTAGGGTACAACATGGTATGTTAATTGGTTTTGATTTGTGCGATGGTTTTTTGTATAATGGCCTTAAGTGATTTGCTAACAGCCTCAATCTAGCCATTCACTTGGGGGTAATAAGAAGAATAATGTTCTTGCTTAAACCCCAACTTCAAAGCTAATTCTTCCATGATCTTATTCTAGAAGTGACTGCCATGATCAGTGGCAATCTCCTTCAGGATCCTGAATCGGGTGATGATCTGATTGAAAACAAAGTGAGTGGTCGTCTCACTGTTGCATTTGACTGTAGGAATAGCCTATGCACATTTGTGAAGTAATCCATGACCAAAATAATATTATGGTGCCCCCCAGTTGATGTTGGGTTACAATCCATGAAATACACCCCCCACTTCATGAAGGGAATGATGGTGATAGTAGTGTGTAATGGGGAAAGATGCGAGTGCATGTTCTGAGATAATACCTGGCAAAGGTGACATCTCTTGACCACATTAACACAATATTTAAATATCGACGGCCAATAATAACCCTCTCTTAAAATATTTTGAGTTGTAGCAAACTTAGATAAATGACCACCACACGCCCCACTGTGGCAGTCATTACACACAGCCTTAGCCTCTTGTGAATCAAACAAGGACACAAGATAGAGTTCGGTGATATAGAGTGGCATCGATGATAAGGTATCTCTTAGCATTATAATGTAAGTGTCATCACTCATCCCTCAAGAGATGTAGAGGGACCTTCATTTTCTATAGATAGATGATGATATCACCATACCAAGGGTTTGTAGATGAGATGAGGAAAATGTGCTCATACACAAACGATTCATCATGAATCATGTCCTCATTCATCCTGGGGATATCTGATATTAGTTCCACAAAGACTAGATATTTATTAGGTTTTTCTAAAACAAAATCAAGATTAAATTCTTGTAAGATAACAATCCATTTATTATATTTTCCCCCTATCATTCTTTGATTCAGGAGGAACTGAAATGGATTGATATGCACTTTGGTTGTGGTCTGGAAAAGTAAGACGTAGTGTCTCAATCGTTGAACTGCATGAACAATCACTAAGGCCAACTTCTCAACGTGAGTATATTGAAGTTCTACATCAATGATATTTACACTAAGATAATAAATAACATTCTCATGTATCATGTCATCCTCTTGAACCAGAACCATACCAATCATCTCCTGAGACGTGACCACATATAGAAAGAAATCTATACTATAGTCTAGTGGACTGAGAAGAGGGGATGATGCCAAGTATTTCTTAAGAGTGTCGAAGGACACCTGGGTTCACTCATCCCATAAAAATAGAGTATCCTTCTTCAATAAGTGCATAAAACCCTTGGTCAAATTGGCATAATTCACAACAACCCGATACAAGAAATTGGTCAAATTGGAATAATTCAAAACAAACTGACGCAAGAAATTATCCATCCCTTGGAGACTCTGAAGTTGTCTAATTGTGCGTGGGGGAGGCAACTGAAGTATTGCCTCAACCTTCAATGGATCGACCATTGTCCCCTCCCTTGACACAATGAATCCTAATAAGCAACCAGTCCTAACACAAATAATGCACTTTTGAGGGTTCAAAAGAATATGATAACGATGACATATTTCAAAGACCAAACAAAGATGTGTTGGATGATCCACTCCCTTGCGAGAGTGAGCAACAATTTCATCCAAGTACACCTCAATAATATGTTTAATATCATCAAAGGCAAAGGCCATCACCCATTGAAAAGTAGCTCCAGCATTTTTCAAGGGGAAAGGCATTTTTTGGTATACAAAAGTATCCCAAGGACATATAAATGCATTATTATATTGATACTCGGGTTTAATATGGATTTGATTATAGCCCAAAAAAGTCCATAAATGAAAAGATTATGCTTCCCACACACTCATCCAAAATCTGATCAATAAATGGCATGGGAAAGTTATATTTAGGACAGACCGTATTCAAGTCTCTAAAATTGGTACACACACAGATGGTCCCTTGCTTCTTATCCACAGGAACGAGGTTGGATATCCATTCGGTTAAGGGAACTGGGTAGATGAATCCAACCTTAAGTAACTTCTCTACCTCAACCTTAATGGAAGGCGCCTTACAGGGATTCACAACATGTACAATTTGTCAAATAGGTTTAGTATTAGGATACGTTTTTATTTCATGTTCAACAACACAAGGATCAATCGTTGGAATTTCTTCATATGACCGAGCCAATATGCCGCTAAATTCCTTAAATATCTCAGTGTATGTTTGAGTCTCCTCAAGTGAACAATTATCATGAATATAAAAGTTCTCTACTTTACCAGGAGTCTGATAAATTTTGATCAAAATGGTTGGTGATATGTTTTCCATGTCCCCTTTGGCGTATACACCATGAGTACCTAATGCAACCACAGGATGATAACTTTCTCGCTTAAGGTCTTTCGACATTCATCATGCTCAATCTGTTCGAGCTTTGAGAGGAAGTAAGACCGATGATGCATCTCCTCCTAGGGTTTTTTTGGACTGGTCATAGCCTCGATAATAGCTTCATCTAAAGGAAAAGTGTCAATGAGGCAACCATGTGAGCATGATGAAACGGCCACCCAACTAGATGACACAAGGAGATCTTCCTCTTTCATCCATGAAGGGGAAGGATCAGAGTCTATAGTGATAATCAAGTACGGTTTAGTAGGAGATATGTGTTGCAAAAAATGACATTTCTACGTCAGTGGGTGAGGGACCTTCATCTGAATTAACCAGAGAAGGGAGAGTCCACGAGTCTCTCAAATACAAGGTATGAAACAAGACTGGACTCAAAGGTGACGAAATGCCACTAAGCATAGAATTAATAGCTATGATTGGTGCCAAAAAATTAAATGCTCCCATCAATGAAGGAACATTCTGACACAAACATTCTCAGTTTTCGACTGAGAATTATCATTACAAGGATAGTAGGACCCGGTGATGTTGAAGAACTAGAATTATCAAATGACAATTGATCGATCGTCACAATTCTATCTTCATAAGGAAAGCACATGACGCAAAATACCGATGACATGATTTCCTTCATGGCATAAATCCAGTTCTGACCCAGTAAAAGATTATAGTCAAGGGGCGCATAAACCACCTCAACCTGGACCGGCACAGTATTCCCCCTCAACTAGACCTGAAGGGAAGGAATAATTCCATGTGGTCTAAAGGGACGTCCATCAAAAGTTGTTAGCATCGTCATGGATTTAGACAACACAGGATAGACAAGGCCTTTCCAACAAGCCAAAGACATCACAAAGGTCCAACACCTTCATCAATAAATGTATGTTTAATGGCATTATTTAAAAACTCCGCATGGACTTGAAAATCCACATTGTAAGGAAAGCGATTTGGACATCATGAGTCTTAAACCTGATGACATTGGGGCCATTTGGGTCAGGCACTCCTAAAGCAACTAACAATGATTTCCTCTATGAGGGGCATGTCTGAAGCACCTTAAAGGACAACATCGCATAGGGAGTCTAGCCCAAATTCTCAATGATAGAATAGTGTCAGGAAATACAAGCATTAGGATTGTGCACAGAGCGCTTCATGACTCCTTTTGGTACATGTGGTATAGTCTCAGGCTTGTCAATTTGCAAAGGTATCTTTGAAGGCAGGGGATCTTTACCCATGGTCAGTTGCAACAGACCATAATCATGTGAACGGGTTACAACATGTACAGCCAACAACATATTGATACAACCATTACCACTTTCTGGGACCGACGATTTTTTACTCCCTCCACTTCCGGTGGTAGGAATCCTCGAACTTATGTTTTGATTGTGTTGAAGGGGATCAGTTAGCACAATTAGGATCTATGTCATAAAATTTGAGGCCTCATCAATCCTAGGGAACAAGTGTGTAAGATGGTCTCCTCCATAAATTTTGCATGGGAATTTGACCCTCTGTTTAGTCTTCTTATTATTCTTTTTATTCCCACCCCTCTTATTATTCTTCCCCTTTTTCCTATTTCAGTTGGGTTGTTGGTTACCCTTCGGGTTCGATGACTACACAAAATTTACATCCACCAATTGGGTGGGGGTGTACAAATCCATAGCTTTATCGGCCTTATATTGGTTAATAGACAAATTTTGCATTCAATTTGTAACTTAGTCCACAACTTTCGCATCCATAGAGCCAACAATGCCATCAGCATGCAGCCCAGGCTTAAACTTGGGGTCATGATTTGACATTGGTGCATCAGGAATGATCTCATAAAGGATCCCAGGCTGAGAGTATATCAAATCTCATTGATGATCTCGAAAAATGGTGTGTTCCTCAATAGCCACTCCAGACGTTGAAACATTCTTCGTAATATAAGGAAATAAGGACTTAAGGAACCACTCCAATAGGAATTCAAATGGAATGTTATCCGTAATCAATCACTTTTGTCTATGCCAATCCTAAATATGGTCATAAATGTGAGTGTCCTTGTCGTTCCAAAAGGTCAAAAAGAGTAAAATATTGGCATCGTAACAAACCGCAAACTGAAAGTGATTAAGGAATACCATGTCCAAGTCATTGAAAGTTCAGTATGTGCCCCCAGGAAGATCTATATACCATTTTGTGGTTGGACCTATGAGTATGCATTGAAACAATCTTAATCGAAAAGAATCTTGGTTCAATGAATTCGAAGAGCACCAGAGATGAAAAGTCATAACATGATCACCGGGATCCTCGCCCTTCTTACCTTCAAACATCATAATATTTGAATGAATCTTAGCAAGGACTGAAGGTAATGTCAAATCATGACACACTAGGTCATTCATGAGTCTAGACAAGTCAACGTAACTAAAATAGCGAGCCTAGGTTGTGACATTTGATTACATGCCCCTAAGAAAGTTTGGTTCTAGTAAATACCATGACCTTGACTAGTTAGGTAATAACATCCTCCCATATGACCCATGTAAGGGTGTGTTGGCACTGGAATTTGAGCCCCCAAGGTCGAGTGAGGGGAGGTCGCTCCCAGGCAATAGCAGAACCGCTTTAAACTGCACCTCCAACCCTGCATAGTCAGAGAGGGATCTCTCGTTTGTCGCCAGAGTCTACTCCACATAAGATTGTCAATCTTATGTGTCACAAAGTATGTTGAGGAGAGGTGCATGGTGGGATTACCGGGGGCAAGGAACCATGGGAAAATGGAGTTGAAACCTATGTAAGAAACAATTACAAAGGGAAAGAATGACGTGGGATTGCAAACAGAGGCAAGATAGCCGTTGATTTCCCAATCAGGAGATATTTAGCAGGCGATTGCAGGACAAGAGGGGACATTCCATCACATGGAGCACCAGCGAGATGAATTCCATGCAAATTTAAAAGAACCATTGATAAATTCCTAGAACAATAGCAGGAGCATAGCGAGTATGAATTCCTAACCGTTATACACTAAGTTACAGACATGAAAGCAATAAACAAACTGGGATGGAAACAAGAAACACATTTACACGTAAAGGAAATTACATATTGGGAAAAGCAACGACACATGAATATCTGCCATGAGAAATAGTTCTTTCACTGCAATTTATTCATACATAGGTATCAAGTTTTACAAATGGGGAGCCTCAGCCCGAGAATGTTTCCCAATCTAATTCACTAACTCCTTTCTCCCTCTATCGAGAGCATTTTTATACAATCCTATTGCTGAGACTACCGAATTAAAGCTGTTACAAGTCGCCATCAGGAATTAACAGTGCAAGGAGTGAACTATCGCCATGTTTTACAAATATAAACAAACATCATGGAGATGTGGCACGTGATAATGCAGGATGATAGTGCAGAGCCCCACACCATCCTGCTTCGTGAAAATGACTCCCACGCGGTGTGCTAACGGTCAATCATCCACACAGGCTGTCCTAGACCTATTTTGCATCTCCTTGTCTAGTTGGCACATGTCGCTCAAAGGCTGACAAGAAGACCTGAATCCTTTCCTCTACCATTCTCCTGACCTCATCCTCCGTCAGGTAAAACTGTTATAGGAGGAGGCCGGAGAAAAGGTGGCCAAACGCTTGGTGACGATAAGCGACTTAAGAAGCTTATCATCCTTGTACTGTCTTCTTCCTCTTATGAGGAGGATTCTTCTGTGAGCCATGTAGCTAGGTGTGTGTTTGACCCTCTCCTCACCCATGACCAAATAGCCAAGTGGAGCCTCTATGAATGGTGTCGAAGGCTCCGGACCCACCTAGTCCCAGTACGAGGATTTGCTCCAATAGTTCTGCCACCACTATGAGCTGGGAATTTAGAGGTCATGAATGTAGCTGGGAGTGCCAAAGGGACGTTGCTGGGATGTCAAAACCCATGCACTACATATCTAGAGACCGGGTTGTGTAGAAGCGGGTGAATCCCTCTTGGTATTTCACATATGTGCCCCGGTGGTTGGCGATTTTCTGGTGTGGATAACCAGAACATAGATTTCATGTCTGCCTACCAAGAGTACCCCTTATCGAACCAATTTCTCGAACCACACAGTCATGGTTATCTATGAAAGACTTCGACACTTCTCAAAATTCAACCCTATATCTGTTATCATCTACACAATTCCATGTCTCAAAGATCTTCGGAAGATGGTGTTATATAGGGCAAGTAGAAATGGCTTTAGGAAGGGCTATACGTTTAAAGTAACTACGATGGTGACATGTGTGGAGCCAGGGCGGGGATTTTACCTCCTGATGTTTAATCGTATTATCCAGTATGGCTAAGATTCTGAGCCATTTCTGCGTGGCTTCCAGGCTGGTTCCAAGGGTTGCGGATTTGACCATCTCCTGCCATTTCAATTACCTTGATGGTGGTGTCGGGCTTTTTTAGTTCGTCGCATCCCTCGACCTCGTGTAAATGCCAGGTTTTTCGCCTCAGCAAATCAAACCTCTATCTCTCTCACGGCTTCCTTCGAAACGAACCACGTACCACACTTGCGAACTGGGAAAACAGTGCCACTGGACAAGAATTCCACCTTAGGCATATCCCGAACAGCGTCGAAAGAATCGGCCAATCTGCAATGGGGCAAATTACATGCGTGAACGCCTCCTCCGCTGTCATCTTCACACTAGACAGGAAATATGTACCTCAAGAGTCTTCTCAATCGTCCGATCAAAGGAATCTTTTATGTCCACCATCCACGTTCCATTCATCCTCCCGCCAACTTCTCTCTTCTGAACACCACGGGCAGTTTTGGATCGTGACACGTTCTTAACCGTCGATCAAGATCGACCTTTCATGTAGCCCTCTATCCGAGTAGGCCCCACCGTATTTCGCAATGGGAAACTTAGATATTTGTCCATGCTAGTTCACATTGCAAAATGAACCACAGCTGTAGATTTATTCCTTTTCTCATCGTGGTCGTCGATCTTCGTGACCTCTACCACTTTTTCATGATTTGAGATTACGGTTTTACCCGCACAAGTATATATCGCGAAATTAATTTGGGCTGCAGATCTGCCCTGGATCTCATCTCAATCATCGAAGGCCTCCGATCATTAGCATGTTTTGCAATCCAGGATGGAAGTCTTGATTGTGCATATTTGCTCGCGCGAAGCGATTTGGAGTTGTTGATCCACCTCCGATCAATCACAGCCTTTGATTATGAACCCTGCCCAATGTTAACAACACACCTGCCACTTTCCTCGTTGAAGGGTGGTCACATGAAATTCGAGGGACTGGGACCCCTACTGAACCTCCATCAATCCCTTATATCAATCTGTTAAAAATGGAGTGTTAACAACTGGCTCCACGAGGGATGCTATCCTCCCAGCAAGGTAGCAAAGAACCCTTGTAGACCAAGTGCCGAAACCATTGGGCCACCTTCAGTATTTCTTTGAAATCTCCATTCTAATCCATGCCACTGCTTTAGCATATTCATGCCACTCTTGCAAATCATGCTAGTGACTGTAAACCTGTGCTAGTAACTAAAAATGAAAATAAACTGAAAACAGTAATGAAGTAAATGCTCGATAACAGCTGAGCTTATTTTCTCCTACCTACTCTACCTAACTTTGTACACAAGTCCGATTAAGTGAAATCAGACTTCCCATGAATCCAATCAAGAAACTTGCCTAATATTCTTGTTCTTGTACGATGCTTGATGGACAAAAATGAAAAAGATAATGGGAGAAGGAAATGATAAACAAACTAATCTTTAAGGTAGAGATGCAAGCAATCATTGCCTTCACCCATACCCTCCATGTATTCGGCCACGAGGTCGTAGAAATCACGGCAACCTCCAGCACGCTTTGACACCTGCTCCTGGGAAAATTGTCCGAAGCTTCATGCTTCTAAGGAGTCCTCAGGCTGACACTTGGAAGATTGCAGACGAGGACCTATAGAATCTCTCTCCAATGGAATATCCCTCTCTCCGCCTGAAATTTCTGTAACAAGGGCTTGATGTGCTTCGAGAGGGAGCTCTTTATCTTCTCCAGTGGAACTAAGTAGGCATACTCCTTCTATGTGAGGTGGCAGTCGTGAAGGTGGAGTATCAGAAAAAGTGTTTATCTATAAATAGCTACATCTGTCTTCATTTCAGTACAAGCTTCTGGCCTACATCACCTCCGTTTCTTTATGCTTTTTCTTGGAGGCCTTAACCATGTGTCGTATCAATTCAAAAGAGGCATAAAACAAGCGTAGCTTGTTGCCTCCAGTGCCCTCATCATATTTTCCCACTTCGACCTCCTGATTTTTCATTGCACTTTGATTTCTTTTATCAGAAGGCGTTGTTTCAATAGCTAGCTCGTCAGGTATATTCTGCAGGTACTCTTCTTCATATTCGTCACACACAGGCACACCAAAATCCTTCTTAAAATCGTCCCTAGTTGACCAGGGATGGGGCGGGTTTCCATATTCAGAGAATAATCCTACAAGACTACCTATTCTAGCCTTAGGCCAGTCATCTTTCTGCATACCATGAGAGATATTTAACGGGCCAAAGGCTTCCTCCTTCTGCTTGTAGGGCCCAACCAATTTGTATGTATCTTTTATTTCACCACCACCATCCTGACCTGATGATTTCTTGGACATCTCAAGGTTTTCCTCAACCTCCAAACAATCAGTGAGCATCTGCTGCAGGGTGGTTGATTTTCTCTCCAAAAGAAGCAAGTACAGGTCGGGGGGAAAGGCGGTTGCGTAATAGATCTTAGCAACATTCTCAAGAGGTTGAATTCCCTTAGGCATGTTATAATAAAAGCTTGCGAATCTTCTGTTAAAACTAGATATGGCCTCCCCCTCATGCCTCCTTAGGGAATAAAACTCTGAAAGTATTTGCTCCAGTGGCCTTCTCCTACCCCAAAACCTCAAGAATGTACAAGAAATCTCTTCCCAAGTGTTGATGGACTTAGGCTGCAAGTGTTTAAACCAGACTTTGGCATCTCCTTGCAAGGATAGAGTGAATGCCCGCATGCAGACATTGTCATGTTCTATCTCGAAAAGGTCAAAGTAATTCTCAAAGGTTTGTATGTGCTTCTCAGCAGTCAAGTTTTCAGATTCTCTGTCGAACTTGGGGAGGTACTTGTAATATTTCATGGGAAAATCATGGAGGATAGGAGGCAATTGTAGCGGTTTATATCGACTTGGAGAAATGGGGGAGACAAGGTTAGGTACGATAGCTAAACTATCGTCTAGGGTTTCATGAATTTCATAGGGGTGTCCTTTGACATTGGGCACCCCCGGATAAAGATCTAGGCCAAAATCAAATGTACAAGATGACACAATGCTTTCAGTTCATAAAGAAGGATAACTAGGAACATATTCATGGCTCTACTCAGGATGAGCTAGGCTATAGAAGGTTGTTTTGATAAATCTAAGAAAATATAATAGCAAACTTACAAGATATGATAAGGCATCCTGGAAGAAATGTGGACTCGAGTGCTTGGACCTTCCGCCATGCATTTCTAAGCTTTATGATGGGTCCATTTTCCAGGCGGGATCTGCCAGCCTTCCTCCGTCATTAGATTTCGGGATCACATCACCAATGGATTCGCTGAAGTCTGAATCCTTCAAGAGTGGAGTCGCCAGGTGAAAAGTGCTCGACCTTCTTGATGTCTGGTCGATTGTTCACCATCAATAGCCAAATCTAAATCTTTGTCATTCTTCCTAGGGAGGATCTTCAAGTTCATCCCCAGCAACGGTGCCAATTTGTTGGCACTGGGATTTGAGCCCCCAAGGTCGAGCGAGGGGAGGCCACTCCTAGGCAACAGTAGAACCACTTTAGACTGTGCCTCTGGCCCTGCATAGTCAGAGAGGGATCTCTCGTTTTTCGCCGGAGTCTACTCCACATAAGGTTGTCAATATTGTGTGTCACCAGAGTCTACTCCGCATAGGATTTTCAATCGGCATGATCAGGGGGCTAGGATCCTGAATGGGGAAAAGTATGTTGAGAAGAGGTGCATGGTGGGATTACCGGGGGCAAGGAACCATGGGAAAATGGAGTCGAAACCTATGTAAGAAACGATTACAAAGGGAAAGAATGACATGGGATTGCAAAGAGAGGCAATATAGCCGTTGATTTCCCAATCAGGAGATATTTACCAGGCGATTAGAGGACAAGAAGGGACATTCCATCGCATGGAGCACCAACGAGATGAATTTCATGCAACTTTAGAAGAACCATTGATAAATGCCGGGAACAACAGCAGGAGCATAGCAAGTATGAATTCTTAACCATTATACACTAAGTTGCGGACATGAAAGCAATCAACAAACTGGAATGGAAACAGGAAACACATTTACACATAAAGGAAATTACATATTGGGAAAAGCAACGATACATGAATCTCTGCCATGAGAAATAGTTCTTTCACTACAATTTATTCATACACATGTATCAAGTTTTACAAATGGGGAGCCTCATCCCGGGAATGTTTCCCAATCCAATTCACTAACTCCTTTCTCCCTCTATCGAGAGCGTTTTTATACAATCCTATTGCTGAGACTACCGAATTAAAGCTATTACAAGTCTCCATCAGGCATTTACAGTGCAAGGAGTGGACTATCGCCATGTTTTACAAATATAAACAAACATCATGGAGATGCGGTGCGTGATAACGTAGGCTGACGGTGCAGAGCCCCATACCATCCTGCTTCCTGAAAATGACTCCCACACGGTGTGTTGACGGTCAATCATTCACACAGGCTATCCTGGACCTATTTTGTGTCTCCTTGTCCAGCTGGCGCATGTCGCTCAAAGGCTGACAAGAAGACCTAAATCCTTTCCTCTACCATTCTCCCGACCTCATCCTCTGTCAAGTAAAACTGTTATAGGAGGAGGTTGGAGAAAAGGTGGCCAAACGCTTGGTGACGATAAGCGACTTAAGAAGCTTATCATCCTTGTACTGTCTTCTTCCTCTTACGAGGAGGATTCTTCTGCGAGCCATGCATCCAGGTGTGCGTTTGACCCTCTCCTCGCCCATGACCAAACAAGCAAGTGGAGCCTCTAGGAATGGTGTCGAAGGCTCCGGACCCACCTGGTCCTAGTATGAGCATTTGCTCCAACAGTTCTGCCACCACTGTGAGATGGGACTTCAAAGGTTGTGACTGCAGCTGGGAGTGCCGGAGGGACATCACTGGGATGTCAAAACCCATGCATTGCACATCCAGAGACCGGGTTGTGTAGAAGTGGGTGGATCCCTCTTGGTATTTCACATATGTGCCTCGATGGTTGGTGATTTTCTGGTGTGGATAACCAAAACACAGATTTCATGTCTGCCTACCAAGAGTACCCCTTGTCAAACCAATTTCTTGAACCACACAGTAATGGTTGTTTATGAAAGACTTCGACACTTCTCGGAATTCAACCCTATATCTCTTATCATCTACACAGTTCCATGTCTCAAATATCTTCGGAAGATGGTGTTATATAGTGTGAGCAGGAATGGCTTCGAGAAGGGCTATACCTTTAAAGTAACTGCGATGGTGGCATGTGTGGAGCCAGGGCGGGGATTTTCTCTCCTGATGTTCAATCATATTATCCGGTATGGCTAAGATTCCGAACCATTTTCGTGTGGCTACCAGGCTAGTTCCAAGGCTTGCGGATTTGACCATCTCCTACCCTTTCAATTACCTTGATGGTGGTGTCTGGTTGTTTTAGTTTGTCGTGTCCCTCAGCGTCATGTAAATTCTAGGTTTGTCACCTCAGCGAATCAAACCTCTATCTCTCTCATGGCTTCCTTCAAAAGAAACCACATGCCACACATACGAACCAGGAAAACAGTGTCGCTGGACAAGACTTCCACCTCAGGAATATCCCGAATGGCATTGGAGGAATCGACCAATCTGTAATGGGGCAGATTACACACATGAACGCCTCCTCAACTGTCATCTTCACACTATATGGGAAATGTGTACCTCAGGAGTCTTCTTAGTCATTCGATCAAAGGAAGCTTTTATGTCCACCGTCCACATTCCATTCATCATGCCGCCAACTTCTCTCTTCTGAACACAGCAGGCAGTTCTGGACCGTGACATGTTCTTAACCGTCGATCGAGATCAACCTTTCATGTAGCCATCAATCCAAGTAACCCCACCATCTTTCGCATTGGGAAACATTGATATTTGTCCGTGCTAGTTCGCATTGCGAAATGAACCGCAACCGTAGATTTATTCCTTTTCTCATCGCGGTCGTCAATCTTCACAACCTCTACCACTTTTTCGCAATTTGAGATTGTGGTTTTACCCACACAAGTATAGATCGCGAAATTAATTTAGGCCACAGATCTACCCCATATCTCATCTCAACCGTCAAAGGACTCCGATCATTAGCATGTTTCGTAATCCAGGACGAAAGTCTTGATCATGCATATTTGCTCGCGCTAAGTGGTTTGGAGCCATTGATCCACCTCTGATCAATCGTAGCCTTTGATTATGAACCTTGCCCAATGTTAATAGCACACCTGTCGCTTTCCTCATTGAAGGGTGGTCACATGAAATTTGAGGGACTGGGACCCCTACCGAACCTCCATCAAGCCCCTATATCAATCTGTTAAAAATGGAGTGTTAACAACTAGCTCCATGAGGGATGTTATCCTCCCAGTGAGGTAGCAAAGAACCCCCGTAGACCAAGTGCCAAAACCATTGGGCCGCCTTCAGTCTTTCTTTGAAATCTCCATTCTGATCCATGCCACTACTTTAGTGAATTCATGCCACTCTTGAAAATCATGCTAGTGACTGTAAACCTGTGCTGGTAACTGAAAATGAAAACAAACTGAAAACAGTAATGAAGGAAATGCTCGATAACAGCTGAGCTTATTTTCTCCTACCTACTCTACCTAACTTTGTACACAAGTCCGATTAAGTGAAATCAGACTTCCAATGAAGCCAATCAAGCAACTTGCCTAATATTCTTGTTCTTGTACAGTGCTTGATGGACAAAAATCAAATAGATAATGGGAGAAGGAAATGATAAACAAACTGATATTTAAGGCAGAGATGCGAGAAATCATTGCCTTCACCTAGACCCTCCATGTATTCAGCCACGGGGTCGTAGAAATCACAGCAACCTCCAACACGCTCTGACACCTACTCCTGGGAAAGCTGTCTGGAGCTTCCTACTTCTAGGGAGTCCTCAGGCTAAACCTTTGGAAGATTACAGACGAGAACCTATAGAATCTCTCTCTAATGGAGTATCCCTCTCAACCGTCAAAGGCCTCTGATCATTAGCATGTTTCGCAATCCGGGACAAAAGTCTTGATCGTGCATATTTACTCATGCAAAGTGGTTTGGAGCTGTTGATCCACCTCCGATCAATTGTAGCCTTTGATTATGAACCATGCCCAATGTTAACATCACACCTGCCACTTTCCTCGTTGAAGGGTGGTGACATGAAATTCGAGGGACTGGGACCCCTACCAAACCTTCGTCAAGCCCTTATATCAATCTGTTAAAAACGGAGTGTTAACAAGGTGTACATGCATTTGCATATGAGGCATTCCTTGGGAACTGGAAACAACATTACCAAAATTAACCATCTGATGAACTGGATTTCCCTAGACACATTAGGAGGCACAAAGCCTCCCGATAAATGGATTCCTGGTGTTGTTCAGGACAATGCACCCTTGTAACCTAGGGTCTCTGGGGTTACCAACTTACTAAGACACTTGCAGACAATCAGATTATCTAGAAAGTGAAATAAGAATAGGAAGGAATCTTAATATACCTAGTTTATGACGGTTTATCCAAGCTTGGTCTTCTCCTCTTTCAGTCTCCTTCAAAACTTCCAGGGCTCCTCCAATTCACCTGCAAAAGACAAATTCTTCCAGCAATATCTTGTATATATATGTCAATGATTAATGATATACATGTTCATAATAAAATAATTAAACAATTCATTATTCATCATATACAAGAATGCAACAACACAAAGATTGGAAGAAGAACTTTCTTTATTCATAAACAGAGAATGGTGAGATTACAACCCAACTTCTGAAATAAGGACTCCTCTGCAAACCGAGGACACTGAGTTATGCTGCTCCAAGATGTCTGAAGAAATACCACCAGGATAACTTTTCTCTTCTTAAAATGATTGATTAGCACCATCCCAAGGCCTCTATTTATACATGAGGAAATAGAGTGGTTTCAAAGGTTAGGATGGTTGAGACAGTTGAGATAGTTATAGATTAAGGCTCAACTAATCTCGACTAATCGTGATTTATATTTTTTAACATTGAATTAAGGTACACATGAGTATGTATATAGTAAAGGCGCATATGACACGCTCCTTTCTTTAAGGCAAGTCGCATGTTCAAGGTACACGTGGGTTGCAATGCAAATAGTCGTGTATGACACACGGGTTGCAATGCAAATAGTCGTGTGTGCATCCCTAATCTCCAAATGAAAATATATTAAGGTTGTCAAGAGTCTATGTATCAATGGTCATGCACATCTATAGTGTTTTGACTTACTTCAATCCTATTTGTCCTTTTGTGTCCTGACATATTGGATGTTAGTACTCGGACGGAGAAGTGCCATTTTGGTTGATAACATATGCCCCCTGATGTGTGAGGTCAGAGGGAAGCGATGGCCAAAATACATTACAATCTTTTAATCTTGGAGAACTCAAGTGTCCAAGGCAGCAGAGGAAGTACCTGAAACAAATACATATCAATATAATATACAAAATCATATCCGAGGATGTTATGTTCAATATAATGGAACACTAGCCCCTTTACAATATTTGATTACATCATGTGATACAGGAACAAGACCACGTATATTACAAAGGTGGATCGAAGCCACAATATACAATGACGAGTCTTCAAAATCTGAAAGCTGTGTAACTGAACATAACACAATCTTGCGCAACTTAGGTTATAGATGTGAACCTAAGGTCTTCATCGAAATCCAAAGGAACCAGTACAATCCTTACCATGTGAATAGATGTGCTGAAGTCGAACATGGAAAGAACTCAACAGAATGTCAGATAATGAGTGAAACTGACAACTGAAGAAAAGGAATTCACCAGTAATGATATTGAACCCTAAGGTACCATCGTCAAATCTCTAGTTCTTCATCTTTAGGAAGTAATGATGAAGAAGGCAATGGATCCTCCAACAGATCACAAGAGTGACTAGGAACTGGATACGGGAAGGTAGACACAAGTAATACTCAAATAGGATAATGATGGAATCAGGATAATAATCAGATGAAGGGATAGATCCTTGAATAGTGAGCATGACACAGAGAAGACCCAAGGAAACTTTTAACTTGCGGATAGAACAACTAGACTTATCTGTCATGTAGGATACATGATCAGATTCCCCATGTGTAAAGGACAAGTGGAGGAGTAAGAAACTTGAAGTAATAGTTGAGCTAAAAGTGTAAACTAATACATGAGTATCGGAAGGTTCAGAGAGTGTTATGTTCAAGGATGACATGCTACCACTATTTATAACTCAAAGAGAGTACTTCTTCCTTATATTTCCTATTAAATTTTAACGATTCCAGGAAAGTCAACTCAGTTCTCTCTTCATTTTTGACAACCTTGAAGAGGGGAGAGAATAATGCTTGATAAAGTCACTGATTCGTGGACTTTACGAGCCCGAAATAGTACATGCTCGTTGGTGTTTTCATATTTTGAGAGTCTGAAAAATTCGAAGAAGACTCCAGGGGGGTGCTTTTTCGTACAATTTAGTCTCCTCTGGCTGGAAAAGTATAAAACAATCCACAGAAGAACTCTCTTAGCTTCCGAAGAAGTAAGGTGCACATTTTTTGTACTTATTCGGGAAGGTTCGAAAAAGATTAAATTACCACCTACCCAACACCCCTTTAAAAGTAGGATATAGCCTGAGTTTTACGAGTGTGAAGGACGGCAAGATCATTGGGAAAGATCCATTTGATTACTAGAAATGGGGCTTACAATAATAAACTCAATGCTTTGTTCTTTAGGGTTTAACGAGCATAACAAATACATAAAGTACGCTCAGAATCTTTTTCATGTTTAGGTCCAGAGCATGAAAAAGAGAAAACTAAGCTCATACCCAGAGGGTTCCTTTTCCATCAATTTAGTCCCTCAAGTCCAGAATAGTGATAAACCTATGCCTGGGAATAGTCTTCTCAATTCCGAAGAAAAGAGAGTGTTCCTTTTTTGTATTATTCCACATGGTCCGAAAAAGCGATAACCTGCCACCAATGTGGATGCCAAACATATTCTTAATGAGCCTAAATGGACATGTTTACTCGGCACTCAGGTCTATTTTGAGGAGTTAGACCTGGGCCTAAATAAACTCCATAAGGGCAGGGAGCCTTATAAAAGGGAGAGCTTGTAAAAAAAAACCAATAATGAGGCTCAATTTGTTGTGAAAAATAGCTAAGAAGGATCCCCAAAACCTATGACAAATGCAGCATGAGTACCAAAAGACAACAAAGTGATCTAAACTAGGGTACTCGTGGAAAGGAGGCCCTATCCACAGAAGAACAATGATGTAGGCGAGGTAAAAATGGTTAAACGCCATAGTCTGTGGTCAAAGAAGTAATCCTAGGGTTAAAAATGGATAAGGTATAGATGCATAACGACATATGAAAGACCCGAATCCTACCCTATATGAGCAGATAACAACTTTTGAAAGACTTCGAACCTGTTGCATTAGGAAAAAGGACATGGTATTAGTTCAATTATAAAAATAATTTTCAAACTATAGGCTAGAAACCCAAAAATTGAAAAGTTTTTCTATATATAGTTCAAAAATAGAATTAAAACATACCATTTGACATTTTTACCCAATTTGGAAATATTTCACCTCTGACTTGGATTTCTCACCGAGGAAAAACTAGTGGACGATCTCAAATTCCGTAAGTGTCAAGTTAGCTAGCTTTCCATCTCTTTCATTCCAACCATTCTCAATTTCATTTTTATGCAAATTTTTAATGTTTTGGGCCTGCCCTAGGGAAGTAACGTAGCACAAGCGGGTAGGTGACTTATACGGTCGGGTACACGTGTTGTACACGCGACCTGCCCGAAGGCAACTCACGTGTGACACAAGACCTGTCTAAAAGACAGTCGCGTGTACTGCACAACATAGAAATTTTTTAATTTGCCCAAAATTAAAAGAATTTTATATATTATAATGCTCAATGATGGTCAATTGGGAAGATTCAAACATGGTTTTAGAATGGAGGGAATGAGAACACGAGGATATGGACCAAGATGCCTTCCGTGATGCCCCCACTATGCATGCACTATAGAAAAGTGGGCTACTAAAGTTCTTTTGTACATATCCAATTCGGGCCAGTGTCCGCTTGCTTGAACATTTGATTAGCTATTGGGATCATGACCTCAGAGCTTTTGATCTCCAAGGTGAGATCTTGAGATAGCTATGGAAGACATGTATTTCATCATGGGGTTGTCACGCAGGGGTATTCCTGTGAACCTTGAAGGTACTGGTAGGGGTGGTGACCCCATGAGTTTCCAAGACTATGTGGACACCTACTGCATGCCAGGGTGTCAAAAAAAGGGATCATGCATCTTGATTGTTCATATCACCAACTTCCCACTACAGGTAGTGGTACGTACAGTAGTGCGAGTTACAAGATCTTCGTCATTACATCTCCTGACTCAGACCCAAACGAGAGTGGTAGTGGAGTGTTTATAGGGAAGTGTGTTTGATTGGTCTTCGGGCATGATCCCAATCATGAGGAAACAACTCTCTGACTGTAAGAGAGTACACCTCAAGAATTTTGGGTGTTCTAGTATATTAGTAGCATTCTTCTTTGAGAGAGTGCCTGCTATCAACCCTGCAGTACCACTTCCAGCTTTCTCTCCTCGCCATCCTATACTGACCAAGTGGGGAGAATTCTTCCTTCACTAGGGTGGTGGAGGCTCATTCCAAGGTGTATATGATGATGACTTCTATGTGTGGTGGGGACATCGGTTGCCAGCACTTGAGCAGTTTACTTACTCAGGTTTAGATTTTCTAGGAGACAATGATCTCGTCCTCACCCGGAGGCATGCGAGGAGAGCTAGGTATTTTACTTTTTATGAATTTTATCATAAAGTTATATACATATGTATAAGAGTTTTTAATCCATTTTAATGTTGTTAAAATGCAGATGTTGGACCTATACGCCTTGATGGGAATCCCGGGATGTATGTGCGTCCAGTACCAGGTGGAGACCAAGGTTTACTGAGAGTACTCGAGGGAAAGCTTGCCAGGCTGACCCAAAGAGTTTTGACTATACGGATTGAGAAGATTCCTATTGTTATGCAAGAATTTTTAGAAGGAATTCCACCTATCTGGATACGCCTCATGAGGAGGGTAGCCAGGTCCGTTCTAGTTTATATAGAAGCTGAGAAGGCTACTACAGCTGAAGAAGCTAACGATGATGATGATGCTAGTGATGTTGGTGATGTAGGTGATCAGGCCTAGATCTATAGGCATTTTATGGATTGCGATCCAAATTTTGTGTATATTTATACAGTTGTGACTGGATCTTAGGATCAAAACTCGACCTATCTATGGACATATTTTTACATATATATATATATATATATACATATCCTAGTTATTTACATGTGTTACAAATGTATATGTTGTGTATTTTTAGAAAATGTGTGTTAAGTGCCAATCGAGAATATAGTTCGCATATGCATTAGTTAATGTATTTTCATTACGTGGAATGTGATTAAATGAAATATAATCGAAATTTGTTTCAAGTAATCTAACCTGCAAAAATTGACGTAACAAGGTAGGGTTTCACACCTGATAAGCTCCATTGAGCTAGGAAACCACCAATTGAGAGTCAAGTCCGAGTTCCAACTGGGTGATGTCACATGACAAGGCATCCCATAACAACTCAATAACAACCCTATACTCGGCCACATTATTGGTAGCAATACCTACGCAAGCGCCTCCAGAGGCAACTAGCTATCCTGAGGGTGAATATATGGCCCATGCGGCTGAAGCCAGGCTATAATTATGACAACTAGCGCCACCCGCAAAACCTACGAACTACTCACGTGACATCTATAACAATCACCAACTAATATAAGAACACTAACTAACTAACTATTGTACATAAAATTACATACAAAAAAAAAGCACTAAGCCTAAGCGTATTACTTCTTCAATCTTCGTCAAACAGGTTTAGAATCGAGATAGGTTCAGATTCCATATTCAACTATATATGGATCTATGCCTAGTATGGATGGCTAGGCACATGCATCATGAAATTCCTTTAACAGAGCAGTATATATGGAAATCTCCTCCGTAGAGAAGTTTGCGTCGATATGTACATTTTCGACGACGTCGGGGTTTATAGAGATGTTGATAGGAATGGTAGCATAAATATTTGCCATATTCCACTCGGCAAAAATTCCCTCCCTTGGAAAGGAATTAATCAGTAGATCAACATCGTCTTCCAATCTCACATGAAACTCCTAGTTTTCTATTCTACTCAACTCTAGAAGGAAGTAGGATCTATGGTGAATATCTTCGCAGATATGGTCTCACCCACTCATGGCTTCCAAAATGGCTTCATCCGAAAGCAAAACCATGTCTAAGTAGTCATCTGAATATAAGGAGTTCTCTGCCCAAGCAGGAAGGTAAGCTTCTTCTGACTCCTTTGATTTTGTAGAAGGATTCGAGATTGGATCAACAGTGGTGTTAACGATAGCTTGGTAAGCCACTTCCACTGTAGATAAGGGAACCTAAGGTTCATAATGGGTAGGAAGGACCCAAGGATCAATTCTATCGACAACCATCATTATAGACTTACCCACACTCGTAGAACCTAGATAAATTATCGGGGTTGGGATATCAAATGTGCCCATTAACGATGAATACATTCCAGCCCCCAAGCTCTCCGTAGCCGGTTTGACCTGATAAACCAAAGGTACAGTGGACTCATTCATTTCTAAATGGCCCCTTAGAGCGAAATTGAGTTGGTCAACAGTAACCAACTTTCCTTCATGTGGAGAAACCACTACTCGAAGAACAACCGAGGAAATCGTGCACATTGCGTAATTCCAGCTTCTCCCCAGAAGCAAGATATATCCCAATGGAGCATCAATCACCTCCACTTCAACAGACATTGCTTTCCCTGCCAACTTAATCTCAAAAGCTGGTAGGATACCATGCGGGTGAAAAGACCTCCCGTCGAAAGCAATAAGCAAGATGTTCGAAGGAACTAGTTCTGGGGAACCTAAAGCTTTCCAACAAGAAAGAGACATAACACATGTGGAAACACCCTCGTCAACAACTGTACTGCCAATGGTCTTACCACCATGAATGACATCTACTAACAAGGCCACATGATATGGTAGGTGCATCTTAACATCTAATAGATTAAACTTTGCCATCAAACTCAAAGAATCCATGATGCCTAAAGCTGGTAAAAGGGCATCCCGCTGAGCGGGACAACTCTGAAGCACTTCCAATGCAGACATCGCATAAGGGGTTTGGGCCAAATATTCCACCACAGGGTAATTAGAAGAATCCCTAGAGTTTGGGTTGTGAAATGCCTTTTTAAAGATAAATTTTGGTATTTTGGGCATTGGATCAATAGGTTTCTCGATCGTGATAGGGTTAGAGGTTTCACCAATAGACTTACCCTTCTCAAGAGCCTCTGTCTCATAATTTTTGTTTCTCATCTGGAGCAAGGTACTAGATCGTACCATGTTGATATAATTTGGGTCAAGAGGGGCACTAGGAGTGCCCCCAGCTAAATTAGAAACAGAAGTTGCATTCTACCCTTGGGGAAATGGATCCTTCAGGACAGTCGGTTGTTGGGTTTTGAGCAGCTTCTGAGCTTAATCAATGAGAGGGAATTTATGAGTTAAGTGATATCCCTAGCACAATTTGTAAGGAAAATCCACTCACCTCTTATCCTTCTTTCCCCCATCAACATTGTTCGTGGGTTTAGGCTTGTTTTGATTTCCCTCACCTTTCTTCCCTTTTTTCTTTTTCCCATTGGGCTGCTGATTTCCCTTTTGGGAGGATTGTGCAAAAAAATTTGCATTTTGGGGTGAGGGGGCAGCCTTTACTACCTCCATTGTAGACTTCTTGACGGACAAATCATGGAGTTGTTTGGCCAATGACTCTACAGTGGGATAATTCACTGAACCGACCATGCCATCGGCATGGTGTCCAAGCTTGGGTTTCTCGACACTATGAGTGGGTCGCGGTGCCTTAGGTATGATTTCATATAATATCCTAGACTGAGCATATATCAAATCCAATTGTTGGGCCCTGAGGATGGCCTCTTCTTCAGTGGTCACCCCCAAAGTGGATACATCCTTAAATATATAACACAATAAAGATTTAAGGAACCACTCTAACACGAACTCGGGGGGAATGGTAGCTTTTATAAGCCTCTTCTGTCTTCATCAGTATTGGATATTATCAGAGATGTGAGTGGCTTTGTCTTGCCAAAAGGTAGACAATAGGTTTGTGTCAGCATCATACCGGACAGGAAGCTGGAAGTGGTTCAAAAACACATTTGCTAAGTCCCGAAAACTGTCAAATGTAGCAGAAGGAAATTCAATATACCACTTTGTTGTAACACCAATCAAATTTCTTAGGAACAGACTCAACCGAACGGCATCATCATTCAGTGAGTTGGAAGAGCACCATAAATGAAAATCGGTAATATGGGCACCTGGATCTTCACCAGTTTTTCCCTCAAACTTGGTAATATCTGAGGGTAACTTGCTTGGAACAGGTGGGCATGTGGCACTATGTTTCACCGGGTCATTCATCAACTTAGACAAATCTAGAAAGTTTAAATTTTCCATGAATCAAACTTTAGGCCTAACTGGGGCCTGAAAAGCATGAGTTTGGGAAGTAGAAGGACCTTCCCCCTGATTCCCAAACATAAAGGTGGGGTTGCCCCCAACCGTCGGTTGTGAAGTAGTTGGACTACTTTGAAAAGGATTCCACCCATAAGCCAGTGGATTATTTGTGTGTAGTGTAGTATAAGTGGTTTGAGTCCCTCCAGAACAAACTGGAGTCTAAAAGATCGAAGCGGGTATCCCTCTGCTAAAAAGAGAAAAAGGGAGAGCTCATAAACGGGGTCTAGATACCTTGGCCAAAAGCGTTCATGTTTCCAAACTGTATCCCCACATATGCAGTTGTAGGGCATGCATAAGGAGTAGATGGGGGAATGTACCCCCCATTCCATGGGAATCCCTAAAAAAATGAAGAGGATCCACTAGGACCACTCTGAGCGGTGTGCATGAAAGAGGGGGAAGCAAAAGGAGCACTGGGGATCCCAGTGACCACCCCACTATAAGGGTCCACTGCATGGGAGGGATTCGGTGGTTGGATCACTCGACTACTTGGTGATAGAGGTGCAGTAGATGCACTAGGTCTAGGAGTACCAACCGGGGGAGGTGGAACTCCTCCAGCCAACATGGCTGAGATGGGGGTAGAATACTCTCTCTAGAGTTAGCCATAACTCTGCTCATGGGAACACCAATCACAAGTGAAGTAAAAGGGAGAAATTAGAAGATCAGAGGATCATTTAAGTCAGTAAGAGGGGGGTTAAAGTTTCTTGCAAACTCGTCATCCTGCAAGTCTTCAATCTCTACTACGGTTGTAAGAACCCGATTGGTCCTACGTTCCGATTTACCTGGAACTTCGCTTACTCCTACCGGTTTGAAATAACCATCAGTATCTAATCTTCGCCTTTGAGGGGGCGGTGGAGGCTCCACTGTAATAGCTAGAGGAAGGTTTTGCAACCTTCTTGAGCTTCTAAGAGGTTGGTCCTCCACAGCTAAAAGATTGACTCTTCACACACCTAAAGGCCGACTAAATATAAGCAAACCACACAACACTCACTAAAACATTTCCTAAATCCAAACATACAAACGGGTATAAGATATGCCTTCCAGAAGAAAGCTGATAGATGGTTACTTGGCGTCCCTGTAGATATTCTTAGGCACAAGCAGAGGAATCACCCAACCGCCCTCCCACACCTTCTACTGGGGTTATCTTCCAAGCCTGTCCAAGGTAGACTGAAAATAGCCTTTCGATATACCTGTGTCTGAACCCTAATGTCAAAGATACTAAAGGCTACCGCAACTACACTGAGAGTCTAGGGGGACAGTCACAAACCTGATTCATACGCATGGGCAGGGTAGCAAAGCCTGAAACCCTGTCAACATCAGCACCGCACGGGGCCCAAGAGGTGGTATTGACAGAAATCCCCAAATGCGTAAAAATCATGATCTACGCTCGAACAAGGAATGTGAGGGTTATCTCCTCAATCCAGGTCCTCATGCGGCCTCATGCTTAACTCCTGTGTGAGAAGAGATTCCTAGATACACTCAATATAAAGGAGGATTTACCTAGTTATTGGTTAGCTACGTCTGAATCAAATACTTGGGGAGAGTTAAAACTCCATAATCCACAAGTCTATCCTAAGTTAGTTGGTGTATGGACCTAAAAAACAGAAACTTACTAATAATTTTTAATTATATCGTTCTTTTTAATAGGTTGTTCTTAGTCAAAGCAAAATGGCGTGAAACTTTGTATGGTGTTGTAGACTCGATAAAAGAAAGCAAAAATGGTGCATAAAAGTAAATTTTCAAAGCAAATTGCAACTACTAAGCCAATTTTTTCTTTTCTTTTAGATGAAAGTTGATGAACTTAAAACTAAGCATGAGAAACTTACAAGACTTTTTAATAATTTTTGAATTTTTCTTTGAAAAATAGCGAAAAGAAATACTACATGCAACCTAATGCAAAATATTTTTGACTTTTCTTTTCAAACAACTTCAAAAATTACAATGCAAATGAATGCAAACTTAAGCAAATTTGACTAATCTAAGCATATAGCAGTGAAATGAGGCAAAAAGGGTCCCAAAGTAACCCACTTCAACCAAGAGGAAGAAACTTGAACAAACCCTGACTTGGAGGAACTAACAAACTCAAAATCTCACTAGAGCCACAAAAGAAAAGTGACAGACTCAGACCACAAGAAGTAGTACAGAGCACAAAGTATTCAAAGGACCTGATCACTGACCTAAAACACAAGCACTCAACCTTACAAACCAAGCAGGACAACCACCTACACTCACCAATGGAAGAAAATCAAACATAAAAGCTCAAGAACTTGAAAAATCAAGTAAACAAATTGAACTAAAGACCTCAGACTCATGGAGTTATGTCAACAACAGAACCCTCACAAGCAATCAAAATGCCAAAAATAGGTACAAGCAAACCTTAATGGACAAAAAGACTGCTACAAGAAACGCATGACTGTCTATACAAACAACCCGCATACGACACGTGATTGTCCAGAAGGAAACATGCATGTGCACAGTGAAGCACGTGACTATTTATGTAGACAACCCGCATGTGCTGCCAAAATTCTTTAAAAAAAATGACTAGCAACAAGGTTCTGAACAAGACAAACTGTAAATCAAAGGCAAAAAAACTAAACACACCCAGAATAAAAAATAAGCAAAGGCTAGTAAGGGAACCTAAAGAATGGACCCACAGTAGGCTGGACTCCCCAGCGGAGTCGCCAGTTTTGTTGTTCAGTACAATGCACCCTTGTAACCTAGGGTCTCTAGGGTTACCAACTTACTAAGACACTTGCATACAATCAGATTATCTAGAAATGAAATAGGAATAGGAAGAAAGCTTAGTATACCCATTTTATGACGGTTGATCCAAGCTTGGTCTTCTCCTCTTTCAGTCTCCTTCAAAGCTTCCACGGCTTCTCCAATTCACCTGCAAAAGACAAATTCTTCCAGCAATATCTTGTATATATATGTCAATGATTAATGGTATACATGTTCATAATAAAATAATTAAGCAATTCATTATTCATCATATACAAGAATGCAACAACACAAAGATTGGAAGAATAAATTTCTTTATTCATAAACAGAGAATGGTGAGATTAAAACCCAGCTTCTAAAACAAGGACTCCTCTACAAACCGACACCGAGTTCTATTGCTCCAAGATGTATGAAGGCATACCACCAGCATAACTTTCCTCTTATTAAAATGATTGATTAGACCCATCCCAAGGCCTCTATTTATACATGAGGAAATAGAGTGGTTTCGAAGGTTAGGATGGTTGAGACAGTTGAGATAGTTATAGATTAAGCCTCAACTGATCTCGACTAATTGTGATTTATACTTTTTAACATTGAATTAAGGTACATGTGAGTATGTATATAGGAAAGGCGCGTATGACACACTCCTTGCTTTAAGGCAAGTTGTGTGTTCAAGGTACACACGGGTTGCAATGCAAATAGTCCCATATGACACATAGGTTGCAATGCAAATAGTCGCGTGTGCATCCCTAATCTCCAAATGAAAATATATTAAACTAGTCAAGAGTCTATGTATCAATGGTCATGCACATCTATAGTGTTTTGGCTTACTTCAATCCTATTTGTCCTTTTGTGTCCCGACATATTGGATGTCAGTACTCAAATGAAGAAGTGCCATTTTGGTTTATAACACCTGGTGACAGAGGATCCATACAAATAGGAACATTCCCTCCCAAGGGCCCACTCAAAATATGGGGAGGATTCATCATGAGAAATGCATTCGAAGGAATAGGTGCAGTGGACGATGGGACAAAAGAGGGGATGTAATCCGTACACCCAACATTCACATATCCACCACCACCCATAATAGGATAAACACTGGTGTGACGACCAAACGAAGGGGGTGGCCGCCCCCTTGATGAATGGAGTGGAAGGAGGAATATGACCACCTCTGAACTGATATGCACTGAAAGGCATTGGCATTCCCCCTAGTAAAACACTAGATTCCACACTAGGACCGTGGATGGATGATGGAATACTCGCTGAAACATTCGACATGCCAAACATAAAAGGACTCAAACTAAAGGGAATAGGATGAGCCTCAGTGCCTTACCCCTCCGACGAAAAATTTGGGACAAAATTTGAAGACCATGTGAACTCAAAATGATTCGTTCCTACAGGGTGGGAAGGACCAGCCATATAAGGGTTGGTGTAGGTCGGAGTCCCAAGGACCCATAAAGTAGATGAATAAGGAGTCGTGGGGACTCCTCCTCCCAAGGCAGATGAGTGTGACAGAGGGAATTTTGACATCTTTGAAGTAGTACTCATCACAAAATTTTGAATGAGCCCTCTATTAGAAAGAGGACCAGTATCATGTCTCTGCCTCTTGTAAAGAGGATGTGTAGGATCAAAAGGTGGTGAATCTACTAAATGAGGAGACTGATGTGGAGCCGAAACTCGATCCACAATGACTCTACCAAGAGAGACTCAAATAATTGTGATCCCTAAGGCCAACTAGAGAACACGGAGCACACCCTTAAATAAGCTATGATGAATGCACAAAAGCAAGGAATGAGGATCAATGAGCTCTCGAATGCAAAAGGTATGCTTTGCCTAGGAGAGGCCTGAGACTCCCATACACTACAAGCGAAGGTGTGTGACCAATTATAGTGGCCCTCAACTTCAATGCATAAAGTGACTGTCTCGTTCGACCCCTACCTGGCTGAGATAGCCACATAATAACCTCTGTAAGTACCCCCTATGGTACTTATGAAAAGCAATTAAGGTGAACTCTATATAACCAGTGCTTAGGTGGGCAGTTATAGGCGGGATCTACCGTACGGGAAAGGTAACTAAGCCTGAAGCTCGAAAGCACCAAAGGCACCTCAAGAGCCCCTAAATACAAATAAGAACCTGGAATTATCTCCAGTGCTCACTGAAGGTAGTGGAGAGATATCCCCACCATCAACGTGTGTGTTTCCTCATGATTAACTCTTGTGTAAGAGGAGCTTCCTAAGAACACCAATTATAGCAAGGATTTCTCCTCTCCCTAGTCAGAAACCTAATTATTTTTGTCTTATAGTCTTGGAGAATTTTACTCACAAAATCCTATTCCAAGACTGTAAAACCTAAGCTTGTTGATGCACCCTAAAAAATAAAATATTCTAATCAATTTTAAATTAAGCGTTCATTTTAATAGGTTGTGCTTACTCAAGGGATATGGTCATGAAAATAATGATGTTATGACTCAGCAAATAAACTAAATATGCACACCTGAAAACAATGCCATGTGCAAACTCGCTTTCCAAATGAAAAGATGGTATGCCACTAAATTAAATGCAAAGATAATTCCTTTCTTTTCAAATGCAAGTGCAATATTTCCTAAATGAAAGCCTAGACTAATTCCGTTCCAAGCAAACCAATGCAAGTGCTTCTTTCAATGCAAATGAATATGCAATAACGCAAATATTTTTGTATCTTCAAAATAAATGAATGAAAATGCAAAAGAGAACCACTAAACTCTTAGCCCCTGCAGCAAGTATAAAGACAGAAGCCAAGCAAGACACTAGGACTCAATTATTCATGCACTAAAAGCAAAACAAAAAGGAGAAAATGACATGAACAACTTCCCTAAAAAACTTAATAAAAAAGAGGTTTTCAACCGCAAAAGAAGCACACAAAATATAGCATAAGGTCCCTGGAAGACTCAATGACACTCAAAACCCACCCACCAATCCCTCAAAAATCAAGATATCAATCAAAACTTGAGGTGTATGTGACTGTTCAAAGAACAACGATGTATGTATGCTACCTACCAAAGAACAATCCACGTATATACGCAATTGTCAATGCTGTGACCCGCATTTACAAAGAAAAGGGGGGTAAAAAAGCAAGCTCAGGGCCAAACCACTCTGAATAACTATAAACATATGACTATACTACCAAATGCAACACTGAAACGCAAAGAAACAAAGAGCAATTTAACCAAAAATGCACCAGAAAAAAAACCCAACAAAAAGGAGACTTCCCCAACGGAATCGCCAATTATGTTACAGAGAAAATATTCCTATGGCTTGGTGTGGACTACAATAGACAGCATGACACCATAAATCACATCCATTCTCAAATATGCTAGATAAATTAAAGAAACTTACAACTAAGGGAGAGAGTCCATACCTCAACCAGATGTTTGAAGAAGACCACCATTGAGATCACGATCACATGCTTGTTCCATACAATTTTCCCTCAAAGAAAAATATATATCCAAGCATAAAATAGATTAAATGTTAGCATTCAGACTAGCATAATCCATTTAAACATGTATAAAGCAAATATACCCATGGATACAAATATAAACAATTTCACATGAAATTTGGATGAGAAATGGATATTTCTATAAATGTAAAAAATAGACATACAATGTGACAAATTTTATCAACAACTTGTTGGAACCAAGAAACCAAATTCCTCCACTTGGGCCTCCACCACTTCAATCCTCCCATTAGAGGAATTTTGAGGTCTAAAATGGGCCTCCTAAGGAAAATAATAAAATAATATTTATTAATTTTGGAGGAAGAAAGAAAAAAACTACTTTTTTTGTTCGTATTTTCGACATATCTCCCTATGTTTTCACACAAATTTCAAGCAAGAGAGCTCGTTGGATGTGAAATTAAATTTTGCATCCAACAAGTGCGAGCAATGCATACTTTTGACAGACCCCGCTACCCCAAAAACAAGAAATACGCATAGAACGTGATGATCATCATCATCATCACGTTTTTTTGGGTACTTCTTGTTTTGGGGGTAGCGGGGTCCATCAAAAATATGCAGTGCAGCCACTCGTTGGATGTAGAATTTAATTATGCATCCAACGATCTCTCTTGCTCAAAATTTGAGTGAAAACATAGGGAGATATGTCAAAAATACGAACAAAAAAAATAGTTTTTTATGACAAATATGTCAATTCAACCATTATGGTTGACTCATTTTATTGAAATTCTATTAGTTCTTGAATTTCAAATCACAATAATTTATTGTTGGCGTGTTTTCTTATAAGGCCCATTTTAGACCCCAAAGTTCCTCTAATGATAGCAAGACAAGTTCACAAAGATAAAGGAGATCTTGGGAGATGAACATAAGGAGTTCCATCAACTAGGATAAAGGGATGCAGAGTCAAGCACATGGCAATAGGGAAAAAATTTGCTATAGTTTCCTTACTCTCAAAGTTTCTCCTCCTCCAATGCTTCAAAATGGCTCGATACATAGCACTCAAATGGGAAGTGGAGGGTCTAATCGGAGCGTTTCCAGGCATATGGAAGGCTAAGGATCAAGCTATTCGTTACTTATGAGGAAAACTCCAAATATTTATTTTTTTAGCATAAAACCTTATGTATGCGGGTTTTAATGGTGCAAGTTGTGTTTATGCAAGTTGCATGGCTGCTGACCCGCATATATCTTCAAAAATGTCTTTTCCAGGGTTATATTGAAGCATCAGGGATATACTGAGTAAGGGGGGCATAATGAGTCTGCATAGGAACAAGGGAAGGCAATCAAGGAATGATACATAAGGTATGTAAAATCACTTTATAACATTGAGTAGGATGTATAGTTGGCAGTGGAATAAAAGATGTACATGAGACTACTTGAATGGTAAGTTACTAGGGACCTAATAGTATAGGTTGGACTAGTAATAGTAGGAGTAATAATGGTACAATGATGAGAAGGCACATGGACCTCTATAGATTATTTAAGCAAGGTAGGTTTTTTTGGCATATTATAAATGAACAGTTACTTGAGGAGTAAGAGAACTATTTTGGATTAAAGATAGTTGTTATTTTGTAAAAGGTATGTTACCATGATCTAGTTAAATATAGGGAGAATAGCCATATATTAGAAATGATTTTATTAGGTGAATTAAGTTAGGATGTCCAAAATTGTATTAGACAAGGCCAAATGGGTTTACTGACTTAAGTTCTTCTATGACCTCCCTAAAAGTTTAATCATCAAATACTAGGTATATTAGTCATAAGATGAAAAAAATTGGTAAGACTTTAGGTTTATGCAAAACCTCCACTCTTATGGTATAAGTTGAGGAAGAAAATTTCCTACCACTTGTTATGGTTTAGAATATTATGTGTAGGTTGTAGGTTACTTCACCTATAATGTAAGTTAAGTCTTTTACACTACCTTTTAAAGAGGTTCAAGTAACATATTAACTTTTAAAGAGTTCCAAGTAAACCTAAAAGGCATCGATAAAGCCTAGAGGAGATTAATGAATAAAAGGAGATAAAATATATTCAAACAAGAAAAAGAAAAAGAGTATGTAAGAGCAATACTAATTAGCCGATCAAGAAAGAATTATAACAAGAAAGGAAAGCGAGAATGGGGATGAAAGAAGTAAGAAATAATGAACTAGAATCAAAGGATATATAAGTTAAGAACTAAAAATACAACAAGCTCACATTATAAAAAGGGTTAACTTATGGTGGTATAACATTAGTTTGAGGCCTTTATGGTTTGAACATAAAAAGTTAAAAGGTTTACAAAGTGATTATTTCATATGATCACCAAAACACTACAAGTGTAAAGAACCAACTAAAGTATATATAATAAAGTAGAACCATTATCATTTTGGAATTATTTTTAGAAATAAAGACTAAACAACAATCCGTGATATAAATATAAGTTATAAAAGAAGAAGAGGTTAAAGAAAAGCAAGCAAGGATTCTAAATATATTTTTTTTCCAAAGAAAAAAATTGTAAATATTTTATTCACTTTCAGCAAATGGCCCTCAAAGTCCATTATACAAAATCCAACTATGTAAAGTTGTCATTACATAACAATATTTGCCTCAGGATGAGCACAAAAACCATTACCATATCCATAACTGATCCAATCTGAAAAGTAGTTATCTTCAAAAAGAATCATTACATTCACCGAAACTTTTCTGAAGAAAAGATATCAAAATGTCATGCACTCAAATCAGTCTGAGCTATGCAGACTTTTTTCATCATTCCTGGTCATTCAGGTCAGATCAACTGTGATTCATAGTGAACACAAGCAAAATAAACAGAGCAAGACAAACTAGCTGAAGTGGTCTCATAAATGAATGATAATTCATAAGCTGAGCAAAAAAATCAGCGGCTGATAAATTGGCCATATCCAGACCATCCAAAGAAATAAAGATCAAATCCATTTCAACACCATATAAAAAGAGGCCAAACAGCCTGCTTATCAAGCTCTGAAATATGTTGCTTGAAGTCACCAAAGTTATGCAAAAAAACATAATATATCGGCCAAAGCATCATGTCTCAAGGGTGGAACAGAATCAAAAAATCCAGAATTGCCCATGCAATAATATCTCCAGTAAAACCAGCAAAGTAGACAAACGAATCTGTCAGATATAAACAATAAGCATGTACCAAAATCAAGAAATATACAGTCCTACAAACTGCATAAACAGCCAACCCATAGAAACACGTTAGAAAACCTGATAAGTTTCTATAATTTCTGCCCCTCTCTGTTCACAAGTACTCCAAAAACCTTCAAGTAAGCTGCCACCTGCTTTAGCCAAAGTATCTGCTTTGAAGTTTCTTTCCCTATAAATGTGTTTGAAAGACACATAATCAAGACTATCAGCTAAATAGTTAACATCTTGAAGAATCATGGCTAGTTCAAGATTTAGTAATCGATACTTACCAGATGCCCAATTTATAACTAACTGGGAATCCCCAAAAACTTGAATTTTATCCAAATTATGCTTCCGAGTCAACCTAAAGAGAAGCTTAAGTGCACATAATTCTGCAAAATTATTGGTGCCCAAACCTAAACCTGCTTTGAAAGTAACATAATTCCTATCAAATATGAACAAAATACCTCCAGCCCCACAAATCATTGGATCCCCAGCTGCAGATCCATCAAAATAACCCCATGCATAAGATTGATCAATTTCTTCCACAAATATTGATCTGATAAAAGCCACAGATAAGGTCTGTGGTAAATTCTGCATCAGACCCAAGCTATAGCTTGATACCTGTGCAGGAGATGAGTCAAGATCCTCAAAGCAAGATTTGTTTCTGGCTTTCCAGATGAACCAGAGTACAATGATAGGTAAGGATTTGATATGTCCCACATCTAATAAAAAACACCAATTTTTAAAACAAGCAGACAGGGATTCACCATTTCAAAGATTATTAAGTTTCAGATGATCCTCAATAATTGACCAAACAGATTGGGTGAAAGGGCAATCTACTGCAATATGAAAATTGGATTCACTGTTCTGTTTGCATAAAAAGCATCTTCTAGGACCTTCTCTACCTCTCATGCATAGAACATCCCAAGTCAATGCTTTACCAGAAAGAAGAAACCAACTGAAAATTCTTGTTTTTAGAGGACACTTCATCTTCCAAATGACCTTCCACCACCAGGCCGATTCCACTTCTCTATAAATAAGTTCAGCGTATCCCACTTTAGGAGAATACTTGCCTGTTTTTGATAAATTCCAAATAAGACAATCATCTGCAGTAGAAAGTCTAACATGGCTGGACTTGAGAATGGCAATATATCCATTCCAAGCAGCAATCTCAAGAGGTTCAATAAAACCCATAGAATCTGCAGATAACCATTCTTGAGACATCAAAACAGATATACCAGGAATTCCAATATCAGAAAGAAAATGAAAACCAGCCAATTGTAATCTTTCTATCATAGGAATAGGAAGAGCATGTCTCCATTTACATCCCGCCCACAGATCTAAACCAATACGAACAGCATTGCCAGAACCAATCTTCCAAACCATAAAATTTCCAATGAGATCAAAAGCCCGAAGAACGGCTTTCCAGCAGATAGAGATGTTCTTTTTCTTTTTAACATTAGATCTTATCCATTTCGGAATAGTCATTGGATAGATATATTTCTGTATTGCAATCTTAACCCATAAACCCGAACCATGAATGATATCCCAGACGTTTTTTGCTGCAAGTGCCTTGGCAAATAAATTAGGGACTTTAAGTCCCCAACCACCCATAGATTTAGGCATAGCAAGAAACTTCCATGATATCCAGGGTAAACCAGAAGAGTTCTGTTTGCCCGCCCAAAGGAATTTAAAACAAAGCTTTCTGTTTTGTCAATGACACCCATAGGTACCCAAAAATGCATCCAATAGACTGGTATGGCCTCTAAAACTGCTTTAATCAATATCAGCTTTCCTCCTTTGGACAACCAACGGAAGCTCCAATTCTGAATCCTTTGTTCAACTTTAATAATCAGCCAATCCCAATCCCTAATAAGATAACTGCAAGGTTTAAGATGAAACCCAAGGTACTTCATACCATTTTCAATTCTACCAACAGGAAAACTAAAGATATTCTGTAAAGTAATAACTTTAGAATCTTCCAAACAGGAATAGTATAAAGAAGATTTGTTAACATTTATTTGCATGCCAGATGCCTTACAAAAATGCATTAAAATCTCATAGAGAGTAGAGAGAGATAGTTCAAAACCATCATTAACCATGATGATGTCATCCACAAAGAGAACATGAGTTAATATTGTTTCATTACCAAAAGATAAACCATGGTAAGTCTCATGCAATGTTGCATGAAGAATAGCCCTCCCAAGGCCTTCAACCACTATAAGAAACAGAAGTGGTGCCAAAGGACACTCCTGTCTGGGTCCCCTACCAGATTTAAAAAAATTAGTAGCAACAACATTGATGAGCAAAGAGAAAGAGACAGATGAAAGACTGCTCATAACCCATGCAATAAAGTTTCCTGGGAAACCCATTTTTGCAAGAATAACCCGAAGATAAACCCAGCTGACTCGATCATAGGCTTTAGATAGATCGATCTTAATCATAACAGCTTTTAAGGATTTAACATGCATAGAATGCATACCTTCCTGAATGACACCTACAGCATCATGTATCTGCCTTCCCGGCAAAAATCCAAATTGTTCACCAGAAATACATCTACTCAAAACCTTTCTGATTCTGATCGATATAATCTTACCAATAATTTTGTATACAAAATTACACAGAGATATAGGCCTAAAATCCTCAAAAGATAAAGGGATATCAATCTTAGGAATAAGAGCTAGAAAAGTAGAATTAAAAACACCTGGGATCTTGCCACTTATCCGGGATGATTCAATGACTCGTAAGAGGTCTTCACCTAATACATCAAACAGACATCTATACACCTCAACTAGAATACCATCCGAACCAGGACTCTTATCATTTTTGCTAATGGATAAAATATGATTGATATCTTTAAGAGTAATAGCCTGCATAAGCTCAGCATTTTCATCCTCAGAAACAGAATTTGGAAAATCACCAGCACTATGAACAATTTCTGGAAGATGAAGATCAGCTTCTTCTTTAAAAAGGCTTTCAAAATGCTGAATCCCAGCCTCAGCTATAGCCTCAGATCCTTCCACAAGATTTCTAGAATCATCATATAGTTTCCATATAGAATTGCGACATTTCCTATGAGCAGCAAATTTGTGAAAGAAAGGAGTATTATCATCACCACACCTCAACCATAATGCCCTACTTTTCTGGCGAGCCTCCTTTTCCCGGAAAAGTAGAATAGCACTCTTGCGAGATTCAATCTCAATCAATAAATCCTTGTCAACCACTGATGAAATACTAGAAATATGTCTATCATGAAATCTTTTCAGCTCATATTCAATATCAACCAAATCTTTAATGTTCTAAGATTTTTTATTCAGTGACCACTTAGTAGCAATTACTTTAATTCTTTTAAGATTCTCACTAAATTGAGCAGCAGGAGATAAAGCAGACCGAACATCAAAGAGAACCCAAGAATATTTTAAGGCTTCAACCAAATCAATATGATCCAGCCATTCTGCATTAAACTTGAATGAACTATGGGCCTTAGGAGACTGAGAAGAAATTTGCAGAAAGACAGGTTGACGATCAGATATACCTCCACATCCAATCCATTGTTTAAGAAGGAAATCACAATCTAGGAAATCAGCCGAGACTAATACACGATCCAATCTTTTACAAATACCTTCAGAACCAACTCTACGATTACTCCAAGAAGGTATAGCTACCAAAGGGTTAATGTCAACAATCCCCATACTGTCCAACAGATTGTGGAAAAAATTAGTTAATGGATCTACTTGAGCATTAACCCCCCATATTTCAGAAAGTCCCAATGAAAAATTAAGATCACCTCCAAAAACTAAATAAGGAATCCTGAAACAGTCCGACTTGATCAAGTTATTCCAGAAAATTTCCCTATCCTAATAGGGCACATAAAGATTAACAAAGGATATTTCCTTTTGTAAATCAAATGAAAATAAAACAGCACACAACCCTGCTTTCATAGCCCAGGCATTATGAAAAAGAAAATTACAAGACTTCCATACCAAAATAAGTCCACCCGATCTTCCCATAGCATCCACCGATATGCACTGCCATCCATGAATCAAAAGTTCCATATCTTGAACCAAACCACACCCCTCAATCATCGTTTCTTGAATAAAAATAACATCAACTGCATGAAGATCTAAAAGCCTCTTAACTGCTAGTTTCTTGGGAAGACTAGCCAACCCCCTAACATTTAAGGACATAAGGATCATACAGAAACCTTGATAAGGGCTTTTGCTCTAAGCGCCCCAACACCTCTCTTTACAGGATGTAATACTTCATCCCCAATCAGATCCTGACCTACTACATGATTCCCTGGTTTATCCTTTACAGGTCGAGTAGTCTCCTGAACAGATTTAGAACACGATCGAATATTATACCCCTTGCTAATAATTGCCTTACAAGGAGATACAAAACCCAGATCCTTCAAAGAACAATTCGGATCAGAAGAAGATAAGGCCTCAGAAGAATGGTTCAGAACTGGAGTATTATCAAGAACATCCATAGAATTAGAAATACTTAGCTGTTTAAGATTGGCTAATGGTTCAAAATCATGAGAAACTGAGAGCATATCCAAATTATCGCCCACAGACAATCCAACCTTTGCTGCAGACTGAATCCCATCTTTTTTTATTCTCCAAACTTTGGAAGAAGAATGTTTATTAAATGGAAGAGAGCAATCATTAGCCAAATGTCCAAACCCATGACATCTAAAGCATCTAAAAGGGATTCCCAAATAATCCAGTGGCTGAAAGAAATCACTATTACCCTTTTTAATGACCAGTTCCGCAGGTAAACCCAAGCGAAAGTCTAACAGGATGAGAACCCGGCCAATGCAGCAAACCCCAGATTTTAAATAAGTAAAATTAGTTTCCAAATGGGTTCCCAAAGTATTCCCAACAAGTCTGAAAAAATCAACAGACCAAAATTCAAAAGGTAAATTTGGGAGTTTTACCCAAATAGGAACTTGGTCATACCTTTCCTTACGCGGGTCAAATAAGGGAGTCCACCTCTTGATAAGTAGGCCATCGTTGTCCCATTTCCAAACACCAGCTAGGATCCTGTCAGCCTCATCCACTGTAGAAAATTTAAAAGCTATCCAACCCCTTGGAAGAATATAAATCTCAGGGCAAATGCTAATAATCTCATTCCAAGTCTTTACAGCCCACCCATGCAGAGAATCAGCATTATAATTACGCCTTCCAAACCTCCCAACCAAGGTCAAAGCATTGGTGAGAACTATATCATTTAAGAGCACATCTTCCCCCAGAGTCATTAATACCGGATTTATCTTCTTAATGGGCTCAGGCAACCTCTTCTTAGTCTTAGGTAAACCCTTACTAACAGGGGAGTGCACATGATCAATATCAGAGTCTTTAGACTTGATAGATTCATGATTCGCTTCAGATAATGGATTAAATCCCAGATCTGCATTCAAGCCTGTATTAACCTTTTGAACCATCCCAGCTTCCTGAGAACTAACCGATAAATACTTGTCAACCTAAATACCAGAAACTGAAAGAATATGATCTGGTGAGACTTGCCCGTGCAAGTGTCGACCTGAAAAATATCCGAGCAATCCTCGAACTGAGGACCGCAACACGTAAACTCCCTATCGCCCAAAAACTTCCCAGGAGAATAAACCACAGAAACACGTTTATCCTCGCCAAAACCCAACCGGGAAACAGACATATGACCCTCAAGGGCTGATACAATAGGACAAGAAAATAAGGGATTCAAACGAGGCAGAGATCGACCACCTATAATTCTGCCATCCAGACAACCCTCGGGAGAAATTACCTTATCCAAAGTATCATCCAGGCCAAGGACAGATCCCAAATCTCCCAGTTTAAAAGGCAAATAGGTCGCAGAGACCCGATTCTCCACTCCAATATCCTACTTAGAAACGAACAAACGCCCTGGCGGAGTACGTGCCAAGGATTTCGTCGCGCGAAGCGACATTAAGAACAAAACAAGCTGAAACCCCAACCCAGAAAGACCAAAATTAATCAATACAGCACCAGAGTACTGGAAATTCACCTCCTCTAAGGACAGGGATCAATAATCATCCACAGCAATGATGAAAGGCTTCAAACAATAGCAAAACCAATGTTCAACATATCGAGTCATCCACGGCATTGATGAAAGACATCATACAATACTCAGCAAAATCAAAGAAACAATACTCGGCATAACCAATGATACCGAACTCAGCATAACCAATGATCAATACTCAGTACTAATGATCAAAACTTAGCAAAAACGAGGCCTCCACATCAACCAATGCTCATAACTCAGCAAAAAGAGGCATTCACAGCATTGATGAAAGGCTTCATACAATACTAAACACGGTCCAAAATCGATCAATAATTTGATTCGTAGCAAAGGCACACATAAGCATTCACTACTATCAAAAAATCATCTCAAACGGCCAAGAAACGCCCGAACACCATACATCGATGATCAATAAACATTGATGAAAGACTTCATACAAACCAATGATCAATATTTCAAGTCATCCACCGCATTGATGAAAGGCATATACCATACAACCATTGATACAATACGCGGCATAACCAATGATCAATACTCAGCTCCAATGAGCAAAAACACAGCAAAACGGCCAAGAAACGCCAGAACACCATTCACCGATGATCAATAAACATTGATGAAAAGCTTCAAACAAACCAATCTCAAAAGGCCAAGAAACGGCCAAGAAACGCCAAGAACACCATTCACCGATGATCAATAAACATTGATGAAATATTTCATACAAATCATCTCAAACGGCCAAGAAACGCCAGAACACCATTCACCGATGATCAATAAACATTGATGAAAGGCTTCATACAAACCAATGATCAATATTTCAAGTCATCCACCGCATTGATGAAAGGCATCATACCATACAAACCAATGATACAATACTCAGCATAACCAATGATCAATACTCAGCTCCAGAGATCAAAACACAGCAAAACGCGGCATCCACAGCAAAACCAATGCTCAAAATTCAGCAAATAGAGACATCCACAGCATTGATGAAAGGCTTCATACACTACAAAAATCATATGGAAGCCATAATGCATGTTCATCCGAACCCTGCCAATGCCCAATCAACCTCCAAATAAAAACATGTGCCTCAATAATCTAAAACTCATCCGCCAAACTACACACAGCCGCCAAATTCGACTATGTCCTAACAATGCAGGCCCAGTCCTAAATTGGCACTGTCCAAACAATTAACAAGCACATACCAAACTACAAACGGCCACCAAAAATCATCCACCACAATTCTCAAACAGAATCACCTTCAGCGAGAAGCCCACCAGAAGGAAATCGTTACAAGAGAAACCAAAATCCAAACAAAGCCAGATAACCAGGAAAAAAACCAGCAAACCCTGGTTCAGCACCCCCTCAAAAACCAAGTGTCTCCAAAAACACCGAAAGCAGCCAAGACACCAGAAAATCCCCAGAAAAAACCGAAGGATTATCCAAGACCCCAATAAAACATTTGAAAAACCAATAAATCCAAATTCCAGGCAACCGCCAGCCAAAGCAGTTCCAAAATGGAAATATGATCGACCAATAACACAGATAATATAACCCTTAAACCGCCATGAACGCCAAATCACGTCCAAGAAACACAACACATCAGAAACCAGAACCCTCGCCTCTACAGACCAGATTAACAAAATGGGGAGACATTCGAATAACATACCAATGGCATCGATACCCAGCAAAAACATGGTGAGACCATAGCGCAAATGATTAATGTCAACGAACAGTACACATAAAGTGTAATAAAGTCCACACCAGCACAAAATCAATTCGAATCAAAGGTAATAAACCACTGCAGAATGGAACTATCGAGAAAAACGATACAGACGGACAAGATAAGCTCCTGAAAACCAACGAACGGCCAAGATTCAACCATTAATCTCGAGCCAAGCTTCCAAACTCCGGTTCATCGGTAAACGCTCCAAGAAAACGCTCCGTCAAGAAAACTTTTGTAAGTTAGGGAGTAGCACCTTTTCAAATAATAATTCCAATTCTAAATATATAACTTAAATATATAACTTAAAGACATGTAAGTTAATCAAGAATTTAATCCCCAAGGAATGGGAAAGTAAAGATGATTGAAGGTTAGGGTTTAATAAAAGAGTTAAGGTTAAATAAATTATATGTGACCAAGAACAATAGTATAACAATGATAAAGATCCAATATTAAATACCACAAAATCAAATTGAATATTTAGATGAGATAAAATGCATAAAGGTTCAAGAGCTAGATTAATATTCAAGTGAAATAAGCTGAAATGGTACGTGGAAGCTAAGAGGGATGGAGAGTGGTGAGTGAGTGGCCCATAAGAGATTAAGAGAAATAATATAATAAGACTACGGAATGGCTTTCCTCTAAGAACCTATTTGAAGTGAGATACTACATAAACCTTATCATCATCATCATCATGATAATCAACATCGTTACCATGGCCATTCTCATCATCAATGTCATCTTCATTATCATCATTACCATCATCAACATTGTCATCATCATCATTATTATTTTCATCGTCATCGACATAAGCATAATAATCATCGTTCAGGTCATCATCCTCATCATCAACGTCATCGATATTATCATTGGCATCACCATAATCAACATCGTCATAGTCATGATCATCATTGTCTTCATCATTACCATAGTATTCATCATTATAATCATCTTCATCGTCCCCGTCATCATCACCATCACCTTTCCCATCCCCATCATCATCATTGTCATCCTCATAATCATCATAATCAACATTGTCGTCATCATCATGGGCATCGTCATCATCATTATTGTGGTCAACATCGTCATCATCGTCATTTTCATCATCCCCGGAGTCTCTAAAGTATATAACCCCCAACACTTATATCCACCAACCCAACAACATCATTAACCTTTAACCCTAACCTTTATAACCACATGAATACCTAACCCCTCACACATAACCCTTATCATCAACATCGTCGTCATCATTATCATGGCCATCCTCATCATCAATGTCATTGTCATTGTCATCATCACCATCATCAACATTATCATTCAATGTCATCATCATCATCGTAATCATCATCATCATCCAGGTCATCATCAACATCATTGTCATTGTCATCATCGTCATCATCAATATCATCATCGTCTTCACCATAATCATCATCATTGTCATCATATTCATCATCCCCACCACCATCATCATCATCTTCGTCATCCCTATCATCATCATCATCATCCGCATTGTCATCATAATCATCATCGTCATCATCATCATCTTTATCGTCATGATGAGAATTTTCATTATCATCATTACCATGGTCGTTGTCGTCGTCACCATCACCATCATTATCGTCATCGTTGTTGTCATCATCATCATTGTCATCATCCCTATAGCACCTACAATGTGTAACCCCTAACACTTATATCAACCCACCCAAAAAAATTATTATACCTTAATCCTAACCTTTATAACTACATGAATGCCTAACCCATCACACATAACCCTTCTTATCATCGTCGTCATCCTCCTTATCATGGTCATCCTCATCTCAATGGCATCACCATTGTTGTTGCCATCATCAACGTCATCATTTTCATCATCAACATTGGCATCATCATCATCATCACAATAGTCATCATCTTCGTCACCCCCATCATCGTCGTTCTCATTTTTGTCATCCCCATTGTAAGCAGGCCATTAGGGCATAAACATTATTGGAAAACACAAGTCAATTTAGACAAATAGAATAACCACACAAAACAGAAAGATAGGCGTCAAAGCACACTTACTTCTCAATAACTAATTCACATATATACAATGAGAAGTGACCATTGGATTTTATATTCCAAGTGGCCTCTTGGAATCTTGGGTGACTCTTGGTCTCCCCTATGACTCGTCATTTCATTTTCTCATGAAAATGATGAATAATAATAATACAACATATAGGAATATGCTAACCCAAAGGATTAGATTCCCAACAATTTCCCCTATAATCCAAAGGGTGTATAGAGTCCAAGAAAAATAAAAGAGTTGAATAAAAGGCTTGACAAACCATTATTCCAAGCAAGTTAGCAGAAGCTTGCACCATCTTCTACTAAATACAAGAGCTCTCTGAAGGGGTGGTTTTGGCTTACCACCAACCAAAATGGTTAGTAGAAGTTGAAATCTTCTACTATGTGGGTGGTTTGAAGCTGACCACAAAATATCGAACTTGGCATGGAGGCTCAGAGGTTCTGTCTGGTAGAATCAATAGGAGGTTGAAGTCTTCTACTGAATTGGTGGTTTAAGGTTCACCATGAACCATCTGGAGAGCTGAAACAAGAAGTGAACAACTGTAACTTGTTGAAGCTTTATAATCTTTTGCCAAGTGAGTTAGCTAGAAGCTTTCACTTTCTTCTGCTACATGAAGTTTCTCTCAATATTGGTGGTTTTAAGATGACCACCAACTCTAGAGCTCAGTTGAACATGTCTCTTCACATGCTAACTTGTTCCAGCTCACTTGATCTCGCTCTCTTGTTACTAACGGTTTTCATTTATCCCCTGTCAGGAACAATGTGAGGAGAGGAGAGTCTCAAGGTGTCACAACTAAACACAAAACACATGATAACTATGAAAGTGAGGAGAGTCTCATGGTGTCACAAACAGACACAAAACACATGAGTACTCTCGAAATGGTTATCTTCTGTCTATGTGGTTATATCACTAAATCTAGCCTTGAATCTATCTATGGCTCAGGCTCACTTGTTCTTGCTTGAAGAAGGCCATGGCTGCTCGTTATCAGAAGAAAGATTCGAACCTTGAGGCCTAACATAATGTTCCTCCTGCTAGGTGAAAGAGGAGAACTCTCGGTAGAGTAAAATTCATAGGGATTCTTGCACCTCCACCCTTTACAAATACAACTCAACATATTCAAACCTTAAAAGGTGAGGGGTGTCAATCTCAGCAAAAAATTCACCCATATACAATACACAATTCAACATTTTTTTTTTTATTTTGATACCTACAAAACACAAGCAAGTACCAAAAAAATACACAAGAACTTACAAACAATCACAGTTGCAAGTTAGATATATGATGGTTGAATTGAGGAATTTGCTATACCTAAATGATTTGGATCTTGTTATGAAGTTTTCTTTTGTTGAAGTAGCAGCTCACTTAATAGCTTTTTATCTACAATAGCGTGCAATATAATTTGTACAATCTCTACAATCACTCCCAATCCTTTTCTAGAAGTTCAATACTATCAATCAGCAGCCAGACAATCATCAATATTTTGCAAAAATATATTTTCTACAACACAATTCTTCCTCAGTTTGATTTAATTCTGCAGCTGTCAATTAGATTCTGCAGCAACTATCAATTTAAAATCGGTAGTATTCAATTCTATAGCACTTAATCAATTTTGCAGCATACAAATTCAATTCTGCAACATTCTTTAAATCAATTATGCAACAATTCTGCAGCTGTGAACATGGGTAAAACATGGGTAAATCCAGTCGTGTCAGTGAACAATCACAATGGTCTCTGCGACTTTTGTACAATCAATGCTTCAAGCATACACGACAACAACAAAAAATCAGATTTCTCTAGCTACATTCTTGCATCTCAACACAACTTTTCAAAATGCATATCCACTGCAAAATACTTATTCACATCACTGCCTTCATTATCATAGATAAGACTAGACTTGAACTCGGCAATAAAATTGATGCTATATATACAGAAAAATGCATTCACCCAGCTCAACTCTTCAATGAAAATAAAATTATGAAGACAATTTTGTAGAAGAAGGATGTGTTCCTTTAGTGGCAGGTGTCTTCTGAAATCACAATCTCTGCATTTCAATCACATCATTGTTGCAAATACAACACAAGAGTCAACACTAACTTAGTAACAGGTTCAAAACTGTCACTCGAATCTGCAATACTCTGACAATAGTAAGGGAATAGAGCTTCCAAACAATGAATGCTAGGTTTATCAAAGATTCTAAATAGACTGCTCACAGAGTCATTGTGAAACACATAGATCATGCCATCGCTCAAAACAGCCAATATGAAACCAAAACAGTCTCCAATGTGAAGTTCAATGAGAAGTCGTACTTGGCAGCTTGAAATTTTCCGAGCACAATGCTCAACATATCAATTCATAATTAATGCGGACATGTTCCTCATATGATATGATCATGCAGGTAGACAATATCAGTTTCATGTTTCAATGTTCAACAAAGTACAGACAAAAACTCTTCAAATTTTACAGCACTAACAATCTGCAAACTACAGGAGAGCATGTTGTTTATGGAGAGACATTCACCTTCTTTCACAAATGCAGTATATCCATGCAAAAATGTTCACCATATGAAGTCACAGCAGTCTCACTGTGAATGGGAGAAAGAGCAGTCTTCCCAAGTACTAGAGTCTTCTTCATGGTGGTCTATCATCAACAACCAAACAATAGGATGCAATGCGGAATAGGTACCAAACTTATATTCTTTCTCTTCCACGATATGTAGAGACATGTATCTCAATACTTCACAACACAACCAGTTTCTCATTCTGCAACAGTTATAGGTCAATTGGAGAAATCTATGAACACTCTCTGAGTTATATCAGTCACCTTCTGAATATATACATTTGGAGAGTGGGCTTTGTGTGCATATATCTTTAATACTTCATTATTCAAAATTACAGCTTTAGATGCAAAAAGAAAGCTTCCGCGACTAGTCGTGCATCTCCTCTCATGGTCGCAATTCACGGCTCAATGGGAGAGGTTGCAGATAACAATTTTTCACTATTTCAATGCTTCAGGAGTCTAGCAGTCTTAGTGGTCTTTTAACACTTCTCCACAGATAGAGAATGGTTTCTCTCATGCAACAGTCTTTACCAATGTGCCTTCACATCTCTTCACAATATTTTGTGCGAAACACGAGCTAAATGCATCTTCAGTTTCTTGAGAGAGGCTGCATTTCTTCAACAAAAGAGTGGTCGCAGCTCGTGGGGGTCACCTTAGTGCAGCTCCAAACTTGGATCAGGCACGGCTCTTCCGACAATCTTCAATGTATCTTGATATCTTTAAGCATATACATTCTTCAAAATCCAAGCAATCTTCACTTTGTAAGGGAATCAGGTCCTTTGTGGATATGATCACTGTTAGATTTAATGCAGAAATATCTTCATGTGTTTTTTATATTCGTCTGTTCTTGTTCAAAATGCTCCTATGCTGGTGAATCTGATCCATATTTATTGGATCTAGATTAGGTTATCAGTTTTCTATATATGTAACAATTATTCCTGAATAGAATTGAGTTGAGTGTTTCTCCTCCTGTGTGTTTGAGCGAGCCTTTGTGCTCTGCTGGTTTCCTCTTTTATTTCTCTAAATTGGTATCAAAGCATAGGTTTCAGGTTCAATTCCCCCGACCTACGCCGGAGACTGGGTGTTGGAATATCGATACAACCTTCACATGTCCACTCCTGGTGATAGGACCTTGTGATGGGTTTCAAATGTTCATCAACATCTGCAGGTTTTCGTGTAACGGAAAACCTTACATGGTATCAGAGCCAAGTTGAGGGCTACTGTGTGAAGTTAAGGGAACCATCTTGAGCACTAAAGGAAGCCATTTTTGGGCTGTGAGAGTGTGCAAAATTGAGCTGCTATAGTGCCGAGCGTGAACGTGAAATGAGAGCACGCTGCCCCTGCTGAGAACTAAATTATTTTTTTTTCTCCTCACGTGAAGAAATTGCAGCTTCATTTTTTTTTCAGCTTGTTGAAGGTGCAGGGCATAAGAGTGAAAGGAGAAATCACTGCTATTTTTTAGAAAGAGAGATGGCTGCTGCATTTTTTTTATATACTACTCCTCTGATTGAGATTGCCAGGCCCACGTGATAGGATAAAATCTCAGTAAAAGTGTTTTTACTGACAGGTCAAATCATTGCCAGGGTGAGCGTTTTTCTTTTTCTTATCTCACCTCACGATCTGAAAATCATTCACCATCGTTTTCAGCAATGAGACGAATATTGTATGGAATAAGCTAGCTGTGGAGCAATCCTCCCTCATTGGACGGAGGAGGAGCAAAGTTAGCGTTGACTTTGCTCCTCCTCCGTCCGATGGAGGGAGTTTTGCTCCACANATATTGTTTTTCTCTCCATCTCAATTTCTCTCGGCGCCTCCACTCTTGATACACAGAGCACCGACGGCACTGATATAGAAGGGTTTTGAGCGCCAACAGTGCTGAACTACATAAGGGTAAAAGCATCAAACTGTCCTCTGTTACACGAATTTCTTACCGGCGCTGAGAAGGGTAAAGCTAAGTGCGTCGGGTTATTTATTTGCCAGTGAAGAGGTGAGCTAGAAAGAAAAAAAAATCTTGTCCTCTCCAGCGGAAATTATCTTTCCAGCACTGTAAAAATCGCAGATATGTCAGCATCAAAATTAAATGGGGAAAATTATGTAAATTGGAAATTCAAGCTGATTAGTGTGCTTGAAGCTCTTAGTTTGTGGCCAGTTGTGAAAGAGGATGAACAAAAGCCTACAGATCCGTTTTCTCTCTCAGATTGGAATTCGAGGGAATCCCAAGCAAAAGTGTTGATTCGTATGTCTGTAAAAGACAACATTATACCTCACATTAGAAATTCGAAGACATCCAAGGACACATGGGACAAGCTAAAAGGTCTGTATGAGACATCTGACTCTAATAGAATTTTGTTTTTAAAGACCAAATTATTGTCTATCAAGATGGATGTGAATGAAACTATAAATAAATATCTCTCCCGCATCAAAGACCTTCGAGATAATCTGGGTGACATAGGTGAAGAAGTATCTAGTACTGATTTGGTATCTATCACATTAAAGGGTCTGTTGCCAGATTACAAAATATTCATCTCATCACTTGCAGCAAGACAGACCCCTCCTACATTTACAGAGCTTGGCGGAATCCTGATACAAGAAGAAGAAAGGATGAAGATGTACGAGCCTGAATCTCAGTCTTCAAATCAGGCGTTGATGGCAAGAGGCAGATTCCCACACAGAGGTAATCACTAGAATCCACATAGAGGCAAGTTTCGTGCAAGACACAAAGGTATGTCATGCAATGACACTAGTGCTAATAAAGATGTTGTATGCCATTATTGTGATAAATCAGGTCACATAGCTAGAGATTGTTTTAAGAAGATAAACAATTATTCCAATAACAAATACATAAAACATAATGGAAATTATGTTAGAAAAGACACCTTGGATGTCAATGGATTTAAAAACCTAAGACTGTTTATATATGAACATGTTTTGTCTGTTGAGACAGATGATGAAAATGCATGGTTCATAGATTCAGGTGCATCTGCCCACATGTCCTGTAATAAAGATTGGCATGATGAGTATTATGAAAAGTCTGATGGCACACACATCTATCTAGGTGATATAAGGTCTCACAAAGTCCTAGGTTATGGAGTGATAAGTGTTAACTTACCTGATGGACAATTTAAACAGATACATAATGTGATGTATGTTCTTGGCATCAAAAAGAACTTAATATTTGTTTCTGCTATCACCGATAATGATATGAAAGTTGAATTTGATAAATACAATTGCCAAGTGAAAGATGTCCAAGATCATTACAGGGTAATAGCGACAAGATCCAGACTTGGTGGATTGTACACGCTGGATGCAATCAATGGAAATCATCATGCACTAGAAGCATCAACTATTTCAGACGTTGAATTGTGGCATCAAAGGTATGGACACCTCAATCAGAATGATCTCATGTAATTAAAGAAAAAGTCAATGGTTGAGGGTCTTCCTGTCATAAAAAATGATCACATTGAATGTGCTCCATGTGCATTTGGGAAACAGCACCGAAATGAATTTCCTAACCATGAAGAGAAGAGACAGACTGAACTCCTTGAACTAATACACACTGATATATGTGGACCTATGTAGACCATATCACTTGGTGGTGCATGGTACTTTCTGATATTTGTTGATGACAAATCCAAGTTCACATGGGCTTACTTCATCAAAAGGAAAAGCAATGCATTCGAATACTTCAAGGAATTTAAAATCAAAGTCGAGAAACAAACAGGTAAATACATTAAAATCCTTAAATCGGACCAAGGTGGTGAGTACACTTTGGGAGCTTTTAGAAGGTACTGTACAGAAAATGGAATCCAACAACAATTCACAGTCAGTGATACACCTCAACAAAATGGAGTTGCTGAAAGGAAAAATAGAACATTGGTGGAATGTGCTCGCAGTATGCTCCAAGGTAAGAACATTTCAAATGGCTTTTGGGCGGAGGCAATAAACACTGTTGTGTGTTACCACCTAAGTTGTACTTAGTAGTTTTTATCAAGTGAGCCTAGTGAACCGGACAAAGATGATTTGTTTGGACTTCAGAAGACCTTCAGAATTGCTTCTGGGAAGTGATCGTTGTACTATAGCACATGTTCATACCCCATAGGGGAGTTGTAATAAAATGTTCTAGCATGATGGTGTCTGTAAAAGACTCGATCTCTTAGACTTTATTTGTCAATCCGATCAACCGAGGGTGTTTTTTCCCTTGGTTATTATTGGTTGTTGAATAAACGACTAATAATTTCTGAGTTTTTCACTCAATACCTCCAAAGTTGGGGTGGTCGACTTGACATTTAGACCTATTAAGGTTGTTAGAGTCTTTGTGTCAATGTATAAACATGATAGGCATTATGGTTGAGTCATATGAACATGTCTAAGTCCCCCTAGGTTTTTAATTTTTTTAATTTTTTAAGTTTTTTTAATTTTAATTTTTCCACAAAACTTATGCTATTTTTTAATAGTCTAATTGGAAAAGTTGGTTTTGTAATAAAAGTGGACTCGGAAATCAGTTTCAATCATGGGGGTGCTCATTTTCAAGCTCAGAGTGCCATGTAAACCCATAGACCCACTTTTTCTAAGTTTTGAGTGATTTGTCCATCCCTCAGGTCAAAAATCCCTAAAAATCAAATATTGATTATTTAATTGATAAATTAATTAAATAATGGAGAAAACCCAAAATCCTAAATCATTGGGATTTGCTCGGATTTGACTGAAATCAGTCTCATCGGCTTGGGATTGACTGGATCTGACCATTCCTTGGTAGAAGGAGCTGATCTGGGCTGAACAGAGATTACTTTATTGCATGCAATCTTGGGAATTGCGCCCTCTCTCTCTCCTCCACATGTGTGGGCTCATCTGGATGAGTTTTGGTGGATGCTTCAGTTAGCAGGTTGAGGTGTCAATCAAATCAGCTCTTCGATTGACAGTTGCACTCAGTGAGACTTAGATCAGGCTCAGTTAGACTCAAATCAAGCCCAGATTGACTCCACATGCAGCTGCAGTCTCTCTCTCCTTAGGAATTGCGCCCCTCTGGGCTAGATTTCTTATTTTTGCTATAAATAAAGCTCAAATTACCTCTTCCAAGCTAGTTAGAGACGGATTAAGAAGTTGTTGCTATTGTATTGTATTGTTTACTATTTTGGAATAAAGAAACTTTGGAGGCAAGATCTATGGTGTAATGCTCTTCATGTGTGGATGGTGATTGTCAAGTGCTTATGAGATATAATTTGTGTTATTTATCTTTGCTTTCTGTTGGTTAATTGTTGGCCTTGAAGGAGAGAACTCCCTCTTGTTGGGGTAAGAGATTATTCTAGTTTGATTTATGCTCTTACTGTTCGCTTGTTTCAGATCTCTTGGAGTTGCATGTATTCTAAGTTTAATTGCATGCTTTCCAATTATCTTTTTCCAGCATCACCTATGTTTTAACCATCTATTTATGCAAGGATTTCTAAGTTGCAAGTGATCTCGCTTGTAGAAGGGGTTGAGATAGTTTGCATCTTCCTCATCTTCAGGATATTTTGGAGGACATATTCCCTCGGTGTTCCACCAAAGCAGACTCCAAAGCCCAACATTCCCAGGCTTCCAGCACTCTTTCTCTCTCTTCCTTCTTCAAAAATCAATTTTTTTTTACCTAGTTACTTTGTTTACAAGCTTTGTCATTATTCAGATTTATTATCTTAAAGTAAAATTTACATAGATCTATTATTTCAAGGCTCATAATTTAGATCTCATTCCTAAAAAGTTTCATAAAGCATTCTAGATCTAGTTTAGGGAAATCATCCGTTTTGCATGGAAATTTAAAGAGAATCCATAGTTTGCATGCATTAGATTTATGTTTCTGCTTTTAAAAGATAAAATCCAGCAATCAGTGCACATCTCATTGGCTTTTCAAACAGCAAGCCAAGATCCCAAGGAAATCTTGGTTCCTTTTTACCATTCTAACTAGTTTTAACTTAGTTTTTTTTTGTTCAAAGTAGGCTAACCCAAAGGTACTTTCAAAGTGCTTTTGGGAATCTTTCATTATAATAAACTCACTATATTTTAGCAAGCATAACAAAAAGAGGAGAAGTTTTTGTTTGAAAGTGGCTTTTGGATCATCCAAATCCCCCCAGGGGTCTCCCTTTTGACTGCAATTTTAATTTTGGGAAATTTGTAAGATATTGATTTCATCCTGTATAAGAACCAAGAGGATTCAGATAAGTTTACTGATATTGTAATAGCAGATAATAAAAAAATTCTCCAAGTAGGCTCTTTCGAGCCCATTCCCCATCCCCCCTCGGGGGATTCGCGTCATTTTTTCAGTTTTTTGCAATTTCTTATTTTTCTTTGCTCTAGATTAGTTTCATTGATGCAGAATAATATCATTTGATTACTTTATCATATATTCCATATTACAGTATCAAAGTAGCTTTAATACTTACCCTATGACTTCTCGATTGACCCAAAAGGGAAAAAAGATGCATGGTAGGACTAATTAGAAAACTTGTGGTTTGCTTCCTTTTTGTTGCGTATCATTAATCTTTGCAAACAATATTTTAAAATCAACCTCTTCCTTGATTCCCCGATTGAGGTCCACTTGGACCGAAAGAGGTTCCTGGAAATTTTTTCTTTCTAAAAAACACATCCTTTAAAATTTACTAAAATTGACAAGACTCTGGTGTGTATGCTCTGCACTTGGCTGCGGTTCGTCCGATCAGTCAAGCTGCATCAAAATCAACGTGAGTGACTAGATTAATTAGTCTTCACCTTCCCCAATTAACCACGGTCAGGCAAAAATCTAACGCCTCGATCAAACCGTAAACGGTGGCAAAATACCCAAAGGAAGTGGGAACTCCTGAACAGTGACCTCAGGGTGCCGATCTCTATTACACCTTCGGGTGTATTATGAACACAGTCTTAGAGACTCCATTCATCCCACACATTCCTTGCGAGTAGTCGTGAAGGTTTATTTTTGGACATACTCTAAGTACCCCTCGGGTATATCTGAAGTCCCCCCTTGCCTAATTTTAATCCACTCATATTTCACATTAACTTAAAATGTACCAAGAGGCAATTGCAAAACATTCACTCCAGGCACATGCAAGTACTTTGATTATTTTATGACTCCATTTTTAAGGCACTGGCTCTGTGTTTAAATCTTTTGATATATATATTGTGTGTCAGCATTGTGCTTTCTTGTGCTAATTTTGTTATCTTGTCATCTATGGTTATTAATGTTTAAATTCAAACTCCTAAACAACTCATTCAATCTAACATCATCATACTAAAGTAATTTTTCTTAGTAACTTAATAAGGTCTACCCCCCTTGGCTTCGTTAGGAGTTGAGCCTAAACGGAGGAGTCAAGAACAAGGTGACACCCTTGACTCAAGACTTGCCCCCAAGGACACACCTAGTGGCTTGAAGATTTCTGCCACGTCCCCCCCCAAGTGTGTGAAAGGCAGAAACACTATGTACTTAAAGAATAGGAGTCCAACAAAGAAACTAGAACTTCAAACCCCATTTGAAGTCTTTTATGGCTAGAAACCTGTAATTAGTCATTTAAGGATCTTTGGTTCTAGGGTTTTTGCACACATACCTAAAGATGACAGAAGGAAATTGGATTCCAAATCCATAGAATGTATCTTTGTTGGTTACTGTGATCATCAGAAAGCATATAAACTTTTTCATCCTAGTTCGCACAAATTTATTGCTAGTAGAGATGTTGTATTTCATGAAAATACATATATGTGTAACGGGATGAATAATGCTAATGATGAACTGATCCTAGATGAGCATGTCAGAATAGATAAAATTCTTCAAAAAGTGCAGGATCAGCAGCAGGTGCAAGAACAGCAGCAAGTTCAGGAACAGGAATCAAGCATGAGTGATACTGCCTCGGATGATGAAACAGCAGAAGACAGAAGAATTATGGATGGAACCCCAACAGGTATTGTAGTACCTAGAAGGTCATCTCGTCAAACTCATCCTCCAGTAAAGTTTAGAGATTATGCATTGATGACTAGTATAATGAATGTCATAGAGCCATTAAACTATGAACAAGCCAAAGAGAAGGAAGAATGAGTATTTGCAATGAATGAAGAATATAATTCTATTATGAGAAACAAAACTTGGGATTTAGTAGAATTACCCAAAGATAAAGTACCCATAGGATCAAAATGGCTATTCAANAGGTAGTATTGACAAGTTCAAGGCAAGATTAGTTGCAAAGGGTTATTCTCAGCAAGAGGGGATTGACTTTGAAGAGACATATGCACAAGTAGCTAAGTTAAACACAATCATATTGTTAGTTGCATTAGCTCCTAAACATAACTGGAGAATACACCAATTAGATATCAAATCTGCATTTTTAAATGGTGATTTAAAAGAGGAAGTATACTTAGTGCAGCCTAAAGGTTTTGTTCAGAAAGGATAGGAGCAGCTTGTGTGCAGGTTAAAGAAAGTGATCTATGAACTGAAACAAACTCCTAGATCATGGTATATCAAGATTGACACCTTCTTCAAACAAGAAGGATTTCTCAAAAGTTAAAATGATTCAAGTTTATATATAAAATCAAATAAACAGGGAAATGTTTGCAGGTGGAGCATATCAATTAGTTGCAGATATTAAAAGTAATTTGTCACAGGAATTTGAAATGAAAGACCTAGGTGAGTCATTGCTTTTTGGAGAGAATCTGGTAAAACATTCATCACTCAAAGAAAATATGCAAGGAAGATACTTGATGGGTTTCAAATGAGTGAATGCAAATCTGTATCCACTCCTTTGGATCAAAATGTCAAATTATACAACAGTGATGGATCTAAAGAAGCTTATGGTACTCTGTATTGTCAACTAGTGGGTAGTCTGAACTACCTCACTACTACAAGGCCAGACCTATCATATTCTGTTAGCATCCTTAGTCAGTTCTTGGCTAGGCCATGCGAAACACATTGGAAACCTGCAAAGCAGGTCCTAAGATATTTAAAGGAACTGTTGATTATGGTGTTTTATATACTGATATATCTGATGTTCAATTGGCAGGTTACTCTGACTCTGACTGGGCAGGAAATCATGATGACAGAAAATTCACTTCTGGATATGCCTTTAACATTGGTTCGGGAGTCATATCATGGAGCAGTAAGAAACAACCAACTTTTTCTTTGTCATCCACAGAAGCTGAATACAAAGCATTAACCAGTGCTACTTGTGAAGCCATTTGGTTGAGGTGCATTCTTGAAGAAGTTGGCATACAATAAAAACAAGCTACCAAAATTCAGTGTGACAATCAAAACTCAATTAAGCTAACACACAGTCGAGTCTATCATGCCAGATCTAAACATATTGAGTTGCAGCATCATTTTGTGAGAGAGAAAATTGAGTCTCAAGAAATTGAACTCATTTATTGTAACACAAGTCAAAATGTTGCTGATGTGTTTACTAAGCATGTTGGAAGGATTCATTTTGAGGATCTTAAGAAGAAATTATGTGTTTTTAAAAATCATTTTCTGCATTAAGGAAGGCTGTTTAATGCAGAAATATCTTTATGTGTTTTCTATATTCGTTTGTTCTTGTTCAAATTACTCCTATGCTGGTGGATCCGATCCACATTTATTGGATCTACATTAGGTTATCAGTTTTCTATATATGTAACAATTATCCCTGAATAGAATTGAGTTAAGTGTTTCTCCTCGTGTGTATTTGAGCGAGCCTTGGTGCTATGCTGATTTGCTCCTTAGTTTCTCTAAATATCACAACTCAAAACGGCAGGGATATCTTCCCTCCTTGTATGTAAGTAAATAGCTAGTGCCTTTAAATGGCGAATGCGCTTGGGCCACTTTCCCACCGCCTCAATTTCCCAGCACCTCGAGAAACATACTAGAGAGGAAGACTATGACAACCATACTTCACACAAGGAAGGGATCTCCAATATCTCAGCTCTCAACAAAAATTGCAGCGCTTGATGATTCCCAATAATGATGCAATCGCACTCAGCATCTGATGCAACTTGAGAATGACCTCACGTAGGTCTCTCTCAAACAAGTTCTGATACGCCTATGCCTATGCAGTTCAATCAAACTTCCACACCGTGGTAATAGAATAATTCAAACGCACGACCAACGTTCATCATCATCAAAGATCACAGTTGCAAAGAAGGAGAGATATTCTAGAAATTCAGAGAAATAGGTCTTCATAATTGGATTCTTCAATGGTCTTTCAATCACCTCAGTTTCCTGGCTCACTCTCTAACACAGCTCTTTGCATTCTTCAAAAGACAGTCGCAGCTTTCGGTTGTTGGTTGCAGCACTTCTACACCAAATCTCAGCACAGAAATGCAGCTCTACACACATATTGATGATGATGACCCCATACTCATAGCATACGCAACTCAGTTCCTAAATTAGGGTTTCCTCCCTTCTCCTCAATGTGATAGATTGTTTGTGGAAACTCCCAAGGGATTCTTAGCATCAAAACGGAGAGCTTAGTAGTCCTCAGGTCACAGCAATCTTTATGGTATTCGCAACAGGTATTCAATAGAGCATCAAACCAGTCATGGGCTGTTTCAAAATATGCGGCTCACAAATGAAGTGGAGTGGTCACAATCCTTAGGAACGATCCTCAGAAGTTATGGAGGATGGAATCGCAACATCAAATAGAAGAACTCAATTGTGCTCACAATTAGACCAAGGTCGTAGCATTCATTTCAGAGCAATCACCATGAATGCAGCGATCATCGTAGCTTCAATCGCACACCACGATCTCAGGCTGGTATCACATTCCTTCACATGGAAAGGGATCACACAGAAGGTAGCTACCACTCATAACAAATGATTTAAATATGGTTGCAACAACTTTATCAGTCCTCTACGGACACATCTGAAACAAGACTTTTCACTGGCAGTACTTTCAAGGCAACGCTACAAATTCGAGTCTTCAAAACATATTGCAACATAAATGAAAAGTAAAGATAGACATGAATACTTCACAAGGGCCAATATTCCTACGTTTAGTAGCAGGAAAAACACTAGGAGAAGAACGTGCGGCCAACCTAGCAGCTGGTAGAGCGTTTCATTCTGTGCAGAATGAGGAGCGATAATGTCAAGAGGAAAATGGGAATATGCTAGCCCAAAGGAATAGATTTCTAACACGCATTGTCATCTTTATCATCCTCATCGTCATGGTCATGGTTATCATCATATTTATTGTCATCATCATTGACATCATCACCATTGTTATTGTGTTCGTCATCATCATCATATTCATTATCTTAATGATCATCATCGTCCCCAATACATCCTAAAATGTGTAACCCCCAACAATTACATTGACCAACCCAAAAACTTTATTAGACCTTAATCATAACCTTTATAACTGCATAAATTTCTAACCCATCACACATAATTGTTATCATCATCATCATCATTGTAATCATTGTTGTTGTGGTCATCCTCATCATCAACACCATCATCATTACCATCATCACCATCATCAATATCGTCATCGTCAACGTCATTATCATCATAATCATCATTGTCATCATCCTCGTTATCAACATTATCTTCATTGTCAACATCACCATCATCAACATCGTCATCTTCATGATCAACATTGTTCATAATCATCCTCATCGCCATAATCATCATCTTTGTCATCCCCATCATCATCATCATCATATTCAGCATCTCCATCTTCATCATTCGCATCCTCATCATCATTGTCATCACCATAATCATCATTATCAACACCATAATCATCATTGTCATTCTCATCATCATTGTCAACATCATCATCTTCATCGTCACCATCATCATCATCATTGTCATCATCATTATCATGTTTATCATCATCATCTTCTTCATCGCAATCGTCATCAACATTATCATCGTTGGCATCATCCCCTATAGCCCTTGAAACATGTAACTGCAACACTTATATCCACAAATTTCAAAACCTTACTAATGTTGGGGAACCTCTTGACCTTGAACCATAGAACAAAAAATCAAATAGTAGAAGAGAATTGTATTCGAAGAAGAGAGGCGGTGTTTAAAGACATTGTTACAATACTTAAGCACAACGCACTGTGATCAAAACATCACAATGCATTATCAACATATGATTTGAAGATGTCAAGCATATCTGGCATAACAACACAGCCCATAGGGTTTTTATTTTATAGTCTCCAAATCTAACAAGCTCCATTGAAGTGAGGAAAATCTAGTCCACAAATAGGGACCATTGGTTCTAACCATTTCCAAGAAATCTGCAATGTCCCATTGTTTAGTCTATTTTCTAGTCAAGTGTTGGGGCGCGCACCTTAACGGTCTTTAAGTTAGGTAACTCCGCGGGGTTATGTGGGTTTGTAAGCGGAGTTACGACTCAAAATAGTCTTAGGGGTGTCGGGGCTGAGTCAAAGCCCTCTTTTTTGTAATAACCCATGGTTTAAGTCCAGGGTTTAGGGTTCGGGGTGGCCATGGTTTAAGTCCATGGTTTTGTAATAGTGCATTATATAAATAGGCACTCTTGTAAATAAGTCAGGTTCGGCTTTTTGTGTAAAAGGAATTGATGCGAAGCTAAAGCTAATTTTGTAAGAAAAGGTTAAGTCCCAGCTGTGTGCGTGGACGACCTTTGCAGCTGTGTGCGCAGAGGGTTTTTGGGTGATAAGGAAATCTGCGGCTGTGTGCGCAGAGGCATGCAGCTGTGTGCGCAGCTTTAAGGACTTGAAGGGTTCTGTAGCTGAGTGCGCAGATCAGAACTGTGATTTTTGTAGAAAGTTGAATAAAACACAGTTCTGTGGACGTAACCCCTACACTGGGGGTGAACCATGTTATATCTTGTGTCGTGGTTCTGTGTGTTGTTTCTGTTGTGTTCTTTCATGCATTAATATCTATATATCTGATAAGTAAAGATCACTGCTAAATAATAACTTCGCTGTGAATTCCCAGTAAAGGGTTGCGCAAGGCACTGTTTGTTTATCTAACCGCGAAGCTAAATAAGTGAATGTTAAACTCTGTGATTTATATTTATAATCTGTTAAAAGCTAAAGGTACAGTAATATCCCTCTTTTGCTTGCAGAAATCTAGTTATGCGGCACCCCATAGCTGTTTCGGGTGAGACTGCAACCTGTTTGCAGGTTGTTGCCGAAAGGGCCAACTCTGTGGGTCTTTTGTTGGTGCGAAGTTAAAGGCATAAAACCCGGGTCTGCCCTATAGCCCAACAAATTGGTTCCGTTGCCGGTTGAACTCAGTATCTGCTCAAGAGGGGTTTACGTCGTACCTCGAGGGCTATGTTCTGGAGGCCCTCTGTGAAGGAAATTGGTGATTGGCTTGATGAGACTTATTTGAAATTTGTTGAGCAAGAGAACAAAGATCCGCGTCGTAATGCAAACGACTTCTTACAAAGGTATGTTTTTGTGATGTTTATGAAATTTTCTTTGGTAGTATCCACATAAAGTTGTACCAGTGGTTATCCAGGTTAACAGAGCGAATGACGAACTTCCAAGCACGTCAGTTTCCTGCTTGGACCCCCGCACGAATTAATATACTGAAAAGGGTGAACAACGAGATCTCCCGTGCTGTTGATTTCTGGATAAGGTGAACCCTTGAAGCATTTGTGATCGAGTTCGCCATCGACACAAATACTTCCTTTAGTGAAGTCGAGCGACAGTTTTTCGAAGGACCAAGGGGTAAGTTCTTGAATTCATTTAGTTTGAGAATTAAAATGCTATTAGCTGAAAAAAGTATACTGCTAATTGAATTAGACTGTTAGATTTCGTATTACTAACCTATGTTTGCAAGTGAAAATGCCTTCGATGAGCAAAGCGGTTTGCTGCGAAGTGGAAAAAGGTACAAGAGAGATTTTAGATCCTATTCCCAGGGTCAGCATACCGAGTATTCCCCTGAAAATCCTGCAGCGTCATAACCCGAAGAAACCCCTTCTGTTGGAAACCCTCCTGTAACCTCGCAGCGAAGACCTGTTATCCCTGAGAACCCGTCGCAGTCAGAGAGTCAACCTAGCCCAAGTATTCCTGTCGCAGGTCAGCCTACCCCAGTAAGTTCCCCCCCGCCTACTTCCAGTCTCCCTCCAACCCCCCCCTAGATCCACTATGGACCACATGCATGATGACATTAAACTACCTGTCTTCAAAGGAACTGGATTCGAGGATTCAGAACAGTTCTGGTTTTTATGTGAAGCAGTGTGGACTGCTAAAACCATTACGGATCAAGATACAAAAAGAGCGCAGCTGGTTACTTCATTCCGAGACCGTGCTCTGACATGGTTCACGAAGTTTTCCAGCACTCAGAACCATGCATTGGCTGATATAAAAGCAGCAATGATAAAGGAATTTAAGAAGCCAAAATCAGAGTCGCAGTGTATCACTGAGTTAAAAGAGATTCAGCAGAGGCGCGGCGAATCAGTGTGGGATTTTGATCAAATATTCAAAGTTCTGCTAGACCAAGTCAGTTTCACCATTGGACCTGCGTAGCACAAGGAATGGTTCATTGCAGCATTGTTACCGCATATCAAAACTCCACTCATGCAATAGAAGGTTGCTGACCAGCAGGAGGCCATGGAAATCGCGATGAAACTTGAAACCGCTCCTGTCGAAGATAATTCTGGTATTGCTCAAATCCAAGCGCAGTTGGCAACGATGGCTCTGGAGCTGCGCGATATGAAGAAAGGAAAAACCGGTCGCGAAGAGGTTTGGTGTACACAATGTCGGACAGAAGGTCATGCCAAGGAACAGTGTCCTGTGGTAAGAAATTACCTGAATACTGGTGCGCCAAACCTGTTTAATCCGCAAGTCCTATATTGTGAGCTCTGTAGAATAGCGGGCCAGCATCGACCTAAAGACTGTTATCTGTTACAGAGGTATGGGCAAGTAACTAAGAACTCCTATTGTAAATTCTGTAAGTATGTAGGCCATAATGAAGATGAGTGTCGCAGTTATGACCTCATGCGAGAACGCACCTATGACACCTATCGGGTACAAAATGAGGGACAGAGCAATGGTGGCTATGGTTACCACAGTGGTGCATCAGGAAGAGGTGCTTTTGGAGGTCGTGGTCGAGGTGGTATGGCCGGAAGAGGAAGAGGCCAAGTGGTGTGTTACAACTGTAACCAGGCCGGGCATTTAGCGAGAGACTGTCGGAACCCAACTACGACATGTCGGTATTGCCGAGCAGTAGATCATGTGATCGAGCAGTGCCCGCAATTGATAGCTAAGATTCAGGAAAGAAACAATGTCCCTACTCAGAATATTCAGATGATTTCCGTCGAGCAAAGACCTGCCCAGCCATTAATGTTGTTACCCGGAGTGGAGCTACGATGGAAGCGCAGAACAAGGAGACACAGCCTGCCAAGGCTTGGGTTAGGAAGGCCCCAGAAAAAATCCCTGCATGTGATGTCGACAGAGAAAAAGAGACATTGATGGCAGCCACCAGAGAGTTTGCTGACCCCAACACATCAGTAATACTTGCGCAACACCCTCAAAAGCAGTCGCAGACGAAAGAAGCTTCGACAGACAAAGTAAGTACATTGTCCTCCTTTTTACAGAGATGTCTGAAGCTCCTCCGAAATCAGAATGCTTTAAGCGAGTTGTAGAAAATTATTGCTTCCTGCGAACCTCAACATAGTTCTGGTTAAGTAAAAGTTGTTAATAGAGTCAAGAGGACTGGCAGGGAAATGAGATTGAATGCTCAGATAGGAGAGTATGATATGACTGCTGTTATCTTGGACCTAGGATCAGAGGTCAATGTCTTAACTAAGCAAACGTGGGAACAAATAGGAAAACCTACCCTTGATTGGTCCCCTATACAGTTGAGACTAGCCAATCAGCAGAAGATTGTGCCCCTAAGAAGACTCCCTAGTGTACCAGTAGATATTGATGGAGTCAGTGCCTTAGCTGACTTTGAGGTAATTGAAATAATTGATGACAGCAATCCCTATCCTGCACTACTAGGAATTGAATGGGCAATAGATAATGATGCAATCATCAACCTGAAGAAGAGACAGATGACTTTCGAAGGGAAAGGCATGAGAGTCATAGTCCCATTGGACCCTTCTCAAGGATAGAGATACACAGAGCCAATACGAGATGAAGACCAGGATGCTTTGGACCACATCTACAATATCACAGCTAAGGAAGAAGATTATGTTGATCCTATTGCCGAAGGTATCATGGATTGGCAGTGTGACAGCTCCTGCATGACAGATTCAGATGATGGGTTATAAAACTGGCAGAACAGACTTTATGAGCTGCATGGACATAGATGTGCCAGAATTACCAAATCTATTAGATGGCTTGGTGCACAGGTAAAAGTCCTACCTAATTTTGATGACTTGTCTGACACAGAACAGTTTATTGAACAATTCTCAGACCAGATACTAGATCCACAGAAAAGAGAGACTCTGGATTTAGTATTCAGACCCCCAGCAGCCAGATGGAGGGATAACCATAAGAAGTACATTCCTAGTTGGGAATCTTGTCAGAAATCTCTTCACCTAAGATTTGTGGATCAGCTCCAGGAGGTGCGCAGCAGGTTCGATGGGCAGAGCGGCCCATAGGAACACTTGGAGCACTATTATGAAGCATGGAAACATGTACCTCGACGGGTACATAAGCTTATACGTATCTGGGCACCTGTAGCAGAGCACTGGTATCCGGCGGTCAGGCTTCGGCATGCTGATATGTCTGGTGACCAAGAAATAACTAAGTACCGACCTGCGGGATTGAAGCTCACAGCTTAGTCGCAGAATTTGTTCGGATGTGCCAAAGGTCAATATGGTGTCGATGGTCCTTATTATGACGTAGCTGCAGACCTGGTTGCGCTGCAGCCCAAAAGCCGACCGTCGGAACACTGCCGACTTGGCGGCGCCGGTACTTTAATTGCCTTAACTGCCTGTCCTAATGATATCCACCGAAATCTAGCACCATGGAAACATGATCTCTGTCAGATTTGGCGCCTTCAATGCACATTTATGGCAGATTTGGCCAATGGATTGTATATGAAGACACCCGGATACGTGGAAATCGCATTCCGTATTTCCTTGAGTTTCACAATTGAACCCATGTCAGCTGATCGTGAACTCCAGGACCTATTGAGAGAATTTTAACAGACGAGTCTGCAGCACATCTTCGCCCCCCAACCTGAGCCTGCAGCCCGAGAAGAGACTCTACCAACACCGACTCCGCCAATGCAGACACGATCTGCCAGGAAATAGTTTAAGCCAGAAGTTCGTTCTAAGCGAAACGAAGACCGACACAAACAATCCGGGCAAACATCGGAGGATCCTGAAATGGATCCGCCTGGTTCAACAGATATCCCAATTGAAGGAGAGGAGAACATTGCACTGCAGCAGCCACCATATCTTCAGCCTATTCGACCAGGAGTTAAGCCACCTCGGCGGAATGCTAAGTTCACTATATGCACCCCCTCGCTGCCCCCAGGTGTGCAGCTGGTTGGAACAATGACAGGGAAAATAGATCGGCTTAAGTATGCTGACCACGACACAAGTGATCGTGGGAAGTTTCCACAATTCACACCTGCCCAATACTTGCATTTCGTTAAATATCAAGAAACTGGCGCGACCTTATTGGAAGTAAAACAGTGGGCTGCTGGCTTGGATCTAGCTAGTTTGCTGAAAATGTTCAATGTTCCCCATTTTTGTCACAGCACACAGGTCACCATCGTGGTCAAGCAATTGCTGGCGTTAGTGCATGACGTCTACCTATGGATCGGCGACAAGAAAATTCTTATTAATGGCGAGCTCATTCATAGGATCACAGGCTTACCAATGGTAGGGCCTGATCCAGGGACAGAATTTCCCTCAAAGCACGAAGATACAAAGCTCGCACAAAGCATGAAGGAGCGCTTTGGCCTGACGAAGGGGAAACGCGGGTATCACACTTCCGCGATTCAAGAGCAGAACATTCACTTCGCAGTTGAGCTCTTAGCATGCAAAATTATGCGGAAATGCAGACCAATTGAAGTGCCTACCCCGGTCATCAGAATTGCTATCAACTGTGCCAAAGGCTACAGCTACAACTAGGCAGCGTATATTGCGAAGGAATTCCTTGAAGACGCTCGCGACGCGCAAGAGAAAGGTAGGCCCTTCCACTACTCATGGTTGATTATCCTCATCGCACTGGTAGGATGGCAAGAACCTACTGAAGCACAGTTTGTTACTGTACCAGCGCACATGCCTGGTGCAGCCAGGTACGCATCGCTATGGGTTTCACAGGATAAAACCCACCAACAGATGACAAACTATGTATTTGCCTTTTATATGATGAGTATCTCATATGAGATCATAAAAACCCCACGGCTCAGTAATGAGTTATTCTCTCACTATGATGGAGCGATCAATTTCAGGGCCGATATGCACCATATTTTTATCCAGGCTTGCGCAGATAAGAAGCATCAATGGTTTAAGTTGCCATATGTAGTGACTAAAGATGACATCCTCACGATAGTACATCAGTGGCCGACAGAATGGTTAAAAGACGCAGGGACAAAACCTAAGATTCCTGTCCCTTCTGTCACCAATATGGGCGCAGGCCCCAGTCACACGCAGCAGCAAGAACTCCCCGCAGACAGTGACGAACAAACTGAGTCGCAGCAAACTGAAAGCGACCAAGGAGGAGATGGTGGAAATGAAGACGAAGCAGAAGAAGAAGAAGACTCAGTTAAAACTACCTCAGACCCTAATAGGCAGCATAAGTGCAAGACACCGGACGCAGAGGAAGTAAACAAACTGCCATCGCGAAAGAAAGCGAAGGCATCAAAGGATAAGAATATCGATGAAGCGTCCGGTGTGACAAGTGCGGAGCTTGATGAGGCTTTGTCAAAGTCCACCGAAGTTCTCACTAAACAATGGTCAGAGTTTGCAGTTGTGCATCTGGATGCCATCACCAGTGTAACAAAGCACATCTTGGAGCTAAGGACTTAGCAGCGAAATCAGTGACTAGCACTGCAGCCAGCAGCACCCCAGTGAGCACGCAGCCAGACCTAAGGCAATGGCCGGCCCGAGATAACAAAGGGAAAGTATCGAGCGCAGCTCTTATATTAACAGATGCATCCTCTCGCTCGGTGATGAGTATGAAGGTTGGCATAGACTACACTAAGCTATCTATGACAGAGCTACATCTCTGTCAGTCAGCCATTATGAAAGAAATTCAGGCACGAGACCAATATTCGCAAAAACAGTTAAAAACTGCCATAAGTCAGCAGCAAGGCTTCGCAGCACAGCTGGAGGCAGCGGAGCAGAGAAAGAGGGATGCAGAATGTAAGCGCATTACCCTAGTACGAGTCTTGGATGAGGCATGCCGAAGTCTTCCTGACTTCGACGTACAGCTGGTAGAAGAACCAGAACAAAGATTAGTCAGGCTGAAAGACTACGCACAGCAGTCTCGTAGCGAAATCGAGAAGCTCAAAACAGAACATGAGGCCCAGATCGCGGAGCTCCAACTCCGCATCACCCCAGAGAGCCCACCGGAGGTCAGAGAGCAACGCCGGGCAGACATTCAGGCATCAGCAACGAAAATTTCAGATATTGTGGCCAGCGCAGCAAAGCTGCTCGGAGACAGTGTCGAGGCTTGGACAACCCTTCAGGAACATCCATAAATAGGATAGCTACAAGAAACCATCAAACAGCGACAGGCAGAACTGGATGCAGTAAAAGCGGAAATTAAGACCCTGCCCCCTATGGAGAAAATTCTCAAAGTAAAGCACAGCAAGGAACTCCAGCAGGAAATTGAGTCGTGCAGGGTGAAAGTAACAGAGTTGGAAAACTCTATACAGCCACTTGTCAGTGAGGCTTTGGAATTAAGTACTGCTGTGGATAGCCAGTTCAAAATTCTGAAGGAATATGATGCATTCGCACAGGAAAGTGCCAGCGAAGTATCATCCGCAGTACTGCAGGAGTTGGTGGAAAAGGAGAAAGCAGCTGACGACATCATACACGGTCTCAATACTCAGTTCACCGTCCTCGCAAAGAAACTTCGTCCGCCGGAAGACCAGCAGAGTGTCCCGGGACGGGACACTAGTGAATCTTAGGGACCTGTTGGGGCGCGCACCTTAACGGTCCTTAAGTTAGGTAACTCCGCGGGGTTATGTGGGTTTGTAAGCGGAGTTACGACTCAAAATAGTCTTAGGGGTGTCAGGGCTGAGTCAAAGCCCTCTTTTTTGTAATAACCCATGGTTTAAGTCCAAGGTTTAGGGTTCGGGGTGGCCATGGTTTAAGTCCATGGTTTTGTAATAGTGCGCTGTATAAATAGGCACTCTTGTAAATAAGTCAGGTTAGGCTTTTTATGTAAAATGAATTGATGCGAAGCTAAGGCTAATTTTGTAAGAAAAGGTTAAGTCCCAGCTGTGTGCGTGGACGACCTCTGCAGCTGTGTGCTCAGAGGGTTTTTGGGTGATAAGGAAATCTGCAGCTGTGTGCGCAGAGGCCTGCAGCTGTGTGCGCAGCTTTGAGGACTTGAAGGTATCTACAGCTGAGTGCGCAGATCAGAACTATGATTTTTGTAGAAAGTTGAATAAAACACAGTTCTGTGGACGTAACCCCTACACTGGGGGTGAACCACGTTATATCTTGTGTCGTGGTTCTGTGTGTTGTTTCTGTTGTGTTCTTTCATGCATTAATATCTATATATCTAATAAGTAAAGATCACTGCTAAATAATAACGTTGCTGTGAATTCACAGTAAAGGGTTGCGCAAGGCACTGTTTGTTTATCTAACCGCGAAGTTAAATAAGTGAATGTTAAGCTCTGTGATTTATATTTATAATCTGTTAAAAGCTAAAGGTACAGTAATATCCCTCTTTTGCTTGCAGAAATCTGGTTCTACGGCACCCCATAGCTGTTTCGGGTGAGACTACAACCTGTTCGCAGGTTGTTGCCGAAAGGGCCAACTCTGTGGATCTTTTGTTGGTGCAAAGTTAAAGGCATAAAACCTGGGTCTGCCCTATAGCCCAACATCAAGTCGACCATGGCCTCATCAACCATACAATCAACTGTTTAATCAAACACTTAGTTTAAACTCTACTTGATTTCTTTGCTAGTCAACTGATGTCTATCAATTGATTGTCTCTAGAAGGTATCGGAGTGTGATGAACCTGTGAAACCTTAGGTTCTAAAACCCCCCCCATCAGCACAACGCTTTGGAGATTCAAGAGATGTAATTACATTCTATGAACATCCCCCAACAAATGAATCTACCTAAAGCTCAAGCATAGCCCAAAGTTTCATAAACTTAGCTTCTTGTAGCAACAACATTGTCATAAATAATGAACATGAAGTTCAACATGTTTCATCTTGTTGTGAGCAACAGGATTCTCAGCATCCTCTATCATGCTCTGAGTGTCACAATGGATAATAATCAAGGCCTGAATAGGAAATATAAGCTCTACTAAAAGTTGATGGATCCAAACTGCATCTACACTTGCATTGACAGTGCCACGATATTCTGCTTCTATAGTCGAAAGAGAGACTACCTTTTTTTTCTTACACGGCTAGACCAAGGGTCTAAAACTTAGCCAAAGCACATAGCCATAAGTGGAATTCCAGTCATCAATGTCACCTCCTTAGTTGGAATCAATGAATCTGACTAGTGTCTCTTTACTATGACAATACTTAATACCATACTGATAAGTTCCTTTAATATAGAAAACAATTCTCTTTACAGATATCCATTGAATTTTTCAAGGATCCTACATGAACTAGGAGACCACACTCACATCAAAGGAGAGATCCCATCAACTAGGAGTTGAATCAATTAGGCTACTGACCAACTAACAATAAAGAATGGCATCGACTCACAGAGAGTCACAGTGTTTGACAACTTCACACTCGACTTATAGGTGCAGCACAAGACTTAAAATGGTCCATTTGCAATCCTTTGAAAAGATTCAAAGCATCTTTTGGTTGAGAAAGAAAGATATCATCATCCATTTGCAAAATTTGAATTCCCAAAAAGAAACGCAATAGAGCAAGATCAGTCATTTCAAAGGCATATGTAAGTTGTTTCTTCAAACCAAACATTAGATTGACATTATTTCCAGTTATGACTAATCATCAGCATGCAATGCCATAATCAAAGTCTCACCATGATCGTGTAATACATAAATATTGTGATCAAATTCAAAACGTCTGAAGCCAATATTAAGAAACAAACGATCAAATCCTTGATTCGACAAACAAGACAAGAATAAGTCACAAAACTAAGAGGTTATTTCATATAGAGTTCTTCAGACATGTCTCCTTGAAGAAGGAAACTTCTAACATCCGTTTGATGAAGTTCCCAACCAAAATGAGCAGCAAGGGAAAGAATCAATTGAACAGAATTCATCTATGCAACAAGGGGAAATGTTTCTGTGTAGTCAATGCTTTCTTGTTCAAAGAAAATCCCTTGGAAACCAAATGAGCCTTGTGATGTTCAACAACACCATTGGAAGTAAACTTGGTCTTATAGATCTAGTGACACTTCACAACATTCTTTCCTTGTGGTCGAGGAACAAGTTTCCAAGTCTGATTCTTATTCAAAGAATGAATCTCAATAGCCATAGAATTTTCCCATGGGCACTCCCTAAGCATTATCATAAGTGTCAGGATCACATGTTTCAAGAACACATGCCATCATTGCAACACTACCATGTTACTTCTGACTATGATTCTGCAAATCAATATTAGCATCTCCAGTGTTCGATCCAGCAACTTCAATTGTTTTAGCAACTCACCATGGTAGACAATTTAATGGTGGTTCTGGTCGGTGATTGTCAGCCATATTAGTGGGTGTGTTGACATCTTCAGTCATAATAAACTACCAATAGAATTAGGAGTGGAATTTATCGGTCCAGTTGAAACTCCAACAAAGGGTACATTTAATCCAAATTCTTCAAGAATATCAAACAGATCATTGTGCAATAAGCCAAAGGAGGAATTCAACAACTTATTTCCAAAAATATTCTCATCAAATATCACATTTCTACTCAAAATTATCTATTGTTTGATAGGTTCAAATAGCCAATAGGATTTCAATTCGTTAGAATATCATCATGATGAAAGCATGACTCTTTGCATCCAATTTCTTCCTACATTTATCATTGATATGTGCCCAAGAACGTCAATTCCAACTAGCTCATTTGGTTAATGTGTGGGACTTGTCAGCAGAGTGACTCGGTTTCAATTCCCCTTAGGAGTGAGCTTGTTGGGAGGGTGACTCGGTTTCAATTCCCCTTAGGAGTGAGCTTGATCCCTGGGTGATTTTGACAGCTTAGATGCCCCTAGGCCATGGTTTCTTAAACCAAAGTCCACTCCCACAAGTCAGGGAGATTCTAGCAAAGAAAGTAAAAGCTATGTGCCCAAGAACATGTCCAAAGGTTTTCCGGTGTTTGACAAAGGGTTTCCTCGCATTTCACTTCTCGATTAGAATCATGTTGGTGATATCTCTAGTTGGTACAAGGTTTAGGAGATAGTTCGAATAGGAAACAACTTCTGCCCAAAATTTAGTTAGAAGAAATTTGGTCAACAATAGGCATGGAGCGATTTCCACCAATGTATGATTCTTCCTCTTTGCAATGCCACTTTGTTGAGGGTTGTGAGGGATATATCTCTGCCAAGAAATACCATTTTGCAAGAGATATTCTTCAAAATGTCCAGTCACATATTCACCACCAGTATCTGATCTCAAACATTTGATGGGTCGGCCACATTGATTTTTAGCCAAGGCCATAAATTCCTTAAGTCTTTCAAATACATGACTCTTTTTCCTTAAGAAATATACCCAAGAAAATCTAGATAAATCATCACTAAAGGTAAAATATGCTTTGCACTTGCTAATGAGGGTTTGTTCATGCAGAATATATCACTATGAACAAGTTCTAGTTCGTTATGTGGTCGCCATTCTTTATCGGAATCAAATGGTGCTTAATGATGCTTTCCAAACTCACATCCTCTACAAACTCCATTAAGTGGAACGGTCTTTCAGAGACCAATAACCATATTATATGTTACCATCATATTCAAACAGATGCTCAAGTCATTCATGGTGAATTCGACTTACATCATCACTATGAGTAATGAGTGTCATCGGTCCAGTTGGTATAGTCGGTTGGGGAGAATCACAAAACTTGTAAAGTCCAACTTTAGGAATAAAAAATCCAGAAGCAACATTTTCCCCACCAATCCTCAAATACTTTATAATAAAGCGATCTAACCAAAAATCAATAGTCTTCTTGGTTTGTGTAAGTTGAGAAACTGATAACACATTTGCACTCAAGTTAGGGACATGATAGACATTTGATATTTGACCATCTTGGAATTCAACATCACCGCTTCTAGCAATGTGAGAGCATAATCATCAACAACATAAAGCTTCTATTCCAAAGATCCACTTAAGGAAGAGAACAAAGAAGCATCTTTATCCCTATTATGAGTACAACCAAAAATCGACTAATCATTATGTTTGCTTGGTACAAGCATGTAATTTCTAGAAAGTGCAAATAGAGAAGGTAAAACTTTTAGTAGGTTGGTTGATCGATAGACCAAATGATGTGTTATCCTCAAGGTGCTTGACCTTTTCCTCCAAGTCCTTCATCTTCTTCTAGTAGGTTTTCTTAACATGTCTAACTTTTCCACAATAACGATAGGTTTTATTCTTTCGATCCTTTTTTATTGATGATGACTCTCCATTCTTTTCTTTAGTAGTTTGGTCAATACATTCTGGTTGATGATTCGGTTGAACAATTTCTTTATAAGTTTGCTTGACCTTTCCTTTGAGCAAGTGAGTCCGATGTTTAGTACCAGCTTCCCTTCTTCAAGCAAATTTTGTTGGTATTTAATCAACAAATCATAGAATATATCAAAGGTGAAGTCCTTACCATCTTGATTGCATGAAATCTAATTGGCACAAAAGGAGGAGCATAAGACTTCATAAGGTGTCCTCAAATTCACCAAGACCAGTTCAATGATTTGTCCATCCTTCTTCAGAAAATCCTTACCACATTCACCCAATTTCAATTGTAGCTCTTTGATGCAAGCTAAATAGTCCTCAATCCTATCAAAGGAAAGGGGTTCTGGAGAGATCAACTCTTTCTCTTTCTGCATTACTTGACTTTCATTGACCCTGTTAAACAGTGACTTCAATTTACTCCAAATAGCATGAGGATAGTCGATCTCACTTGTATGAAAAAAAATTATCTTGCATTGTAGTTCGTGATGACCCAATCAACCTCATCCTTCTTTCTATCAATGAAAAACTTAGCCTAGTGATCCATCAGATCTGAAATAGAGACCTTCGTATCCTTACACAATCCCTTACTTTTCAACAAATTCTCCATATTTAGTGCCTAGATTGCATAGTTGTGTCCATTCAAAACAATGGGTTCTATCTTGGAAGTCATCATTTTGATTAAACAAAACTTTTATAAATTCAAGAAAAGGTATATATCAACAAATACTCATCCCGAAGTCAATCGACCCTGGATCCAACTCAGTGTGATGCGTAGACAATAGGTTAGGTCAAAACCAATAGCTATAATACCATGTTGGAGAACCTCTTCACCCTTAACCATAGAACAAAAAACAAAATAGTAGAAGTGAATTGTATTCCAAGTAGAGAGGTGGTGTCTAAAGGCATTGTTACAACACTTGAGCATAACGCATTGTGATCAAAGCATTACCGTATGCATTATCAACATGTGATTTGAACATATCAAGCATATCTAGCATATCAACACAACCCATAGGGTCGTTCTTTTATAGTATCAAGATATAAAAAAATCCCTTGAAGTGAGGAAGATATGGTCCACAAATAGGGGTCATTGGTTCTAATTGTTTCCATGAAATACACAATGTTCCATAGTTTAGTCGGTTTTTCTAGTTGAGTTGACCATGGCCTTGTCGACCATTCAGTCAATCATTTAATCAAGCACTCATTCAAACCTCCAGTCAACTGCTCTGCTAGTTTACTATTTTATATCGATTGATTGTCTCTAGAAGATCCAAGAGTGCGATGAAACTACATAACATTAGGTTCCAACAATTGTCCAAGTTAATCCCAACATTTTATAGTTGCATGAATGTACAACCCCTCGCAAATAACTCTTATCATCATCGTCGTCGTCATCGTATTTGTCGTTATCCATATACACTCTATAAGACCTTACACTTTGAAAATGACTTTATATACTTCCCAAAGGTGATTGGAATTTATGGTTCAATGGAGTCATTTATAAGTCAATGCATGGCTCATTATTAGCTTATGATATACTAGTATTGTTTTTATAGAGAAAGCTCATAATATTGACTTGTTGTTATTGGTATGCCTGTGATTTGTTATGAAAACTATGTTACTATGTTCTTTTCAAAAGTATATGCTCAGAAAGTGTTGAAGGATAGTTGACTATGTTAACTAATTGGTTGATGGTTCTAATTGTATATGAGATATTTAAAATAACTAACAATTTTATCTTCTTTGTGCTCAATTTGTGAACCAATGGATGCAGTCACTAGTGAACCATGTGGGAAGCTTTCAAGCAATGACCACAATGTTAACGACTACAAAACATAGTAGTGACTATGCATGCTGTAGAAAATGGGAAATGATTATACGTGTTGGTAAATATAATCTAAGTAACTTGAGGACTATATTTATGAATAGATTTATATACCTAGTGTTAAAATTGTGCTTATTTCCTAAGAATCTTAATGTACTATATGTTTGTAAAAGAACTAACAATTACTACTTTATGTAATACCCCGACGATAATCCCCGAACATATGTGATTTTTTTTTATGGTGGCACTAGGTTCCTGGACTATGGACTATGGACATTATTATTATTATACTATAATTATTTACCTATTTTTAAATAATATCTCAACATGGACAACAAACATGGTTGGGGGTCATGGATTCCACATGTGAGGGGGTTGATGTTAGGAGTTGTTTCTCTCCCTAATAGTATTGTATGTTTCCTATTTTTTTTTATTGGATTTTATAGATCCTAGTATGCCCATGCACCCTTACTTGATGAGAATATTCTTGATTGGAGTCCAATGGGACCCGCTCTCCCATTTCTCATGACTTATGTGCCCTATTTGACTATTTTTGTCCACCATGCACCTGAGTCGAGTTGTCTTTAGTTAATCGGAGTAAATTTGGGTGAATTCAAGTTGTCTTCAACCAGTTAAACTAAATTTGGGGGAATTCAAGCTGTCTCCATTGCATGGGAGTGATTTTAGGGGAATTTGAGTCAGTATTGGTAAATTTGAGTTTTCTTCAATGCATGGGAGTGATTTAAGTGGAATTGAGTCAGTTTTAGTGAAATTCAAGTTGTCCCTAGCCGTTGGGGAGTGTTTTTCCAGTGAATTGGAGTCAATCTAAGTGGATTCGAGTCGCTCTCTTGAGAACTCAAATGGTCATCAAGTGATTTGGAAAATACCTTAGTGGATTCAAGTTGCTTTCTAGTGAACCTAGGCTAGCCTCTTCCAATGAATTCGAATTTCTATTAAGGGATTCAAATGGGCACATATTCATTATGGATTATTTTTGGTTTTGGGAGACTTGTCCTCTCATGGAATTCAAATTCCTTTGGATGGATTTGAATTGCTCTTTATTTAGGGTTATTAATTTGCATGGGGATTATTCTTGTGTTTACAAGGTTTCTCTCTCATGAATTCAAATTCCTATGGATGGATTCGAGTTATTTTTTGCACATAGTTGTCACACCCTTTTGTTTGCAGGGGAAATCAAAAATCCTATGAGGGTGATTGTACATTAATCTATTCCAGTGTGGAGATTGTTAACACCATTATTTGTCAAAGGGGTGAAAGTCCATGGTGAAGAAAAATAATGGTTGCTTGGATACTTTGGTCAAAAGATATATAGTAAAGATGGGGCCATAGGCGAAAAAGCGATTAAGTCACCGAATATCATAAGCCGCGGTGGGAGGAGGGATAAAATCAATGGCTGATATTCTCTCCGCTCCTCAGAGATGCAAGGAAGATAAAGGTTTGACAGGGCGTTTATTGGGCGCACAGATCAGCGGTCATCAAGTTGTTTTGGGAAGATCCACGGCCCATATCCAATCCGCTTCGTGAAGTTGCATCCTGGTTAAAACGACACGATCCGGCGGAATCGGCTACATGCTACTCAATCCAACGGTGGAGAGGCGAAGTCAGATCGCATCTACAGTTGAAATTGATTCCAGAGCCAGAACCTGCATGACCAATAAACCTAAAGCACCCAGCGGAATGAGTTAGCCGGTGATCGATCTGACGGTTGAAAATCAAAGTGAATCGAATCAACGGCTGATATGATTTTCGGAGGGTGAACTAGCGCGGTGGATAATTCCGGAGTGCCCAGCGGAATTTGGTACGTGGCGTATGATCCGACGGTGGAAGGTTAAAGGCATATCACATCAATGGCTGAGGATGATTCCGGAGATCAAAGCTGCATGACGGTTAAAGCGACGGAGCCTAGCGGAATTCGGTACGTGTCACCCGATCCAACGGCTCATGATAAAGGGCGGTTTCATTGACGGTGGGAGATCATTCCGAGATGGAGACCGGCACGTCGTTTATCATCAAGGCGCTTGGCAAAACAGGGTACGTGGCACACAATACAAAGGCCAGAAATTAAAGAGAAATCAGATCTAGGGCCGTAAATGAAGCCGGAAAATAGAAGTGCACGACAGTTAAGAGTGAATGGTGGTTGTGGAAAATAAATGTTGTCCACGTGTCGAATTGTGTGGTCCTATAAAGGCAGGGTTGACCTCTCCAAATGATTATTTTATTTGCTCAGGACCCGGCGAAAAGGATCTAGTGATTTGGGAGCTTCCATTTGTCAGTACCAGGCACATTCCAAACACACGCCTCCACAGTAAGCCAGGTAGGACTTAAACCCTGTAACTCCTTCATCCAATTACCATTATAAATTAAGCAATGGACCAAGGGAGAGAGGATCGTGTGTCTGGTCAGGTCGTGGATGACAGAGAGGAATTTTTAATAGACAGACACAGGGGCGTGTGCGACCCCTTCCTATCCATAAGGAGTGTGTCCAGCAGTAAAGAGAAGTTGTGGTCTCATTACTCACAGGGGAATGACGTTCTGAATGTATGTCAATCCTTTTTGTACCATTTCTCCCTTGAGCAAACCCTCCACTTCCCGAAATTTTCTGAGTGGTGTGCGGTGAACTATTCTCCCTCCCAGAGGATTATTGTGAGTCGGTCTGCGTCCAAAATACTGTGTAAAATTGATGCTTCAGTCGTCAGAGAAAACCTTAGTCTGCCCAAAAACTACCCTGTAAATCGTGAGTTTGTAAATGAATCTGTCCTTGCCGATTTTTTCAAAAATTGCGAAAGTGAAAGTCGCTGTCAATTCTTGTCAAGTATCCTGAAGGAAGGTCAGTCTCTTGAAGGTCTTTTCTTGCCTTACCCCTTGCACATTTTTAGGACTGAAGTGCAATTGGTAATGTCTTTGTTCTGTTAAGTATTAGGTCTTGATGACGATTGTCGTATAGGTGATGTCATCCTGGGTTTCTTGTTAAGGATAAATTCTTTAAGCCCTGAGTCCCAGTCAGTCCCTGTACTTAATTTAGATGAGTACCTTGCCGAAGCGATCCACCTCTAGTTGACTGAACTAATCGTCCGATGTTTTAGTAGTTTCGACTGCCGATTGAGGTTTTTCCCGCCATCTTTTTCACCGGGAGTTCTATATATTGGGACAGGGTCTTATTTTATTTTTTTAATCCTTGTAAAAACTCACGTTTGCTATGTCCTTGTCGAGTCAAACTGTACCAACGTGCTTAGCTGTCAAGATTTCATTCATTTGGAGTGCTGCTGTGGAAGTTTCGGACCATCCCGTCAACTGCACAGCTTGCTTTCCAGGTAGGCCAACCATGTTTTCTTCTTCCTCTTGATTTTATTGGTCATTTTGGGAACTAGGGTCTTCCCCTGGTTAGGTTTTCCCGCCATTGTGTAGTTAGCCGTCTAAAATGAATTTTTATCCTTACGGCGTGAGGTATCAATCGGATTGACATTTTGGCGGTGGGTTTTTTTTTTCTTCAGCTTGTTTTGAGCCGTTATGGAAGCTCGATCCCAGTCTGAAGGTTTAGGTGGTTGGTGCAGACAAGCGATACACTGTCTGCACCATTTTTTGTGGGGTTGTTTATGGCTGTCTGGGGGGATTTTTCATTTTTCTTAGGCACTCACCCTAGTTTCGAGGAACGGCGAGGGGTTTTTCACAGTTTCATCGAGCTAGGATTTCCACTTTTGTAATTACAATTGATAGTGTGGTTCTTGTGATTGATGAATTAGAGTGTTTCGATTGCAGTCTGATTTTAATGATCGGTTCTCTATCAGGGTTATGTTTTAGATGCAGACAGACTTAGAGATTTTTAAACCCAGCTGCAGAAATTCCTTTTGCCTTGTCATTTTCTTTCACGCATTAACGTTCTGTACAGTTTATTTGTGAAAATGTTTATGGATGAGGTAAATAGTTTTATACAGCTCTCCTTCATTTTTAATACTAGCTAAAAGCTCCAATGGTCTAAGAACATACTGTGTTTGTTCCTAGGGTAACCATTGCAAAGGAGATATGTCTAAAAGACAAAAGAAGAAGGCTCCTATTGTAGAGGGAGAAACAGATGTGGAAATCATCACCAAGGTGGAATACATTTATGAAGATACCAAAGCCACCACTGGAGTAGAGCCAGATTACAAGTGGGGTGAAATATACCGGATGATTGCAAATCAAAATGTGCCCGATGCAGGATTTGAAGAACTAACGATTTATGCAAACATTGAGAAATTTGCCCTTATGAAAGTGGCCACGAGACTTGAGTGGTTCCCGTGCTCAGAAGTGATTGGTTGGATCCTGCCTAGGGCAGATGTGACCACGATGATTTTAGCAAATACTGCCAAACAGGGCTATGCTGCATACAGTCCTGGTTATGTCTCAATGGCATATCACCTGCCTCCTGCTCAAATCTACTTAACTAAAATTTGGTTGAAAGAGACAAATTTGGACCTGGCAGAAACAGTTAAGAGAATGATGATACCAGGGAAGAACTTTCGAAGTAGGCCATCAAGGGAATATGAAACAACCACTCTCAGGACCCCTTATAGATTTATAGCACTGATGTTGAATAGAGTTTTTGGGAGAGCTCATGGAAAAAGTTTCAAATTGGGATGGATACCAATCATTTTCTATGTGGCCACTTAGGGGACCATATTCAACTGGGAAAACATAGTGTCCAATAGCCTCTCAGCATGCATATCTTCAACTTTGGGAGGGGTGTCATAGAAGAAGTCAGAGTTCTACATGAGCTCTATCTTAGTGGACTGTATATTATGTACCCAATCCTTTCCAACTTTGAGGTGTAATTGGGACAGGGACAAGACCCCTATATACACGGCATACAAATTATTTTGGGCACACAAATACTACAGCCACTACAAAGAGATATGTGAACACTTCATTATGCCTTTGTACACTTTAATTTTCCTGACAGAATGCAACTGCATGTCCGAAGAGGCATTCAAATTCATTGAAGAACATGGGAGTTACTATTTGACTGAAGAGGGAATGTACACCAGAATTTATGGTGGCTCTAGGGCACCTTCTCTACTCCCCAAATATGCCACTGATTATGTGTTACATAAAGAAGCAGTCAGGCAGGTATACATTGATGGTGTTGGAAGTTTTTTGTTCGAACATAAGAAGGCAGCATATCCTGCCATACCTTTCTGGTTAGGGAGTTATAAGTTTACAAAGGTCAAACAAACTGTAGAATTTGTGAAGGAGCTGGAGCACTTTCTTTTTGGTGAGATGAACTTCCACAGGAATGACTCCCAAAATAAGGTTGCAGAGTATTGCAAGGAGGAAAATGTTCATTTTGAATACGCAAATTTATGGGACAAGGATGAAGAAATCTTCAGAAATGCAAATAATATGACTGCATTAAAGAAGAGATTTAAACAAAAAATCACCATTGTGGGCGGAAAGGGCAAAACCACACAGAAGAAAGCTGAAGAAGAAGAGGCCAAAAAGAGGGAAGAGGATGCTAGGAGGCTAGCACAAGAGGTAGAAAATTGGCTAAAGAATGAAGAAGAAGGAAGAAAGAGAGCTGACGAGGAAGCAACAAAGAAGGAGGAGGAAAGAAAGAAAAAGGAAGATGCAGAGATAAAGAAAAAACAAGAAGAAACTGAAGGTTTAAGATTGACAGGATCTAAAACAGATCAACAGCCTAATGACCCAATAGACACTCAGGGGGAACATGATGATGCAAACATAGGGCATGGACAAGATAATCCTGATCCTCAGGAGCCTGCTGCAACTTCTGGCATCACTCAAGAACAAGTGGTGTTTTCGAAAATGAATTTGATACCTTTCAAGCAGAAAGAAGGAGAAGAGGTCCCTGATTTCAGCACTATCTTCTATGACAAGGAGAATAAAAGGATTGTCAGAAGAACCAAAAAAAAGGTTGAAACAGGAAGACAATCAGGTAAGATGATAACTGATAAAACTTTGGTGTATGGCATAGATGTAGATCCGAGATTGACAACAAGAATTGGGGTGGCATTAACCCAAGCTACGGAAGATAATGTAGATAGACTGATGACGGATTTGGAGCAATCAAGAAAGAACACAACTCAGTTAAAAGAAACACTGAATAAAGAAAGAGATGAAGGCCACAAGCTGAAGAGAAAATTTGAGGACATGCAAAATGAAGTGAAGACTTCAAAGGCAGAGCTCCAGACTCTACAGGCAAATAAGATGACTTTAGAAATTGCTGTAGAGAAAAATGCTCAGAACAGCTTGGTAGAATTACAGAAACTATAGTTAGATCTTCAAGTGTTGAAAACTGAGAAGACTGACCTTCAAGTATCATACGAGACTCTAAGTTCAAGGAAGTTCCAGCTGCAAAACAAAGTAATTGAGCTAGAATCAGAAAAGGTTGCCACTAAAGAGAGAGGGAAACAATGTCAAATGCAGATAGCAGCTTTGGAGGGACAGAATGCCTCATTAACAGCAGAACTGAAAGATGCTATGGAACAGAAGATGGATGTCCAACCTTTGAAAGAATATGTTCTAGCCCAGAGGATGAAAATCCACCAACTACAAGTATGCATTGAGGAAGAAAGGTGTAAGATTCTGCAAATAGATAGTAGATTAGAAGAAATATTGGACACCACTTCATATTTTGTAGACAGATCTCAAGATATTTTAGAGATCCTGACTAGAAAGATAGTATGGATAGAGACAAATGAGGAAACCCCTGCTAAGCTACTAGTCAAAGATCAGCAAAGTTTAAAGAAGGACTATGACTTGTTGGAGTTTGCAATCAATACTGCAGAAGAATTAAAGAATACGGTGAAGAAAACGAGAGGAGCCTATGTTGAATACTGTAGAAGGGTGCTGGTCACCTACAATAGATGCCAAGTTGCTGCAGAACAAAGACTAGATGCAATACTAGAACATGAGCTGTTCATAGAACAACTACATAGGAGGTACCAGGAAGATGAGCAAAAGATCCAACAAGTCAAGGATCTAGATGAGCAGAACCTGAAGAATGAAATAACTCATGCAGCGGTCAGCATCCATTTACTTGAAGATCAACTATGCTTGAGTCTAGCAAGAATAGAGGTGGTTAAGAATCAGGCTGCAAAGTATGAGATCAACATCTGTTTCCTTGAGCCCTCAGATTTTGAAAGCATAGCAGCGGAGGCCCGGGCGTGGAAAAAGTTCATTAATGATCAAGCGGGGCCCTCTTCATAAAAGTGCTCTATTAAATTTTGTTTTAAATGTAATATATTGTATAATGTATGAGCACTCACTACAAGACAAAATTTTGGATTGGAACGTTGGAGAAGCCCAAAAGTCATTTTGGGGAAATCCAAAAGTTTTGCCTTTTTGTATAAGTATAGGAGAGTTAGATGGAGATGGGACTTGGCTTTCCCATGCAATTTTTGAGAGTTATTGTAAGAAGAACTACTTCCTTTTGCAATAAAGAGTTACAATTTTTTATGCTGGAGAAAGTTGGTGGACTGTTTCAAATGCTTTGTTGTGGATTAGTTGAATGTGAACTATTTCATTTTCAGCTCATGTCCATTAACTGTGAGATCGTTCTAACTCATTGCATTTATGCTTATGTTATGAATGTCTTATAGTTTATTCTGTGAAATTTCCACTGTGAGCAATAGAGGTTGTCATAAACAATAAGCTATCTTGTTGTCAATATTTTTCTTAATGTTCATGTGTTCTGAAATAAATAACAGCTATCTGTAATTGTTCATAATACATGTGCAGAAATACATTACTCATTGTCAACTGTTAATTCTGCTCCCTAGGGATAGGTTAGTTAGATAGGTTTATTTTCTTGCCATGTGTGATTTAGATGCGAGAGAGTTAAGACGAGAGGTAAGAACATGTGCATCACATTGTGACGCTCCTCGTTATCTCTATCAATCTACATTTTTAGATAGGCACTTGCATATCATACTTAAATACAAAAAACTAAAAAATATACACGGTGGACCGGGCCGTAACCGATAAAACCTTTTATTTTGTTACTTGAACTACGGTAGTCGGACCGTAAACAAGATGGATTCCCCATACCAAACAGTAACGGGCTAGTTGGGAACGTTATTGGGGAGAATCCCCAACTGTTGTTACCTGCGATTTTCCAGGCCCCAACAACTCTTCAAGAATCATATATCGGAAATCTCCTCTTTGACTAGTGAAACTTTTAAAGGCATTTCTCGAATTAACAAGCAAATGAAGCACATTTTCAGAGCCTGTATAGAGAGGATGGCTCTATTGATTCAGAATTAACCTCGCAATTTTGGTCCAACATTCCTTGTTTGGTGAGTGAGGAGAAAAATGTTGAGTTAATGAAGCCTTTTATGAAGGAAGAGATCATTAATGTTATATGGTCTATGGAGATGGATAAATCCCCAGGGCCAAACGGATTCTCTTTTCATTTTTATAGAGTTTGCTGGACAATAATCAGGAAATATTTACTTAGGATGATCAAAGCATTTCATTTAAAATCCAAAATTGGTGGATGTACCAATTCCACCTTCCTTGCATTAATTCCTAAAGAAGTTAATCCAACTACTTTTCATCAATTCAGACCTATTTTACTTTATAATGCATATTATAAAATCTTCTCTAAACTTTAGCTAACATGCTCAAACCTCTGCTTGGGAAGTTGATCTCACCTCTTCAAGGTGGGTTTGTAAAAGGGAGACATATTTTGGACAACATAATTCAAGTTTAGGAATCCATGCATTCCATATTTCAAACAAAGGAGAAGGGCATGCTAATAAAACTAGATATGGAAATGCTTTTGACAGGGTAAAGTTATCCTTTATTTACAAAGTTCTTCGTTCATTTGGATTTAGCTCTACATTTATAAAATTGATAGAAGCTTGTACTGATAAACCTTGGATAGCACCATTAGTAAATGGCAGACCAACAAACTTCTTTCAAGCAACAATGGGTCTTCGACAGGGTTGTCTGCTCTCATTGTTTTTGTATATTCTAATGACTTATACTTTGAGTAGAAAGTTAACTACAGGAAAAATGATGGGATTATTTCGGGCATCAAGTCAGCAAGTGGAGTAGAATCTATCAACCATGCTTTCTTTGCAGATGATACACTGCTTTTGGGAGGGGCTTCGCTAAGGATGGCAAAAGTTTTTAAAGAAATAATGCATCACTTTTGTACTATTTCAGAGGTTCTTATTAACAACCAAAAGAGTGTTGTGTATGGCTGGAACGCAAATCATTCAACTATTGAAAACATATCACAAATTTTAAACTTTGTTGGATATGAGTCTTGGGACAAGGTTAAATATTTGGGTCTTCCATTAACCCTGGGACTAAACAATCCTTCTCTCTGGATGGAAACTATTAGCAAGATAAAATAAAAGATTGCCTCATGGGGTGGTCAATGGCGCACAAAGGCAGGGAAGCTTATATTGATTAAGTCAATTCTCTCAACTCTCGCAATTTACTAATCCTCTCTTCTTCTAGCTCCAAAAGCGATTATGGATCAGATATCCAAGCTGATCAAAGACTTCCTCTGGAGAGGTGGAAAAGGAAATTAGAGTCGAATGCATTTGGTTAAATGGGATATTTTTAAAATACCTGTTATAGAAGGTGGATTGCAAATTAGAGACCCGAGATTGGCTAATCTTTCTATGGGAGGCAAACTGTTGTGGCAACTCTTCTTTATTAAAAAACACCTGGTTAGTCAACTGTTTTGGAAAATATATCTTAAAGGAGGAACTCTAAGAAATTTACAGGTTACAAATACCCCTATAGGCTCTATAACATGGAATTTATGTAGAAGAGGATTATAATTTTTTAATCAACATATTTACCTCATTCCAGGAAATGGCTGGAAAACTCTACCGAGGGATGACAAAATCAAAGGCAATGCTCCGTTAAACACAGATTCATCACTTTCATAGATCAAGCTATGGTTGGTCAAAAGGGTTTTTTAAAATTGTCCGATATTACATCTTGGGACAGAAATGGAAATTGGGCAATGTGGGCACTCCCAGTTCTGCCAGAACGTGGACATTCCCAGCTTATCGCCCAACAGAAATTGTTGATGGATAAATTGGCAGGAATGGCACCAATAAACTCTACTTGAAAGGATGTGTGGGGATGGGGAACTTCAGGAAATTATTTAGCAGTTCATGGTTTTCAGGCAATTCAAACTACCATGGTTTCAACCTACAATGCATCTCTTTGGAAATCAATTTGGAATTCTCCTAGTATTCCAAAAGTTAATTTTTTTACTTGGATTATCATGCATCATAAAGCTCTAATAAGGGAAAACCTATTAAGAAGAGGATTTTTTGGACCTTTTAGATGTTGTATGTGATATCAAGATGCAAAGACTTCAGGTCATATTTTGTTGGCTGTGTTTTTACTCAAAAAGCATGGACGCATATCTTGAATGGACTGTCGGTCTCAAATCCATCAAATTCTGATCCTGTTAGTCTATTTGCAAACTGGCAGTTAAGGTATCCAGGAATTCTTTCAACCAGTCATGAATGGAGGAAAATTTGGCAAGCCATTCCAAATTTTTTATGGGGGAAAATTTAATTAGCAAGAAATTACTTGATTTTTAAAAGTAAAGCCACGAAAATAGATATTGTAGCAATAAAATCTAAGGCTTTGCTATTGGAAGTTGTGGGAAATACTCAAATTGATGCCATTAAACTTAAAGTTGAGCATAAGTGGCTTGGATCGTTGTAGGCGGTTAAAATTCAACTGGGTTCTGGTAGGCCTGTTATTAAACCAATTTGGCAGATTAGACTTTCGAAAAAATAATTTTCAGAATGGTGGCAAAGGAAAAATAAAGTCTCAATCTTCTTCAATGGAGAGTCAAAAGGAAATCCGGAGAACCCTGGGGCAGGGGGATTGATTTTCCACCCAGGAGGAAGGCTAGAAAAAAGTTTCAACTGGGGAATAGGACAACTTACAAATAATCAAGCAGAAATATTTGCTCTTCTAAAATCTTGTCAACTCGCAAAGGAAGTTGGACATAACAACCTTCAAATATTTGGAGATTCAGAAATTATAATAAAAATTTTAAACTCTGATAGAAAGTTCAATAATATCAGCTTGAACGTGACTATGCAAAGGCTGCATTTTATCTTGATAGATTGTGTCTCTGTTACCTCTTATCACATTCTTCGTGAATTGAATAAGATGGAAGATTTCAAAGCAAATCAGGGTCGTCATCTTCCTCCAGGAATGATAAGACTGAATGAAGGTCCTAGTTTGATGAATCATAAACCATAATCTAGAAATGAGAATTTTTAGAAACAAGGAAATGTAAATCTCGAAATAGATGTAATTGGATGAAGGCCCATCAATTTATTTATCAATAATAAAAAACAGTATTCATTTTAGTTATAAAAAAAGGCACATGCACACACACATATACAAATATACATATATACAATTGTACAAATCGGTATAATATATATATGCACGCACGCACACACACGGGGGGGGTGGGGGGGAGAGAGAGAGAGAGAGAGAGAGAGAGAGAGAGAGAGAGATTTATTGCTATAACTGATATTTTTGTGTGATGTAACTTTGAACAAACATTGGCTATCTTTAATTACCAAAATGACACTAATTTTTTGTGGATGAGCTTTTTTGTCGTGGTCACCTACATAACAAACTTTATAAGGGATTATGAGACTAGAAATCTGTAATAGAAGCAGTCTTAGGTATTGTTTGTTAAGAGATAGTTGGAGTCATATTGTCTTTTATCCTAAGTTCTTTTTGATCACTACTTATTGTATGTAAAGTTCTAAGTGCAAATAAAAAATGTGTTTTGTTGGAATAAAAAAATTGATTTTTTCCTTGGAAAATCTATCTATCAATATGTGTGTGTGTGGGTGTGTTTAAGTCTAGTGGGGTAGCTCGAGTAGCTGAGTGTTTTGAATTGCATGCAAAAGGTCTCAAGGTCAAGTCCTTGGAATGGTTCCCCTTGTGATGCACTTGATATTTGTATCCTAACTTGATGTCATTGCAAAGTTGGGTGCACTTAGTCTACATCACCTACTTTACATTAGATATTTCGTAGAAATAAAAAATTCAAATCTAACAACAATCCGAACTTGAATGATGGATTTGGAATGAGAATTGACTCGTTGTTGGTCTATATCGCTCTACTAATTCGTTCCTCTAATTGTTGACCAAGACCACTTGCATGGTCTTGATTAGTTATAACTACACATAAGAGAAGGATTAGTCAATATGTGCATCAAGGTATTCTTTAACATCTACACATGTCTTAAATGTTGTCCACCTATACCAAATAAAGCACATTTACATAATTTTGTTTGTGTATTTACTACTCAAGTCACCTTTCACCATGTGGCTTTGTTATCCATGGTTATAGCTATATTGAATATCTTGCTTGTTCATGTAGTCAACAACTTAGTCAACAAATTAACTACTCAAGCCAAGAAATCCATGTTATAATATTCAACACAACAAATAGATACTAGCTAATATATATCCCAAATAATAAATTCGTTAATAATCTCCAGCAATCTTGAGAAGTTTTCCTCCAAAATTAGATGCCAACATATCTCACTTAGTGCAATCTAGTGCATGTGAAAGGGATTACAACAAATGAATCAACCACTCAACTATGGTTGTTGTAGGAAGACATCACACCCAAATTGTACATTGTTTATAGATCTAGCTTTCTCAATTCACTCCACGAATTGCACAAATAACGTTTCTTACATGATAGTTTTCTCCACAATAGTAATATTTCCATATTCACATACTTTCACTATGCAAAACAATACTACAATATACAAGTCATCAATTTTATTGCAACAATGATCTTTGCCTCTTTTTCAAAGCCCGTAAAAGTGTTATTTTTCTAAATAAAGAAGAATGGATGTAAATGTGATTACAAACAAACTCAATGGACTCATGTAAAATGATGTGCTTTTATTATGATGAAGTCTTTCAATGTAATGGGGTTGATCCCTTTGTATATCATTGGCGAGAGTTATGTCTTCGTTACAATATAATTACTTTACTTAAATATTATCTAATGATTATTTTAGTAGTAACTTATATGAACATGACTTTATTACATCAAGTAAGCCTTATACACTAACACCCCCCCTTAAGGTCGCTTATGCTAAAATTGAAAACATCAACTAAACCATTCTATAGATGTTTCTCTTTGACAAAAAAATCTTGAACTAATTCAGGCTCCATGTAACCCTTGCAAAGGAGTAGCTCCCAAGTTGACTTCTTGAGTTCCCAGATTCCACCTCCCTAATCTCTCAAATTAAATTATTGGAAAACAATCCACATGCATGTCTCATAACCCCATTATTGAGTGATGATTCCCTAAATCCATAAACTCTCGAACTAGTGAGCAACAATCCATATTGAGCAACACCTATACTTGATCCCTTATTTTTCTGCAAAGTATGGGCATCTTAAACCATGAGAGTGTCATCAATTTTTATTGTCCTCTATTATAATGAGGTGTAGGGGTAAAGGTTTCTCTACTAAATAAAAGGGATTTATACAAGATTGAACATCAAATATTCCTATGGAAATATCTCCATCTACCATGTCACTGAGGTACTTAGCTAAGGTGCTCACCTAGTTCTCTAGGATAATATTCTATGGATGTGGTTACATTCGTTGGAAATAATATTGAAAACCCTAAACTTACTATAAAAAAATGTAAAAAATGGCCATTGTAAAAGAAAATTTAAAAAAAAAACAATAATCTTTGTTTGAGTTTAAATGATGATGTTGAAAAATAAAATAAAAAACAAGAATCTTTTCCTGAGTTTAAGTTTCCCTCCTATGAATTTGTAGAATATTAATTATATTTTGGTTGTTTTGTGTTCTTGAAAAACTTC